>VXBX01008609.1:3425290-3544419 GCA_013400415.1 Scytalopus superciliaris
CCCTAAAACATTTTGTTTTTTTTTTTTTTTTTTTTTTTTTAATCATTGCTACGGGCTTCTCACCTCTATACTTTCTGGCAACTCTGAAAGATGCCTCCTTTCCCCTGGCACAACATCCCTGCAGCTGCCAGCCATGACTGCTCACCTTCCTGCAGTGCCTGGCATGGGGGCAAAGTAGCCCACACACATAATCCCCACTCTGCAAGCAGCTGAGAGCTTCTCACCATGTGCTGGAGAGCAGTGGGGTGGATGCAGCTGCACCTCCTTTGCCCTGCCCTGTTCCACCTAGTGCACACTCTGTAGTGTAGCCTGCCCTGGCCATGAGAGCTGACTGGCTCTGCTGAGCCCAAATACCGTGGGGAGAGACAGGTCCTGAGCAGAGGACTTTGTAGGGCAGTGCATGAGGATGAGGCAGTTGCATGTTTTGTTTGCCTGAAGGTCTGAAATATCTCTCATGGCCTGCACAGCCCTTTCTGGTCATAGTTCTCACATGCTGTACTGGTTTGAAGGAAATTTATTTCCTTGACTCGTGCATCACATAAATAAAAGAGGGGCTAGAGCTGCTGAGTTTGCTAAGGTCTTTGTTTAACATTTCTTGAGTGGCAATTTATGAATTGCTGCTGATGGGAAAGCTGCTTCAGAAAAGTTGAAGTTTCTAGAAAAAAAAGCAAGAAATATGCAAAATTATGGGCATTTCAGATGAGTGCAATAGCTGTCTTTTTCTGAAATGCTACATGCATTTCTCAGCTCTTTGCTTTTTTTCTTGATGGGGTTTCCTTGCCCCATCTCTCCCTCTCCCTCACTAAATTTTAAGGACATGTTGTCCTTTCACATGCACTTGCTGTATTAGCAAAGATGAAAACAGTGCCAGTATGTCCGTATATGTTGCAGTGGACGAGCTGCAATCCAGCTCTCAAAATGAAGCCGTAGGCAGCCTTGGCTGTGAAGTTTGGAGAGGAGAGATGCAGTGCATACCTTCCTCACACAAGCAAAACCTGCTCAGAGAACATGGTTTTCCCTAGGAAGAAATGACTACAGATTGGCACAGGACGGAGGAGAGTGGTTCTGAGTTAGGCCAGATTTGTTTCTGTGGTAAACGTCCTTCTTTTTTTCATTTTCCTGTATTCAAAAGCATTATTTGTCTGGGAAAACTGTTCAAGTGTGTGTCATCTAAGGCAACAATAATGGAAATGAAAATTTAAGATGCCAGTAAATTAGGAAAGGAATTTAAGAAATCATCTAAATATATCTCTTGTCCATATGTAGGTCATCAGCATGTAAATATTTGCTTAAAACCCCTCTATTTCAGACCTTTACTATGCTTGCAGGTAGCAAGGGCTTTTTTTTTTTAGCTATTTAACCTCAACCTTCCCTGAAAGTGGTTAATCCTTTTGTTTTAAGTCCTATCTATCATGGACATGAAAATCAGAACCCTTATTCCTCTTTTCAGCAGTGCTTTACATATTTGAAAATCATTAGCACGTCCTTTCTTCTCAAGACTAAACAATTCCGTTCATTCATCTTTTTTAGGGGTCATGTTTTTTCTGGACCTCTGGTCACTCCCTTTGCTTTCTTCCCTACTACCATGCAACTATGATCTTTCAGTTTGTCAGCAATGTCAAAGACTGGAGATCCAAATCCTCTCAGAGATACTGAGGGTTTGAGCCCACAGATGCCTACTTAGTATCAAATAATGAGCCCCAAAATGCCCTTTAAGGATGCCGACAATGATTTGTCTTCAGGATGCTTAAGGCCGAACCTTTTTTTTTACATATGAATCTATTCAGTTTTTGTTGCTCATACTTTCAGCTGAAAGCAAAAATTTGACTCCACATAGTAATATAATTCATTAGTAAAATCAGTCTTTGGTAAAATCTGTCAGAAAATTAAAGGTGTAATATAAATACATACTGTGTGTGTGTGCATGCACATATGAATCCGTATGTATAGTACAGTTGCAGTGCTTAAAAATAAATTCAAATCTGCCTGTTTCAGTCACATGGACCAGTTTTTCTGTTAGTTCTGCTGTGGTAATTTGCTAACCACAAATTCTTCCCAATTTATGTGGGAAGAAAGTGATGAAATGTTCAAGCGTGCACAGCGGTGAGAACCCATTGCACCAACTTTCATTTTAATTCTACATAATAGGAGTAACCTAATACCTGCAGACTGGAGGAAAACAGAATACAGAAGCAATTAATTTCAAGTACCCAAATTGATAGATAACAAAACAGTGTTAAAATCTTCAAGAAAATATAACTCATACTTAGTTACTAATTGCTCACAGATATATGAACAATATCCATGGCAGAGTTCTACCTTGATCCCCACGTGAGTGAATCCCCCATAGGGGATGTCTCTGAATGTGCATTAGCTGGATTACACACCACCCCTGGGCTCTGTAAGGATCACTTAAACTCACACCAACCAGTCACAACAAAACTGCACAAAGCAATGCAAGGGAAAGCCACTTCCTCTGCCATTTTTTGAGCATGTTTGCCCTACCTGCAGCAGCTAACAAAGGGTGGGCCGCTGCTCCAAGACCTGACCAGATCTTAGTGGTGCTGCAGCAAAGAGTGGGACTATGCCTGCTTTTATGAAACATGGCCTCTCTCAAATTCATGCCAACTCATAAAATGCCTTTTAATTATAATGATTGATTACTCCTTTGATGAACCTTGACTCAGGTTTGCAGCCTGGTAACTTGTTGACACTTCATACAGCTCAATCCTGACAATACATGAATAGACACTTGTTCAGGCATATCAGTCCCCTTCCAGTCCCCAGCAACCCTCCAGTCCTGCAAGGCTTCCCAGTACTTCAGCAACACCCAAAATCAGCTTCCAAAACCAGCAAAAACCCCCTGGGATGCATACCAATGTTGTTTCTTCTCGCCTTCTAGAACTAGATAAAGTACTCCACCCACTTACCTTCTTGTTTGAAATGTTGTATCCAAATGTGCATGTGTTATAGAAATATCATCATTTTCTATTATTTAGAATTTGAAACTAAATATGCTTTTCTTGGATGTAGGCTGGGTGGTTTTCTTTTTTCTTCTAAGACAGAAATAACTCATTGTTGTTGTTATTGTTGTTGTTGTTATCACTTTGTAGCTGATACTTTAGTTGATGTTGTTGTTTATAGATAGAGCTGGTATTCCATGGTTGCCCAAACTTCTTGTTTACAAAACCACATTTTCACTTGCTTATGTGCTTTAAGATTTCAGCCTGAAACTTTCTCTGCTGGATGTGTTGCCTTTGGGCTGATCTTTTTGGGAGAGATCCTTCAGCAAAGATAGTTTATTTCTATGACCAGGTATAGGCAGAAATATAGCTCTAGTAAGAAATAAAATTGGTTTAGAAAACTTAGCTCTGCCATACATGAAGATGGAATATAGAATTTGGTGAGTACCTTATCTTGTAGATTCTTATTCCTATGGAAGTCAATCCACACATGACAGATGGGCATGTTTCTGAAAACACCTACTTTTATATCTGTTGTAAGAACTTTTCAAACACCTCTGCTGGGTGTGCTTCACCTCATCTGCACTCATCAGTTGTGTTCAGTAGTGAGGAAAGAGCAAGGATGTGTATTTAAAGGCTACAAAAGACTGCAAAATCAAGATTCATATGCTAGGCAATGATGGAATTAAGGTTGCTCAAGCAGCCCCACGATCCCTTCCTTTTGTACGGTACAATTCTTATACATGTGTTCTCAAAACATTCCTTTGTTTGGTACTCATTAGAATTAGGGTTTTTCAGGGTCATCTAGTGCAGGAAAATACAAGCAGGTGACAACAGAAAGTGGAGTTTAAGGATAAAGGCAGTTTACTGGAGTCCACACCAGTCCTTACTGCAGGGTTCCTATGGAAAGGCTGCAAGGTTCACCTGGGTTATCCTGCTCATAGATGGGAACCAGCCATGCTGTGCTGCCTCTTGTTCCATATTTGAGACAACTGAAGCCTGGTGCTTAAGTGTAGGCAGAATCACTTTGACCCTGCACGTAAAAGCTAAGTGCCATATTTACTTGGTTAGTGGTCTTGCTTCGCCTCTGATTTCTGTTGTTGTGATCCAATGGTTCTTAGGTATTGCTTATAACATTAGAAGTGCATCTCAGTGGATTCTGGGTTGTTTGGAAAGGGAACAGCATTTTTTTTCCTGCATTAGTCACAGAAAAGGCATCTTTATGGCCCCTGTGCACAAGTCATCATGTAGTTCTTGAGGGAGATTTTATGAGCAGAGCTCAGTTCCTTTTTAGAATAAATAGGCCCTTTTTATGTTATGCCCTACTGACATGATGAAGGGGATGTGAATAGCTAGTCATTTCAGATGGGATGAAAAACGTTTCATTTGAATAGACAGGACCAAGCCACTTGCTGTGCAGATTGTGCCCTACTCTTGTTCCTGAAGTGGAGACATTGCAGATGTAGAGCTCCTGCTCCATAATGTATGCTGTAATGTATACCAATTGGATTTGTCTTCACTAGCAGGAGCAGATTTCAACAATATGTCTAAACTTAGAAGAGGAAAGCACTGTAAATTTAGCTATTGTTGCTGGTAATTGTCCAGAATATATTTTCATTCATTCTAAAAATGATAAATTTAGAAATATTCCATATTTACCCAATAAACCAGAAGTGCTTTCAGATATTTGCAACTCACTTTGAGATTTTCTCAGAAGAATTTCCTGCAGTAAAGAGAACAGATGTTAGACCCAGAATAATTATCTGTTGTGAACATGTATTTCATGGCCAGCACCTACCGACTATAGGCTTGGTAGAAACTCTTTTCTTCATTCCTATTCTATAAAGCAATCAAAGTCTTTAGATCCTGAGTTGGATGCGCATGATGTCAGTTAAAAAATTCTCCAGGCTCATGGACTTTAAGACTGAAGATCAGTTTGGCTCCCACCATGAAACAAAGCACGTGATGATAGGTAACCTGAGGCCAATATTTACAGTACCCAGAACAGGCCACTTTTATCTGCTGCTGATAATACCAGTACCTTTCCCAATGTCCAGCCTGAACTATCTGCTGGCATAACTGACTTCAATCCTTTTTTTTTTTTCTTACAGCAATGTTAGACTAGAACTGATTTATGAAACAAACTTGCCTTTTTCTTCTTTTTTTACCCATTTTTCATATTCATTGTTGCTCACACTTAACCTTTTGACTCTAATTCCTTAATCTGCATGATGCACACAGAGGCTTTGTTCTTTCTGACAAGTCTTATCATTTTTTATCTTTCTCATCTATGTTTTCAGCCATTAGCTGATCTCAGGCTCTCTGTATCTATAATCTGTTTACATTCTTCTTCATTATTTAGTATTAGTGTAATTCTTCAGCAATCTCTCTCTAGAGCTAGTTTTTTTGTTTCCTGCCCTTTGCTTCTTGTGAGCCAAATCTCTGCAAGGATCACACTTCAGAGAACAGCAAAAGCTTCAGTCATAGAAAGTTCTTTAAAAATAGTGTGAAAAAACTTAGTCTTCTCTCAAACCTTTGCTTATGGAGTATGAAGAGAGTCTCTGGTCCAAAACAATTAAAAAAAAGGAAAACGTTGTCCAGAACAATTGCTGCAACTAATTGCTCCAGAAGACTGTTAGCAGCTTGATGTCAGGCAATTTCGTTAATTTCTGAAGCTCGCAGTGCTGGCAAAAGTGCACTATTTATACTGCATGAAGTCTGCAAAGAAAGTAAACTATAACTCATCTATCCTAGTAACATAACAAGTGCAAGGGCTGTCCTGAGCCCAAATGACATAATTTGATCATGTCTATGCTATTAACATTTTGTCTTCAAAGTAGGGCAGCTGTTCTGAAACTGCTGATTGGGAATACTGTCCTATTCCTGAGCAAGTCTCAAGGATTGTTTGGAAGAGTAGTGGCTGGTGCAAGTCAAAAAACATCTGAGGGTCAGTGCTAGGTATGTAATAGTGACTGTGTGGTAAAGTTTGGGCCCATGCTCTAATGTTGTTTAATTTACTAGTGTGGACCTAGCTTGTGTGTGAGTTTCTGAAGCTGTTCCTGAATTCTTCCCGCAGTTTACTTGAGGAAAAAATAACCTAGAAATTAATATTAACAACAGAGTAATGAGGGGTAACTCTTGTAATGGATATTGTAATGAATATGTTTAAAACTGAATTTGGATTGCTCAGAGATTTTTAAAAATTATTTATTTTGTTCCAAATTCATTTGGATTTTATTTCTATGTGTAGAGTCCCTTGGCACAATGCTCAATCAAAACCATAGAAAAGATGCTGGCAAATATTACATCCTTCAATTATTATCACCTGTAACTTTTGAGGCAATAATAAAAATATTAAATGTTTGGCCAAAACTTCTGACTGAAATTCCCTCAGCAGTTCACTGTATGTCTCCTCCAACAGAATGAGGCAATCAGCATTGAATGATATCCAACAGATGATTTTAAAAAGACATCAAGATCAGGAGATATTTATTCCTCCTAAACGCCCACATGACTGTAAACTGCTCACTTCATTAATCAACATTTTGGGGTTTTAAACATTTTTTTCTGTGACATCCTAGGCCATTTTTTCTCATCAGTGTTCAAATTCAAACATTTTTCTGGAAAAGTGAACCCATTACAAATATAATCTGATTTTCACCCTGACCCCAAAGGACAGAAATATAAAAATAAATAAATAAAAATAAAATCTATTCCACAGTGACAAAGTGGAGGCACACAAACACAGAAAGAAAACATACCCACTTATTTTGGGCATCTGTTTTATATTGCTGCAAATCAGGTCCCTGGACATGCAGCAAACCAATTCTATCTCATTACAGCTTGTTTGTGAAGGCTTTTTTCCTGAAAGAGACATAGGATAAATTTGTGGTAGAATAAATATTCCAAAATAGTTTTACGAATAAGTAACTGTCAGCACCCATGCAGTAAGAGGTGAATTTAAGCAGACTGCAGAGCATCAGAGTGGAGGTTCACATGCTGGGGCTGGGACAGAGCCTGGCTGCTGTGGACAGTGCTCCCTCAGAGCTCTCCTGGTTTCTTGTTGGGTGCACAAACCCCTTCTTCACACAGCATCCAGCAGTGGGTCCTGGAGGCCCTTGTATGCTCTGTCATGCACCCTTAATTCCAGACCATCCCCAGAGTACCATGCTATCAGACTCCAGGCTCACGCCCTCTCTGGTCTCACCCAAAGGCTTCCTCAGAGCAGCTGGAAATTGTGTCCCAAGTATTGCTTCAAGAAATTAAATTAATAAAAGAACGGATATTTACAGTAAATATCCACTAAAGAAAAGACTGGGAAAATGTATTCTCTTGGCCAGATTTTAGAAAAAAGGCTTTTATTTTCTTTCAAAAGAAACAAATGTTAACAAAGACCAATGAATGTAACTGAAAATTATTGTCTTTTCAGAGCAAAGAGAAACTACCTATGCCGATTTAAAGCTGAAGCAATCCCTCCATAACTATCTAGACTTCACTGTGTATTTGTTTCATAGGAACACCAGAAATACTCAGTTAACCCTAAGGAAGAGCTCAGTAAAAACGGTGGTGTGTGCAAGAAGCTGTCAGGGAATGAAGGTGCAGCAAGCCAGAGGAAGCTGCTGGTGAGCTTGTGTCAGTTTTGGAGCCATTCTTACTCAATTGTGTTCAGTAGTTTTGGCACAAAAATGTGGTGTGTGCCAATGAGATGAACAGAGCACACAGAGCCAGGAGGAACCACTAATACAGAGAGGGATCTAAACATCACATAAGGCAAACAGGGTGGCCTTTAGAGCAGAGTGAAATGAAACAGTAAAGAAGCCATGTGCACACTAAAAATAATTTCTAATATAAGCAGGGAATTCCTCAGCAGGGAACAACTGAGGAGGAGAGATGCCTGGCTATTTATTAGCTTATTAGAAAGACACCAGATGAGTATGACTCATCAACGTAGTATGGTTGTGCCAAAAGTTTGAAGTGTGTAAACAAGTGTTCAAACAGCTAGAAACATATGTTAACTGTGCATTCAGACATAACCAGGATATCCAGGAGTCCAGATCTACCTCTGTGTGTTGCCTGTGCTGCTGCTTGCAGCCCAGGCTGAGTTAAAGAAGTCTGCACTGCACTGAACACCCTTAGAGATGAGAAGAGACTGAGAAGGATATTACCCTCATTAGTTAAATGCTGGCCCTAGAACAAGTAGGGCGTTACACTGGTGATAGGCAACTTTGAGCTACAAGCAAGAACATCTGGGTCTCTTGGAGCAATGAAGTTTGCAGATGGATTGTCACCAGGAGGAGTGGAACAAAACTTCGGTGTCTAAAGTCACCTTAGTTCTGCATTTGATTCTCTCACGGCAGAGACGGTGGTGGGGTGTTTGAGATGGCTGCAGTAGCAGCAGGTATCTGGCCCAACACTTTATGCTTGAATCAGAAGTGAATGACAGTATTCCCCCTGTGAGGAGTGAGAAGTAATCAAAATAAGAAAGCAAAGTTGAGCACAATGCAGAGCAACACTTGCACATTAGCAAACTTCCAGGAAAGCAATGTATTCTTAAGTTTTTCCAACTGCAGGGACAATTCAGTGAAAAGTTTTATATTGCATATGATTCCCTTGAAGTAAATACAACATAATTCTGGATGTATTAAAAAAAAAAAATCAAGTCAAAATGTTGCAACAAAGGCAGTCTATACTGTGTAGCAACTTCCCTTGTGTTTTACCAAAAGCACATACCTCCACGATGATGACAGCTGGAAACATCTTATTCAATCCTTTCATAAATGTCCAAAATGTGTTGTCGATCCTTTCTGCAATAAAAAAATGCTGAGGCGCCATCACACGAAAGCCTGTTTTTTCCTAACTGCAAATGACTATAAAAATACAGTCCTACATCTCCATGATAGATAAGAAATACTAAAGGAGCAATAATAATTAATGGCTATACAAGATGAAACTCCAGTTGCTCAGACGGCTGTCTCCACATAATCTGTATTTTATACAAAAGGAGAAAGAACTCAATGGAATTTCAGCTGTGACCGGATAAAAACTGCCAACACAAAGTGATAAGGAAAGTCTAATGTGCATATTAATCATGTTTATAGCGCCTCATTTGCTGATATATTAGCCTAAACTCCCTTTCGAAATACATTTTTGATCACTGGTAGAATAATTTAATACAATCAAACTTAAATAGAACCAATTAATGTTTCCATCTTCTATTAATTAAAAGTAATTGATTATGATGGCCTCGGTAATAAATCACAGAGCAGAAGAGTTGGAAAACGTACTGTTGGATGAGTTAGATTTTTAATAATGTGGAAAGATTTAAGCCACACACTGTATCTTTACGTGTTTATTGCCTTAGTTAGCGTTCCATGTTTTTATTATCTAAGGATTTGTTTGGACTACAATTCAGATCCAACAGTCACAAACTATGTTAAAAGGTTGCCTGAAGAATTCTGCACCATTGTTTTGGTCACTTCCTATTTCTTCATATAAGTAGGTAAGAATAAATAACTAAGTAAAGTCTAGAAAGGTGTGTGTCAATTACAGTCCCTAGTTTTCTTTGTATGTCTTTAATTTGTATTTTCAATATTTGTCTTTGCTTTCATTTCTCTACTACTCCCAGCAAATATCCACTACATCATGGCATGACTTAAAGGTGGCCCAGCCTTTTGTCATGAAAAATTTATTAGAAGAATCCTGGCTGTCCCATATCCTGTCTGATCCATGCTTTGCACAAACTTCTTTGCAGTTCATCATCATCTGAGGCAGACAGCACTGAGAGCAGCAGACATCTTCCTTTAACTTCAGTAGTCATAGACATGAGCAGCAGGTGAGAGTATTTTTGCCTGTTAACTTGAAAGTGCATGTCTTGGTCATGTTTGTGAATTGATGCAATATCTGCTTGACAACTGGCTGAGGATGCGTTGTAGCATTTTTCTGCCTGGAGACTGAAACAGTAAAACAGCAGGAAAGGGAATAAATTACCATTGCACTGGACAAGTACCCCAAAGACTCTGCACATAAATAGGAAGTTTTCTTAAAGAAAATGTGTTCATACACATGAAGGGTAAGGGAAATATTTAGGGCTGAGGGAAGTTTCTTTTGGGTTCCTCAGACATATTTGAAAAATACCTCTTTCATAACAGCAGCAGGGGGATTGCTTCAGTTTTGTGTGCTTCCTGTGTGATTCGTAAAGCTGTCCTGTAAGCTCACATGACCCGCTGCAGCTTTCCATGTCTTCCATTGCATCTCCCTTCCAGCCTTCTCCAAAGGCACCAAGACTGGCCCATTAGTGGCCACATTCTTCACCACAAATAATTGCCAAATTAGTACTCCCTAACTAAGTGCATGCTAGAGAATTGGTCCTTTAATAGTTTCTTCAGAAGTAAATGCTTCTTATCATACTAGATAAGACTTCAGCCATTCATTTTCCCCTTGCATGGAGTCGTTTTTCTGCATCCCGTGCTTCAGAGTGTTGGTATGTCCCTGTATGTCGTCCTGTTTACGTCAATGGGCTGCAGTGATTATTCTATCACCACGTTCACGTTACATTTCTGGACAGTTCAAGGTTATATGATTTACTGGGCAATCCTACATTTTTTTGAGAAATTAAGTGTCTCTGCTCTCCTAGCTTTTCAGAGAGAGCTGCCAGATCCTGCTGCAGTGTGCCTCGCTCCCACGCACAGTCAGAATGGTTTCAGATGAACTTGCCTTCCTCTGTATGGAGCTTTTCAGTTGCATCAAGCTAGCTCAAACAGACTGAAAATCAATCTTATGGCCACTTAGCTCACCTGCATATCTTGCGAGCTACTGGATTAAGGCCCGGCCTGGGATGGGGTAAAATGTGACCTACATTTGAATGAGAAATTCTGTGTCAAAATGTATACCTGCCTTTTGTTTCCTTCTAAAAAAGAAATTACAATTTCGCTAAGTAAACGTTTTAGTAAGAGTTGAAGCAATTGTTGGGCAAATAGTATGTCAGGATGACTTCATGTTCCCAAATTATAAGCTTCATCTACTGGAACTTTAGTTGGAGCTTTGATTTCCTGCTGATAACATCACAATGTGCATATGATTAGCTAATAAGGTCAAGTACATCCACAGATGCCCTAAATTCAGGAACTGAACTAAACTTCTGTTTGTCCCAGTTCTTCTACATTGCATTCCTGAGAATGTCACCATTGTATGGTTCATGTACACCGCAATATAATTTAACAAATGACAAGCTTTTTCCCTAGATACCATGACTTCATTCATTCAGTTATGTTACTTTTCAAGTGATAACACTCTAATTAGCTGCTGAACTTTGGTATCCTTTGCATACCCTTCCCAGTCCAAACGTTCACTTATCTCTCCAAAAGTGCTACATGACATTCTTGTTGTTTCAGAAGAACACAGTTACCATTCACTGACTGCCCCCACACTATCTAAGATAAGTGTTATATGACATATCTTATAATTCAGAGCACTGCACAGACAACAAATACTGTCCCTCTGTGCAAACTTCTCAGCAGCAAACTCAAACCACCACCATCTTTTACTGAGTATTGAGTTACTTTGCTATAACATTGCTGAATATTTAAAGCTGGCCAGGGCAAGGCAGAGATTCTCTTTCTCTCACATATACAGTGTCTGTACACATTATGCTGTCATTTCTGAGCAGCATTAACCTTGCAGACATACTGTGTTATATGCTGTAACTTAACCTTTGCAGTCCTTAGCCAAAATCCCCTAAACCGAATTTAGATTGATTCACAGCAGAAATTCACTCCTTCATAGTACCACAGTTTCATCAATTTCATGTAAACAGTTTGGGTTTGATAGTAATTGTGTGTATACAAAGGCATTTTTTTTTCGATTTGCTCAAAGAAAAGTTCTGGCTCCATTTTGGCTGCTTCTTTCTTTGTCCTGTGTTTTTCCGAGTGATGAAAAGAACTGCAAGAATAAATCTGTACTGCACAGAGTAACACAGTGCAGACACAGTCTTAGACCAGAGCCTCTCAAGCCCTTTCATGCTGTTCTCCACATCCTGTTTGACTAGTCTTAACTAGTCCCCTTCCAGACAACTTTGGATTTTCCACAATGCTTGAAGCAGCCTGACACTTGGAAAGAAGCACTTCCAAAACTTGCTGCAAGCATCCTGTTCTCTCACTGGGACTCTCTCCATCCCTCACAGGAGAATACTTTCAAGTGAGAAAGCAAAACACTGTGTTGGAGGTTTCAGCACAGGGAATGGGAAACACATTAGTGATATTCCCCCTCTAAGACAACTCCTGGAGACCTCTTTTCAGTGTGCCATCCATAGATTGAAGACTTCTTGCCAGTGACATAGCCTGCCAGAAGGACCTCAAATGTGAGAAGGACCTTCACAATGCATTTAAAAGCAGAACTAACAAAATGCTGAAAGAATTCCAACGAGTGAAAACATATGGTAGAGTCTCAGTTTTATCTTCACTATCTTTGTTTTCAAACAAATGTGCATTTGTTCTTCATTTGTTTTTCACCCAGTGACTTCAAATAACTATCATTTTTACTAATAAGTTAAACAATAAGTCCCCAGTGAACATACAGTCCCATAAAATTACACCAAATTATATATCAAATATAGATAGGGCTGTTACAAATAGGAAGGGTGCAATCTGTTCTCTATGCCTATGCTTTACAAGTGGCTTGTAGCGCAGGAAGAAAGAATCAGATCAGACATTGAAAACACTGCTCAACAGTATGGTATTCAGCAAGATTTGTACTTCAAGAATAATTAAGAAATAGAATAAAATTTTTGCTTTAAATATAAATGATTATTGAACTGAAACTACAGATAGCAATTCTATAACCCACTGCTGGGAAAAGGGCAAATGCTGGAAGACACCATTCTTTTGTTGGTGGTAAGCCCTGGGTTCCTATCATTCCTCCCAAAAAGCAGAGCCTCAATAAATATTGACATTTTAGACATTGTCAGAGAACAGAAGTTTGAAGAAATTTGCATGTTGGATGAAGAAAACTGGTTGTAGTAAAACACTTGCATGAAGAGCTCTGAGCTGTCAGGATTTTAGAGCCACCACTGGTGTATCTGCCAGCAGAAGTGATCCTACATTAGCACCTGCTGGACAAGCAATCCTAGTGATGTTTCTATTCTAGTTATGGTGTATTCTGATCCTGCTGATATCTGCTTCATTATTTTTTCCACTTTTGGAAAGAGAGGATTCAGCAGGCTTCATTAATGCATCCCTACCACCTCTCCCAGACAAGGAATATCATCATTGTCTGTGTGGCTGCTGGCACAGAGCACGTGCATCCAAGCTGTGACTCCCCCCATGCATGCAGAGCTATGAAGCGAGGTCTCACAGTAGAAGTTTTCTGTGTGCTTGATCCTGCAATGTAGGAGTGCAGGGAAGGGTCAGCGCAGGCCTGACTATGGACTGTCTGCTGATGCCTTTTCTTTGTCTGTGCTGATCATTGTTGCAGTGCTCTTTGGTATCCTAAAAGTCCTGAACTACCTGGTATTCAGTGTGATAAAGTGTAACTTGGAAAGAGTCCTGAAACAATAAGAAACTGCAATAATCCACAACTTGAGTTTTTAACAGCGTAAGAACAGGATGTCTATTCTCGCCAGTTTTATTTGTGGGATTCAAAATGCCATTAAAGCAGCAGAAAAGGGGGAGGGAGTGTTTCTTTACTTTGCTGTTAAGGGTGGATTGGTTTATTACTGCATTCATTTTAATTAGAATTCTATAATATACCCACATAAAGGTACATGTCACAGTTAAGTTGATACTTTTCTTGCTTTATTTATGACCACATAAAATATGGTTTCCTGAGCATAATCTCCAAAATCTCAGGGATTTAAGCTCCACCCCATTTATATATCTTAAACATTATATGTAAAAATAATTCCTGTGGCTCCTCTACTCACCCTCCATACTTCTTAAAAATGATTCAGGCCAAAGGTAACATGTTTCTTGTATGCCAAGTACAACTCAGACAGCATTAAACAGTTGGTTCTATATCTACTATTAAGATAAAAAGTAAACATATAATGGATTTGAGACTACTAAAGCTCAAAATGCAGACCAAAACCTGTATTTTAGGGTATTTTGTATTCATGAAGGGGAAAAAAACAGAAGGACCAGTGCTAACTTCTCAAAAGTTCAAATGACTTGTTCCCCCCTTGCTCCCTTTGTAGGATGGTTCACTGACAGCACAGAGGACAGTTTTGGATGGTGGTGTACTGTGAGAGGCTGAAGCTCTTGAACAGTCCCACAGAGAGGCTGAGAGATCACCTTGAGATGCCTGCAGGAGCCTGTGCCTCAGAGATAGTGTTTTAAGACCCAATACATTTTCCCTCCATTTGCAGGAGATTCATGAAGCTGGAGGGCTGAAGCCTTTCAGCACAGAGACAGAAAAGGAGGGAAGAAGAAGGGAATGAGAGGAGGAAAATTCCTTCTGGCCACATAGGAGTTTGGAAATGTCACCAGAGGAAAGGAATTTTTTTGCATTCACTGACTGTAATAACCTGGCTATGCTGTGAGGCTGAATTTCTGAGTTTTATTCACATCTGCCATGTTTATATAAGAGAGAGGCAACGTTGTGCTCCCCTGTTATCAGGCTCTTAAAATGACACCTGGACTGGGGTTCTGCTGTATCCCCAGTGTAAAGAATGGATGGATGGATGGATGGATGGATGGATGGATGGATGGATGGATGGATGGATGGATGGATGAAAGATTTTTGTCAGCCAGGAGTTAAGGACTTGCTGAAGAATGGCTTGATGAAGGAACTGCCAAATTTAAAGCTGTGGTCTATATTGTGCAAGATAGATACATTATATTGTAGGTAATGGGTTATTACATACCAGAAGCTGCAGATAGTCTGATAAGGCTCTCTTGCACTGTAGGTGGAAGTATTTTTTTTATATCTGCCCCTTATTATGATGACAATGAAGTCTTTCACAGATGATGATACCTGACAGTGAAACTGTCAGAGAACCTCCTGCAGATGCCATGGGGAGAAAAAAAATACTGAGAACAAGATCACAGTACAGAGGAAAGAGAGCCTTGTTGCATTCACCTACACTGCATATGAGCCTTCACTTCACTGGGGAAGGGGTACAAACACCACCCAGCCAATTATGAACTGAAGACTGTCAATGCATTGGTTTGTTTTCACCAGTTTCTGATTTTAAGATAGTTTAATTTGAAAGCAAATATTTGTTCATGTGACATAGAATTGATGTTATCTCAATATCCGTGACTGGAAATTTTCATCCAGAAAGCTGCATGATGAAACAAGTCAGAGGTAAATGTTCTCCAATGAAAGAACTGTGCTCTTGAGCTCTTCTCCTTTGTCTTTCTTTACTGTTATTTCATTTGAGGTATTTTGCTAGATGTCTAGTCCCCAAAGGTTGAGTGTTAATGTGGGGAAACCCACCAGCCTTGCCCAGATCATGGGCAAGATTGAGGTCTGGGTCTGGTGTTGTTAGTTATTCCCTTAGCATTGATGGAATACTAAAACTCTGTTCTCCTATTACTTTATCTTAATAATTGCTGAAGAAATTTTTGCAGACATGTAAAACCTTGAAACAGTGGTTTGAAAAAACCATTCAATAAACCATTAATTTTGATGTGAACAGATTATACTTTGAAAATAATGGTGGGTTTTGCTGTTATTTCCTTTCTAAAAAAAAGGCAGAAAAGATGGATTTTTAGTTTTTAGGAGCCAAATTGATGAGATTAACTGCATGCATTTCATTTATCAAGAGCATTAAGTGTTTTGCAGTGACTGATGTGTGTATTTTAGATATACTGAAAACAGATATATAGTTTATTTCTTTTATGTTAGAAGTTGTCTACAAGAGACCTATTATTTACATCCTTTATATCTAATCAAGATAAACTCTCAGGCTCATAAATAAGAACATACTTATTTGCTTTGGTGACTTATTTGAGTCTGGAAAGATTTGCTGAGCAGGGGCTGGGCTCAATAATATTTCACAAAGCTAAAAATTCGGTCTTGATACATTCTTGACATGAGACACATCATTTTTCACATATAAGAACAATTACCTCATGTTTACACAGCACTTAAACCATGGAAAGTGATTAGATTTTACCATCTCTGGCATGCTCAGGATGTACAAATTGCTACTGGCTCTTTAAATATGGAAAGACATCCATTTAATGTTCTTTAATTTGGTGCCACTTATCTGTCTGTGGAAAGGTTCACTCCTGGTGCTGGTGATGAGTATGAAGTACAGGCCTAGAAATAACTGTCAGAGAGGGAGGAGGCTTTAACAGGGAGATAAGTGTTAAGATAGATCTGCCTCCTCAAATCAGTGGGATGAGCCCCATACCCCGGCAAGCCCACTCCTCACAGTGTTGATAACACCCTCCCGTGGTGGGAGAGGTCAGCCGGCTCCTGCGGGAAGCCTGCACTCTGGGGAGGGGAGACGGACCGAAACCAGAGAGAGGAAATGACCGGGTGGCGAATTCAAGCTTGCCAACAGCAGCTGTTTGGCGGGGGGAGGCGTGCCTGGGGGTGCTCCAGGGGGGAAGAGACATCTTCTTGGCACAGTGGGGACCTTCACCATGGTAGGCCGTGAGCACCCTTCGACAGGGAATCAAATACATCAACATGGGATGCTCATGCCTGTGTCCCAGTTCCTCTTCAGAGAAGAGCTCTGCTCAGAAGGGGAAGAACAAACCCAGACCACAAAACCCCGCTGTGTGGGGTCTGAAGACCAAGCATTTTCGCCTTTCTCTAAGTGTTCTTGCTATTGCTAATACAGCACCTGCACTGGCATCACCAGTATACCAGAGTTAAGCTCTTCTTCACTTGCTCTGCAGTGACTGCAGGGCTGCTGCCGCATTTGTAGCATCTGTGTATGTCTGTACTTCAGTAGCAGTGAACATACCGGCCTTGCTCTGCATACAATTTGCTTTATAAACAGCTTAGACATTGTACTTTCTTTAAAACACATTGCATGCATATCTAATGCTAGGATGAACATGTCCAGGGATAGACAGATTGGCTCAGGGTCTGGGATAATAAGTAGTCAGGGTTGATCTCTTGACCTTCCTCCCCAAGTAAGGGCTATACTGCTGGCTGTCCCAGACTAAGAGAATTGTTATTTCTTCTATACACATACAGCAGTGTCTGGCACAGAGAGCAGGCCATGTATGGTCTTTCTCCCAAAGATTATGAAAATACTATGAAAATGCTTTGGCTTTTCTGGAGTGGCCAACTTTCTGGATGTAGTTTTTGTTTGTTGTCATTAAATGATGCAGTTTTATATTCTGGAAACAATTTTGTGAACAGTCCTTTGTTTGCTTTAGCTGTCTCAAGCATGTTAGTAAATAAATACAAATCCAATATCTGGTGCAATCAGTTTCATGAACCAATGCATTAGTAAGGAGTGGATTTCATGTGGGGAGTTGGGTACCTAACTTACAGAACTCAGTGCTAGAGTTAGCTACAAGCTGTGCAAGTTCTTGGTGCTTTGGCTGCCCTTTGAAGTACACAGCTCTTCCCAAACTTTCAGATCCACAGTTCTGTGTTGTAGTGTTGTTATTGAGAGCATTAGAGGATGGAGCAGGACAGAAGCAATAAGGTGGGCTTTTTTTCAATGAAAACTGTGAAAAAACCAGTTTCAGGAACTTTATTTTTCTTGTGGGATATCTGTGACTAATCAAGGGAAATCAGCACTCCTGCACCCTGTCCAAGCTTTAAAAATACGGCTTTAATGGAAACAAATACTAGTATTTTTAAGTCCAGGCAGGCTGGAGGCCCTCAAGGTTTTCAAACAGAGTAAATCAGAGAGGGCAACACCCTCATAATTTATATCAAGTTTACGTAGCTTTCCAAGGTACTAATTAAACCATTTGATCTCAAACAAAATTTATTTTTCAACAAACTAGAAACAATACTCAATCTGGAGACTTTGTTCTTCCTTTTCAGAGTAACTGTATGAGCTGTCTGCTAAAGTCAAATATGTTTGGTGTATAAACACCTTATAGATTCTTCCCAATCATGTGTTTAGCAATGGTATAACATGAATGGTACAACTTAGTGTGATATCACTATCTAAAATGTACTGTTGTTTAATTCTCCTGAGCTCTGACCTCAAAGGGGCGGGAGATGTAGCATTGCATCCAGATTGCATCCAAGCTAAGTTCCTATCACAACAGCTCTGATTCTATGGAGATGCACACAGGTGGCTCCAAACCTAAGCACTGTAACAGATCAAGGTGTGTCTCATGGTTGGAACAAGTCTCTTGAAAGCTGATTCTTACCCAGGTTATTTATTCCTTTGGCTGTTTACAGTATGATCCCAGCCTTGGGAGGCTGTGTCCCCACCTACATTTAGCCATCACATAACCCTCCCTCTGACCTGCTGCTGCAACAGGGAAAGCTCTGTGTCAACAAACAGCACAACATTGGCAATGCTTCAGAGCCTGCCTGATCCTCCACACCGCTGCTGCTGCCATGAGCGAAAGTAATTAGAGATCCCTTGCATAGGTTGTTTAGAAATGTGTAAACAGCAGTATAAACAACAGCAGGTCAGGTCAGGGAAGGAGGCTGGCACTTCATGAGGCCACGGCTGGAGACTGCCCAAGTGTGAAATTCCCAACTGGGAGAGAACATTTGGAAAAACAATGCACTCAGGATTTATCAACACAAATCATCTCCTAAGTGGCACATTTTATTTAGAGTATGTGTGGCCTCAGTCTAGAAGAAGGGAAGTTTTTATCAATCCAAGCTTTATCACTTCCAGATATCTCTCTTTGTTTACTGGCGGCGTGCACAATGCCTTCATTTTGAGCGGTCCAGTTTAAACACAAGTGGAGCTGACTTTTTTGTGGAGCCTGCAGTGAACTGCCTGTGCTCCCTTCTCAGAACCACACTTGTAAATCTTCCCTTCAAGCCCTGAAACGCCTCTTTGTGACCGTCACCCTTGAGAAACATGGAATCCTGGCCCCAATTCATGAAACTGCTTCAGCTGGAAGACTGTCCCAGCTCAGGAAAGCACTTCAAACCCTGCTCAGCTTTGAGGAAGGGCTTCAATGTCTTTTTGAGGAGGAAGAGGAGGAGGGGTTTTCTGGCATGGGTCAGAAAATCAGTCACAGGGCACGCTCAGCAGGGACAGGAGTATATAAATAAACCCTACATAAACCTAAAGTAAGCAGGATGAGAATGGCCTCTTAAAATTCAATTGGGAAAGCTTCCTGGGTGTCCTGAACTTCTAGGTGGCCGCTGCACCCTGTTTAACACCTTCTCCCCTGAATTAACATCGGCACTGCAATGAGCCAGTGATCATCATGGGCAGTTCCCACCAGTCTTTCAGGTCCCCAATATGCACAAATTAGGGAACATCTGTAGGTATTGAACCACAGTCAGCTGTTATTCCTGGCTTGCCTCTCCATGTGTTATAAAGGGGTTTTCAGCAGTTAACAAATACCAGATTTTTTCCCCTGTGAAGCAGGCTGGCATTATTAGCCATATTTTACAGTGGGAAAAATGAAGGACCTTGCCTAAATATGACTCAAAAACCCAGTGGAAGAAGTGAGAAAAAACATGTTATCTCTCTGCCTCTATTCTTCACCAAGAACGGCTCATCTGTCTCCCTGTGTGTGGGTAACACAGGTGTTACAATTGAGATGGTCTTGTGAGCACCACAAAGCCATTTTTGCCATAATTTGCTGAGCTTCCTGAGAGAAATGTAGCATATTCCCAAAGTTTACCTGTCACTGCCCTAGTCACACAGCGATGATGTATTACCAGTTACCATGCTACAAGTTGGATAGGTCGGTATTTGGGCATGGTGGCTGGAAAAACCCCCTTTGGGAGACATGCTTCCCACTGTTCTCTCTGCACCTCACGCAGAAAATAGTGTTGGCTTTGCTCCTGGCCAACACCAGCTGCTTATGGGCAAGAGGAGGCATTCAGCTGTGTGAGTTGAACACACTGTCCAAGCAGTTGTTCATTGCTTCAGGGAAAAGGCAAAGAGCCAGATGGGCTCATCCCATTGACCATAGGTCAAACCTTGCTCAGTTAAGCCAAAAAGGTTATTTTCTGCCCATTCCAGGGAAGCATTCCAGAATCACAGTGTCAGCTGGGGGCATGAATATTTCACTGCTTATCTGGTACAGCAATCTAAATGTACCAGCATCAATAAGATCATACCTTTTTCATAGTGTATAGGTTATGTGTGGAAGCTTTTCATATACCTTTGTCCTCACCTTCCTATTTAGCCCTAAGCTTAATATCTTTGTTCTCCTAAGCTCTTCCTGAGGCAGGAGTTTGGCTCACACTGTGACACTGAAGGTTTATTACCTTAAAGTATCTGAACTATCAGAGTATTATGGAATGTTACTGGCCCTGTAAGCGACTTCAGTTTGTGGGTAGGGTTGTTTCATGGAGATTACACATCATGTACATTCCAATAGCTTTTAGTAAGTCTTTAAGGTATAAATGTGACTGAATGTTTTACTAGACATTGTCCTTTAGAAAAGTAACAGAAAAAAGTTCTGGCTACAGAAGATTATGCTTTACAGTGTGGGATGAAGAACATGAAGACAAAAGGAAAAGTTCACAGAAATCTAAGCAATGGTTAGTGAGGAAGACCACCAGCCAGTGCACGGTGGACAGACAGTTGCTGTAGTCATCTGAGAGCTGGTCTCTGACACATTTCTTGGCTCTATAGTTTGTCTATCAGCCAGAAACACCATTCAGCAGGTGTCCCCCTCTGCAGAGGTGATGGGCATCTAGAAGGTCAGGAAAAAAGCTGCTTTTCTAACCTGGATCTTTCCTCTTTTTTGTGTTTTACATGGCATTTGTAAGGGAAAGAGGGACAAAATAACTGAACAATGAGTATCAAAAACTCAACTGGACGCATGGCCAGCCCTGTCATGCCCAGTCCAAGCCATTCACTGACCCATAAGAATGGAGGCACTATGTGGAGAGCAGTTTTATGAATGTTCCACAATCACGGTTCATCATGCTGTAATATGTATTAGTTGCTTTTAGAAAAATGTGAAGAGGTGAGAAGATGAGGAACAAAATAATATAACTCAATAATCTGTACAGAGCAAGGGCATAAGACAAATGCATAGAGTTTAGTAAGAATAATTTATGAACTTCACTCTGAATTATCATTTGCCACCTTGTTTCCAGTTTCCTATTAATATATTTTACAGCTCACCTCCCAGCACAGACCCCCGAGAAAAAGCCTTGGTAATCTCCCTCTATTGTAAGAATTGAACATTTGCTCTTACCTTTCTTTTCCTACCTTGTAACCAGTTATTCAGCTTCTAAACAGCCTTGCTTTTACACCACAGCACTTCGTTGGCCTTATGGTTCCAAATGAGGGGTTTTGCTGAAATCTTTTTGAAAATACAACACTTTCATCAGACAAATTATCATATGCTTGCTGACACCTTCAGAAGACTCTAACTGGCTTTTCAAGCAGGACTTCCCTGTGTAAGATTGTTTTTAACTCTTCCCCAGGAAATCATATTTTTCAAGGTGTTGTCTAACTCTGCCTTTTGTTATATTTTGTCTCAGGTTGCCTGGCACAGGCATGATGCTTCTAGGTCTGTATTTCTTCACTATCTCACAAAGTCATCTTAGAAGCCAGCATCACATATGCCTCCCTCCAATCTTCAAGAACCAGTACTATTCTATGCAAGAGGTTACGCAGCACTCTTAGTAATTCAGGTATTTTATCTCTGACTTCATTTAATTATGGCCCAGCCTTGATGATTTCTGATTCAGTGTTTTGCCAGTTTGCTCCATAATTTCTTGTACAGCCAGATGCTCTGGGAAGTTGCCACAAAAAAAAAGGGGTTCAGACTTGGCAACATGACAAGAAAAAAGAAGTAAACAAACAAACAAAAAACCAATAAAATCCCCAAACAAACAAAAAGTACGAAGCCCAGAGCAGCAAGAAGCCTACCCATCAAAGAGCTTTCCTTGGATTATTGGCAGCAGGTCTATTTCTGAATCCTGAATGTCCGCTCAAAGTACCTGAAATTCACAAGTTTTTCCCTTTGTCTTCATCTTTCACCATGAATAGTTCACCATTATCTTCCCTTGGAAGAGATCTTGAGGAATGAGGAGGGTCACGAGCTCCCCTCAAGAATACCTGCTGCTCTCAGAAGTTATATCCTGATTTAAGACACAAACCAGTTTGTTACACTTTCTGTTGTAAGCAAACACAAGGCAAGGACTGATAAGGAGTCTGTGTGTCCCTTACTGTGACCTTGAGGTGCTAAAACAGGGAACAAGAAAGGACAAGCCCTGGGGGTCAACTGAGGAAGGTCCAAACAGAGTTGCAGGGATGCAGGATACCTACATGAGCCAGAGGTCTTGAGCCATCAACTATTCAGCTCCCCCACTGGCTACTACGGGATTGCTCTGTTTCAGTCAGTATTGGGCACCCTAAAACCATCTTTATTTTCCCATGGAGCGTCAGCCTCAGAGTCACCACGCAGGGACCACTGGAGCATTATGGCCTCTTTTGAACCCATTAATGCTGGCAGCACCATGCAGAGTTCAGTACCCAGCTTCAGTTTATTTAAGGTTTGTTTTAAAAAAACATTATGTCCTGAATTTTATTAAATCAACTTAATAGGAGCTGTGAAGTAAAATAAATAAATATGGAACTCATTTCTGCAGTTAGTGGGAATTATTCTGTTTGTTTACAAAGGCCATTAAAAGCTTACTGGAGGTGTTCATTTCAGCAAGGAGGCCTCATTGATGGATCAGCGCAGCTTTGTCAAAACTGTATCCAAAATTTCACAGCAGTGCTCTCATTAGGCTTTAACAGTTAAAATAAAACACAACTGAAGAGAACTATTAATGTTTCCTGGTGGCCTCCAACCTCCTTCACATTAGTTTTTCCCAAACCACACTGCATAAATACTCTTCTAAGATTCTGGGAGCTGGTAGCTTGCAAAAAGGACAGAAAAAGGAGGAGCTGAGTGTTTTGTGTTCTTAAAACAAGGCATATTAAAACAGAAACCTTATTAACTACAGAGGCACTTCAGTTGTTGCACAGTGTAATGTCTCTGATAAAATGTTTAACAGCAGAGAAAGTATTATACATTAGTAAAAATATAAGAATGGTACCACAGAGTATTAAAATCCCCATTTTAAAATGTGAACTAAGCATTTCTTAGGTGTGAGAGTTCAGACCTGATCTTAACTGCCAGAAAACACCAATTTTAGTTACATTTCAAAATGAACACATGGAGCCATTGTATGTTTTCACCCACAGATTCCCACAAGCATATATACTTATTCATTTACATATTTTTCATATGAAGCAGTCAGAAGAACAGGTCTGGAACCATTTCTTGTCTAAACAGATTATATATTTGCTTTTAATCATTTAATGGCTTTCAAACACAGATGATCATCTCTGTTGCCTCCATCCTTAGCCAAACTACCCAAAGAAGTGTCTTGCTTTTGCAGAGGAATACAGCCCTCTGCTCTGCTGGTGCCAGGAGGGGACTTGGGTACTTAGCACCTCTGGATGTAGCACCTTCGCACTGACTGCACAGCTCCTGAGCACATTTGCAACTTC
Organism: Scytalopus superciliaris; assembly: GCA_013400415.1. Classification (NCBI taxonomy): domain Eukaryota; kingdom Metazoa; phylum Chordata; class Aves; order Passeriformes; family Rhinocryptidae; genus Scytalopus; species Scytalopus superciliaris. The sequence goes on from VXBX01008609.1 coordinate 3,448,838, forward strand.
TGGAAACATTTTCAAACACCCTAAGAAACTTTTCTGAACATCATCAAAGAGAACCTGTGTGGATGGCTGAAGTGGTGCAGATGAATTGCTCCCAGAAGTAGCTGACATGGGGATCTTGAGACTCTGGTGTGATCCTCAGCAATGGGGTAAGCCCTTGAAGTACATCCTGACCACTCTTAGGAACATACTGCCCTGGATCTTATGATAAAATCTGCCTTCTACTTAGGTTTTTAGGAACCTGAGATGTCACTTCCTTTTCATCTTTGGACCAGTAACTTGCAGAAGAACTAAAGAGGTTAAGCATGATGTGATGGCTTTGTGCCTGTTACATTCTTACCTTCTAACCTTCTTACTTTCCCTCAGTGACAGTAACAACGTCTTGCCATGCTGGGCAAAAGCATGTGATTGCAGTTACCCACTGGAAGAGACAGATTACAAGCCACCGAGGACCAGGTTCTCAGAGGAACAACACATGCCCTTGGAATTGGGGGACCTGATAGCTGCCTTCTAAAGGCCTTTCTCAGTGTCCTCTCTAACACCACCAGGCTGTTTCAGCCTGGAATGTCCATGCCTGAATAGTCTGAGAGCCCAGCACTGCAGTCATGAAGAAGGGAGATGAAAGGAGGAGAAGGAGTTGGTGGTCATAGTGGCCATTTTTCCTCTCATCTTCTCATTTTAGAGCTCCATCAAGAACACGGGGATGCAGCAGCCCAGAATTGCTCAAAACAACAGGCATATCCCCCGCTCTGACACAGAACTGTGCCCTGTGAAGGCAGTACTGAGTGAGCATCACAGGAAGGCCAAAGCAGGCAGCAGTGCAGAGCCTTCATGAAGGGAATTCCTTAGTGTGTGTCTCTGCTCTTGTGAGGTTTATGTGATCAGCATGAAACAGTCCATGAATAAAATACAGAGACAAGCCTGGGGATGGGAGTAGGATCCAGGGCCTCAAACAGGAATAAGATAAACCAGAGAATTTGGATCCAAGCATCTCAGAGGATATAGTGGGAGGAAGAAAAACAGTATTGTATAACTTTCAGTTGTGAAGATACTCAGATGTTAAATATCTTATGTCAAGTTCTGGGTCTCAATCATTTTTATTTTATCTTCATTTCTATAGCCTCTTTTTCCCCTAAATCTAATCCACATATGACTAACTCATGTGAAAGATCCAGACTAGTTGTTGATTTTACAGATTACAGGGATGATGCGAAGGATGTCCTGCCTGTCCCCTTTCCATAGCAATAGTGAATAATAATCACTGAAAGCTGTGACCTTTTAATAAGCAGCTATAATAAAATAGATTTCCTAGAAGACTGTTAAACAGACAGAAGTCTCTTTAAAATCTTTGTTCTGCTTTGCTAATCAACTGCCACTGTTGTTTAAGGTTGGAACTTGTTCTATACATTTTCATTATTTCTGAGCATCCCCTGCCAGAACCATTGTAAAGCTTTCTTTTAAAATCCTTCTAACTGTAATAGGATCAATTCTTTTCATTTTTCCGAAAGACTGATTTAATAGAAACTTGGCACCAGAAAAAGTTTTTCTGTTTCATTACTATGCTGTATAAAAGTTCACAGAGTTCTCAGAATACTCATTCTAAAAAAATCATTAGCACATGGTTGAATACAGAACTTACTGGCAATTATACAGTAGTCATCTTTCAAATACACACTTCCCATGCTGTTGCTAAGATTATTAGCAATGGTTCTTAAAATGCAGAGTGAGTACTGGAATAAAATGCATACTCAGCAAATTTTTTTAAAATGTTACTCAAGCCATTTTTGTGGTAGTTTGTACACAAAGAAACAGCTTGATTTTTGTTTTAAGCCTATTTAATTTACACTTCACATTATTTTTTTAAACCATACTTTTAACATTTTTATTATAGCTACTCTTTTCAGTACAGCCCACTAAACTCTTGTTTGGCTCTCAGAAACAATAATAATCTTTAGCACTTACATAGAGTTTTAGGTTTTAAAGGTGTTACACAAATATTAACTAATTAATGTTTGTTCAACCCAGACTGGCCGTATAAAGAGGTTGCAGTGAGTGAAGGGAACATTTTCCCTGTCACTATTAACAAGATTAAAGGTGCTGATGTTGTACAAACTCAAAAATGAGGCATAGTTTGAAATAACCCACCTGTTATTGATTTTGGCCAAATTATGGGCAATCTCAAACTTGTAGATTCCTTCTCAGTACCAACAAAGGAGAAAATGAGAAAGTGCTTGTCTGCCTGCTTTGGTAGCAAACAGCATGTGCTGATGATGGGAAAAAGCCTTCAGTTTCCATTTCTGAGTATGTATAAATTTTCAGCAGCACAGGAAACAATTTTTCCCATGTACTCTCTATGTCATTTTGGCATACTGAGAGGCACAGGGCCAGCAAGGGATGGTACCTTTGCAAGTTGCTTGCCTCCCACCTTTCCTTTCTTCCCCTTCTCACAGCTCAGCCTCAACCCTTCTCCTCCACTGACTCACTAGGACTTTGACCATAGTTTGCATCAGAGATGTTTTCTAGCATACATTTGGTTTTAATATATTAAAAAGCTGATTGAGTAATCTTTACAACAGATGAGGTTTCCTGTAAATCAGGACCAAAAGTTTACCTATTCAGTTGTATCCAATGTGGTTGCCCAACAGTCCCCTCTACAATATGCTTTCCACAAGAGTCCCCAGATTTACTGGGTTTCTGGACCCACAATAACGATGTTGCAATAATTTCAAAGTATGACTCTTGCATGTGTTCTGGAAATGACATGACCATAAACATAACTGGAAGTTTCTAACTGTCAGCAATTTCATACTGACTTTAACAATAGCCAGTAAACATATAGTTCAAACTTTAATCCAATCTTTTCAGTAAAACTAATTTCAGTAAGATGCTCCAGATAACACTTTCTTGTGGGATTACTGCACAGCTTGGGTGGTTTATCATTCAATTTTCATCCTTTATTAATGCTCTATATATGTAATATATGACCCCAAATCCTTGCCAGTGCTGTGTTCCTAAACCCACGGATTTAATTAGCTGTTTCCGTGTTCAGTTTTGACTGCTTTAACACCACTGGAATGTCACTAATCACATTAGACATTAGCACCATTCACAGATTTCTATTCTTACACGTACCCAGTGTTTGCAGCCATCCACAGCTGACATCTACAGAGGGGGCAGAAACACCGTGGAGACTCTTCTGCGCACGAGACATCGCCCTGATGCTGAGGGGAAAACACCGCAGCTGCAGGGCTCCATGCTGACACATCTACTAACAGGATTAGGACTTGAAGTAGAAAAAAACATATGTCGTTTGCAATATAGCTGGAGAGCTACCAACAGCTGTAATTAAGGATGCCTATGCATTTCCATGCTAAGCCCCTGTTTTCATTTGCTCATAACTTTCCAAAACTTTCACCTATAAGGCTGAACTTTTACAGTCCTGCTTTTTGCCAAATTGTGGCACTTTTTTTGCAGTTGTTGAAAGTCTGAGGAAAAAGCAATATGTCCATTTTTCTGAATGAGAGAAGAGAGAATTTTTTTTTAAAATTCCCTCGTGTAAACTTGTGGATTGGAACTGATTTATGCTGGATTTTCTATTTCATTTAATTTTCATACAGCATTTTTAACCTAAATTATGTCCCAGCAACTGGCAAGTACAGGATAATATTTTAAAAAGGCAACAGAAATAATGCAACACACTTTTCCCCTGCACCTGAAATGCTCAGGTATGTAATTTTAGAGTCAATTTGATTACCTGCTAAAAAATTATTTTCCACTCAGTTTCCTCTCACGCTCAGAGAGATCTCAGAACTCCATTCTGAATGTGCAGCTGTAATAAAGCTCCTCTTGCATTTCTCAGTGTGGAAATCAGGAATGAGCAAACCATAGTGAACATGCAGATATGTCATGAGCCTTTCTTAGTCCCCTGGGGGGAAACCATGTGGCACACAAGTGCTCACTGGTACAACTAGAAATTTGTGAATATTCTTGGCATTTGTAGATGTCTCAGACTGCTTTGAAGGATTCTTGTTAGCCTTTGTAACTTTATGTCTCATGTGCCCCTTTCTGGTTTTTTTAAGGCAGAAAGAGCTTTTGCCTTATCAACTTATTTAATTCCTGCCTTTTCCCATCATTCATCCTGCTGTCTGGATACTGAATTTAGACTCTTGTAACTCAGCAATCTTACAAGTACTCACTCTATGAGATGCACAAGCAGTTCAGACACTAAGGTGATAGAACTTACCAACAAATGAATTTTCTTTAGAAGATGAATGTATCTTCTGTATCAATAGCAAACATTTAATTAAAAAAAAAATCCCAACCCTCTCTACTACTGTGTTTATTATTCTTGAGGGGAGGAAAGAAGGAGAATGGGTAGGGACTAGCTGGAACTTTTTATTTTGTCTTTTTCTTTTTTTTTTTTTTCCAGTAATTAGATGTTTTTTTCTTTTATTCATTTAATACCATCATTTTTCCTTCACAGGTGGGAAACTCAGCTTTGCTAATGAGACTTTTAAATGCAAGTGGTTTTAAAAATCCAGTTGTCTTCTTAAGCTTTGCCTTCTCAAATTACAATTTCTGTTTCTGAACATCTTGTGAGACAGTCAACTTTTGTAACAGTCCTGGTCTAGAAAGACTTCACAGAGGATCTCACCTGTTTAAGGGTAATAAACATTTTAAAAGGAAGCAAATGTCTTAACAACATCAATGGGAGGTTTTTTTTGTTTGCTTCTTTCGTAGTTCTCAAAAAACGGATGTTTTACTCACAAAGTAGATTCCTCATAAATCTAAAGACTCTCTTAGAGCTGCAGAATTACATGATGGTTGTTATTTGACTGCTAAGATGTAAGAGGATCCAATAGAACATTATTAAGACAGGAAAAAGACCCAAGATCCTCAAACAGCAACAATTTGTCCTGCCCCCTTGAACAGCAGCTGAAGGCAGGTTCTTATCATGAGACATGTTAGATAATAGATGCAGGAGTTTCATCATCATCGGCAATATTTATGCAACCTTGTAGGATGTGAATATGGGATTGATACCTGATAAAAATTGTGTTATGATACTTGGAGCATATCATGTTAGTTCTGTGATTTATGTTTTTAATACAGCCATTCCTCTTACTCTGGCCACAAATGTAGCAGAAAACAGGTTTTAGTCCAGCATACAAAAAGGAAATTGGAGTCAACAGAAAATGTTTGTTCATTCCCATCTTATCCTTGTCCAATCCCCACCAATCTGACCCCAGTCTGTTAAAAAAATAATAGACTTGAAATATGCACACACTTTGTAGATTAAAAAAGGAGAGTAAAAGTCATCAAGAAAATTTTTTTGCTGTAAATAGTTCACTTAGCTGTAGAATTCACCAGATAAACAGCCCTATTTTTTTTATCTTGATCTAGGAAAATGCTCACATAATGTGTTAAAAATTGTACCCCAAGCTTTTTCAATTTGTTCTTAAATTCCATGTAAATAATCCTCGCTGGGTAGGGGTGTGTGTGTCCTTGGTTTTGTTTTTTCTTTGCAGAGAGAACTCCCACTATCAGTTTGGAAAAATAATTATCCTTCCTGTACCTCTCATAATGTTTTCCCAACAAATGAAGTGGGCTTTTTTTGCAGCCAGCTTCAATCTCAGTTGAGTCCCTGTACTTAAGCAATTTTCTTAGATTTAAAAACCCAAATACCTGGAGCCAGCAGCCTGGTATATCAAGAATGATTCTCCAAAGCCTCAGTGGATATACTGGAAGGTATGAAGTGCAATGCAGTCATTTCAGCTAAACATTACCGGCTTCTGACCCTGGAACGGGAAAAGTCAAAGTTCTTTTGGAAATGACACATTGTGACCTGCAGTCTGCTGTAGCACATTAAGTCTGATAAATGATCAGAAATGATGACTTAAACAAGCATCTAAGAGAGAGTATTTTGCTTAATGTACCCAGCAGTTAACCTTATGTAGTCACGTTGCATAGTGGGCTCATTTGGAAGCCGTGTAGGCTTAGCTAAGAATAAACAAAGCGTTGCAGTACCATTAAACGTTTTCTACATCTTCCTTCTGTGTTAATGTGGTTCAGTGCTTCTGTCATGAAAATGAACTGAATGGAGTTTCCCACACTCTCGACCACAAAGGGTGCACTATATTGCCTTTCCAAGAGACATTTTGTACTTTCCTGAACACATGCCTGTTTCAAGATCAAACCCTGATTTTCACAGCACTGAAGAGGTCTGCAGCATAGAAAACGAGAAAACTCAAAAGCAGGAGAAAAAAGTGGAAGTGATGTCAAAACCATGCAACTTTTCCAGGTGGCAAAAAAAGACCTATATATGCACAAAAAGAAATTCTTTTTCCCCACATCCGCAAAATGCTCTCAGAGTGAAATGCCAAATCTGATCCTCCTACCTAATAAGTTCTCAAATTTTTAATTTAATCACTTTTGCCAGAGCCCTACAGGTACTAAAATAATGTGAGCTTTTTCTCTGTATTAAGTTGCTCAACTACAATGACTTCATCATTTCATTTAAACACCTGTTCTGAAAAATAGGTCCTTATCCTGCAAACACTCACATCTAGTGAGTATTCCCATTTGAACTCTAAAAGTTGTATCCCAGATCTTTAGGGTGATTTATGGCATACTATTAGAAGCATCTATAAGCACCTGAAATGTGTCAGTGGATGAATATGAGCAATAACTGTAAATACAGTTTATGAGTTAGGCAGTGCACTGATACTGGTGGCCAATGCTCAGCAAAATATTGAACCTTCCAACTTCCCCTCTGGAATTTAGTCTTCAAATGGGGAGTTAACAGGTCAGATGCTCTGCTGATCGTGGGTCTTTGGCTGCAAAATGCTGAATCTTCCCAAAGGAGCCAGTGGAAATGATAGCAGAGAGGTATTTTATGTGTGCATAGCTCCTCTTGGAGTTTCTTTGATGAAGGAAAACATCTCTTGAAGTTCAACTGCCTTTCTTGTTTCTCTCTCAGTCTTTCTGAAAAATTCAAAGTCAAGTTTTCAACAGAGACTTTTATTACCAACAAACTGAAAGGGTGCCTATGACCCAGAGAAAGAGTTAGGATATGCACTCTGGCCATCGAGGCAGACAATCCATCTCTCCATTGTCAAGAAGAAATGTCCAGCTGCTTTATTCACAAAAATGATTTTACTTTCTTAGGAGGAGGAAGTCTACTACCTTTGCTTCTTCTCTGTCTCTACTTTTTCTCTGCAGGTATCTCTAACCCCTGTGCAGTGCAGAGAGATGAGGCAGGTTTCCCAGATCTTCCTTACTCACATCTTGAATACCTCCAAGATTTGCTCCACTATTAGACACTTAGGATGTAATTATTGCAGGGGTGAGCTTGGCCCAACACACTTAAATATTAGTTTATATTCCTACTTCTACAGTAGTGTGAATAGAAGGCCCATATCCATGTAAAAATCAGAACTTTATCTGCTGCTTTCTGTCTTATTTTAGCCTCCTGTCTTATTTTAGCCTCCTACTTGCAAATCTGCTGGAATCCTTTGCATTATGTATTGTTGAACTGTTTCTGTGTGACTTGAGCTTGGCTGCAACTGGGACTCCTTTACTTTTTGTTTTTAAAGTTAGTATCTTAAAGAAAGGAAAATAAACATTAAGTCAGAATTTCCTGCAGGACAGTGGGAAGGGGAGAGATCAGATCAGCTGTAAGATTTTGGTGTTATTTTCCCAGGAAAGGATTTTTTTAAAAAAATCATTTATTTATATATTTATTCACCATTTCTAAAATCTCTTACAGGCCCATGTATGAAACTGGAAGATTTTGAGGCTGTCAGAAATAGCAGAGTTCAAATGGTCAAAGACCAGCTCTGAAGTGAAACTCCCTGTGCTCAGTGGTGTCTTTACAGCATAGATACCTTCACAGGAAAAAGAAGCCTGAAAGTGGAAGACCTAAGCTACAGTCTTTCCTTGCTCAAACTGCCAGTGAGCAGCTGCTGCTGTCCTGTCACTGGTATCACCCTTTCCTCACTCATTGCTGACTGGGCCATGAGTATTGCAGGCTCCTGAGAGTGGGGAGAGCCTTCTGCTGAGCTTGCATAGTGTCAGCACATTAGGATGACGTTTTGTTCTTAAGCATCATCCTGTAAGTTCCTATAAGGAGCAGGACCCATAGCAGTTCACCTCTCTAGGAACTTCATCTGCAACAATTTTTTTCTCTGTCCTAACTCAACATACTTATGCTAAAGTGTTTCTTTGGGGTACTGGGTTGAAATCTCTATTTGGGAATTCCCGTCTTGGAAAACTATAGCTAACATCTGAGATGAGCCTAGCATGCAAGCTATCACACACAGGTAAACAAGAACAAGTAAACACAGCTATCATCACAGCAAAAACAGGACATTGTGGAGTCTTTGGGAAGAAAAAAAAAATTAAAAAAGACAAATTTCTCAACATGGGACCATTCTTGCTCCTCGAGCAGCTCCTTTACAAGGAGGATCATGTGCAGAACTCCTCTACTCCAAAGCAGCAGTGATGTGCTTCAGTGTACACATGGTCAGAAACAGTATAAATAGCAGAGGATATTAACAATTGCAAAGTGAAAAATGAGAACTCCACACCTCATTTATCTGCAAATGGCACACATTATATACTTTATTGCTTATTGGTTTGTTCTCCTGAAGAAAAAGTGCAGGTGAACCATCAAAGTGCAAGGGCAAAGTGAAACGAGGACTGTCTATCTGCAGGGAAGAAGACTGTTTCAGTGCCCACCTTTAAAGCCAGACTTCAGGCTTTTACCTCCTCTTCAGCCCTCAGTTTCTCCTGCAGAAGACCAGCCATGAAACTGAGATCTTCACTACAAAGTCTCTTCCAATGTCTCGACTCCTGATGTGTCGGGAAAGCTTAACCCCCTCTTTGAAAGCAACGGGACACCTTCCTGAGACAGACCAGGCTCTGCACACTGAGGGCCCTGTGCACAGAGGGTTCTGCATCCCTTAGGAATATACACCCAGCCCACGTTTGGAGTATTTGGCTATGATCCTGGAATAACCTCAATGGATTTTCCCCAGATTTACTCCAGTATAATGAACTAAGAATTTGGACCTCTGTGCCATATTGTGTGGAATTTTATTAATTTTAAATAAAGTTTCCACCTTAAATGAATTGCAAGTGTCATCTGTTTATATATATAACTTCATACTCTTTATTATTTAAAATGTCCAATTTGCTAGATGAAAACATAAATACTGACTGCAGCTGTAGAATTTAATAAAACCTCAGGTTTGAGCTAGCAAGTGAAAAAAAGTATATTATTGGAAACTTGTGGTCAAACTTGAAGCTTGAAGGAAATATTTTAGCACTATCACAATATTAAATTGCAATCATTATTTAATTTATCTTCTCTGAAATGACTTAAGGGAAGTGCACCAAAAGTCCTATTTACCTAAGCCAGGAAATAAGTCAGTGATCAGCTAGGTGGATGAAGTAATTGAAAGCTGACAAGGGACAATATAATGCCACTATTGTAACAGCACTTAGAAGTATTGTTTGAATTTGACCTGCTTAGGAATAAATGTTGCACAGTTTTCATTTCATATAATAAAAAAAATTAAAAATAAAAAAAGCAAAGGAAAAAAGTGTATAGTAATAAAATGTGTTCCTTTTACTGAATTATTGATATTTTTGTTTAAATTGAAAAATATCAGCTTTGGCACATCTGGAGGAAAGGAATGTTCCCTACAATTACCAAGATTTTGAAAAAATTTATAGATATATTAGAAATTAAGGTATTCACCAGTCAGTATATCTAGCAAAAAGTCTGAACCCCTGGGCAACCTGTGCATTTCAATTGTCACTTTGAACTTTGGAACAAAGGGTAGACTGTAAAACCAGTTTATAAAAAGTATTATGAGATACCACAACTGGCATTTTTATGACCTTATTAAACTACATCCAAGTGTCATAAATTATATGTAATGAAAGTCAATAGGATCTCTGACTTGATTTTAATATTGGGAACATGCTTATTAGTTTAAGGATTTTTGTGAATAAAAGGGGTATTTTTGTTGTTTTCTTGCTTTAGCAACTGATGTTATGTGGAAGTTATAAATGCCAGATTACATTACATTTTTTTGTTCATATAATAATATTGTTAGTAAATTACTTGAGAGTAATGAGCAGTTTTTCTCACTAAGTAAAGCTATAAGTGTTAATTTAGACTCAAAGTATTCCACATTCTTATGCCAAACAGCAACTAACCAAGTTTAGATATGAAAACCAAACTATGGTTCAGAAAAAAAAAATCTCGTTCAAGAACGAATACTCAGAAAATCTTGTAACTTTTTTTCTCCAATGCCCTGTCTCTGCAGTAGGAGAAGAGTTGCAGATGTCTGTTCAAAGTAAACCCATTTTAAAATCTGTTACTGGTTTAGATAGTGAGTTTATGCCCAAAAGTAGCATAAAAATGTGTTGATATATATCAGAACCAGAGTGCTCACCACAGGAGGATATTATCTGTGCTGTTCTCTTGAGAACATCAGCTAGCTGTACCACACTGAAACAAAGGTCCATCTGAGTCAGCAGTCTGCCTCCAAAGCTACACAAAAGAAAACTCTGGGGAAGAAGATGAGAGTCATGAGAGAAGGGCACACACTTATGGGACTTCATCTTTGCCCCATCACCCTTGTCCAGTCATTTGCAGCACTGGGAGGGAGGGGTAGGGAGAACGCTCGTTAGTTGCAGTGGCAGTTTTGGCAAATACTTGGTTCCTGTCATAAGAAGAAGAGTGATGTTTGATGTTTCTACATCCCTATTCCATGTAGCCAGCCTGCCTGACTTTTCCTGAGTGTTGGACACAGCAGCTCTGTGTTCCCCAGAAGTCAGACATGATGGCTTGGACCCAGGGGTGTGGGAATGCCAGGGATCCCCAAAGCATGTGCTCAAACTCCTCAGTGCACGTTCACCATCCCTTCTGAGAGGTCCCAGCTACTGACAGGCCCAGGCAATGTAGCCCTGCAATCCATCAGCTTGCTGTCCACGGTAGCCAGGAATATCTTTTACCCATGATAGCATGCCTCCAATGGGATGACCAGCAGGGATGTCAGTGCTCCAATCAGCCAAAACTCCTGAAAAAAAACAGTGAGCAGCAGCCAGCTGTCAGGATCTAGACAAAGTTGTGACTGATATTCAGGTGTGCTTAGTGGAAATTTTGCTTTTATAGTGAGGAAGAAGGATCTCACATCACTCTCCTGACAGAAATTTGTTTTAAAAAAGAGAGGTGAGCAAACCACCACAATGCCAAAAATAAGTTGTGGCTGTTCCTGAGACTTGTGTGTCAAAAAGCACCATAAAATTTGTACAGTGTATTTGAAGTATTTGAAGTATTAAGAATTTAACTGGGCTGGGTTGTGCAAGGGAAATGGCAACAGTTTTTCTTCACAAGTTTTTTTACGTTGCAGGGAGACCTGCCATTCTTCTGGGAGGAAGACTTGTGGACAACTAGGGTGCTGTTTTCTCTCCTACTTTTTGCTGCAACATTGGCTTCTCCATTCTCCACATCCATTCACCAAGGTCCAGGAGAGCACAAGGTGCTCCTGCAAAGACAGCCCCACTGACAGCTCTTCAAGGGAGGAGCTTGCTTATACCCTTTCATGATGGCCATTGGCTAAATGCCATGATGTAGTTCATAAATGGCCATAGATGGAGAACATGAGTTTTATTACCTTGTTGGTTTCTTCAAAATACCAAAAAGAAAGTCAAAGCTTATTCTAAGCTTTGGGAGGGAAACAAAGATGAAAACACTGATGCTATCAATGAGAATTTCACACATAGATTTCCTCCAGGATTGCCAGACTAAAGGGCAGAAGAGAGAAGAGAATCTCTTAAGGAAAAAAAATAAATCACAATGCCAGAAATAGAAGACTTTTAAAATCTGGACAAGTTAGAAAAATAAGAAAGATGTATTTGTAACCAAAAACAGATATATAAACATAGGTCATTTTTCATGAGTGAAGTAGTCTTAGTCAAAGTATATCTACTTTTTTTTGTTATGATCACAAAATTTGTCCCCACTAAATAGTCTGCCTGGCCAAAGATTGTACCTTTATCAGCACATCTCCTAAATGCCTGAGAAAGAAAATATGAACTCTGGAAGAGCAGAGCAACAGGAGGAGCACCTGTTAAAATAGATAGCAATTTGTTACAGATACCATTAAGCTGCAGCTGTGCATAGGAATTCCCTATACTGAAAGCAAGAAATGTTAAGGAAATGGTCAGAAGCACAGGATACCTGCTGCATGGATTGCAGGAAAGCTGTAGTGTACTTTGGTTTTTAAACAATGTGTGAGGTGTAGCACCCTTAAACAAAAGATCACTTGCTGAAGTGACAGTGGAAACAATATCTCTGTAGGGGCTTCTAAGGAGCCTACCCACTCTGACCATGGGCAGAAACTAGTAAAGCTAAGAAGATAAGGTAAGAACAGATGGTGGCATAACAGTGGGATATACCTCGCTGGGAATCAGCCCTCTAAGTTTAGGCTGCTGGTGGGAATACTTTTTTGAGGTTCTTTTGAGGTTTAACTAACAGAAAACTATGGAGGACAATTCTTTCCTTATTTTAATTAATTGTCCTAAGAAGAAATAATTCACTCTCTGCCCAGTATATCCTTCTCCACTGACTGAGTGCTTGAAACTGTGTGGGTGGATTTCTGATTCCCATGCTGAGTGTCCACTGAAGCATGGCTTGTGACAGAAGATGGTCATGGCAACACAGCCAATTTTGTAGAACAGAAACCTGGAAAGCAAGAAAGATGACTGAGCAGGCATTATAGGAATGTATTAAAATTGAAGTGACCTTCTGTTAGACATCAGTTCAAAAAGAGCATTGATGCAGAAAAATATTACAGAGTAAACCAAAATATTGTTTTACAAACTGAAAATTTCTGAAGAGATAAAGGTTACCCAGAGAACAATAGAATGCACGCTTTTGGAAATACCTGTTACCTGTGGAAATAAGTTATCCTGATCATGTGTATCTTGTGCATATAGCCCCAGTTTGTGCCTAAATTCACCTGCTATTCAAAATTTAACACGTCCCAAAGTCTTAAAATCCCAAGGTGGAAAACTTCTGTTTCTTCACTGGCAAATCATAGCTCAGAGATGTGTTAAGAATAGAGCTTTTAACTCTGGATAGTACTCAAAAAATTAATAGTATCATGAAAAGTGAGCTTATAAATCAGTCAGGAGAACTGCTGTTGGTAGTCTCCTACTCTGAAGGGCACAAGATGGGGTGAGGCGAGTGTATTGTAACAGGGGCTGGTTTGAGTTTCAGACCACTCTTCATCCCAAATGTGCTTCCTGGCTCCATCCAGGGTACTTCTGGGTTCCTTGGAACTGACAAAGTGAGTTGTGTTGTCAGGCAGATAATCTCAAGTGGAGAGAGCAGAGGACAGGTCTCTGTGCTTTCCTTCCTCCCCAGCTGTGTGCCAGGGCAGCCCATCACTGCCCCCCCACCGAGGGCACCCCTGCCTGCAGGGAGGTGATTGCAGCACATCACTGCACAGCAGCAGCCTGGGGGCTCGCTGACCAAAGGCAAGGCCTTGGGCTCACACCTGGTGTTCAATGCAAAAACTGCTGCAGCCAGCTCGGCAACGCATATATGGCTACAGATATTGTGGGTTTTGATGAATGCATAATGAAAATTCTAGGGGAAATTAGGGGAAAAAATGTAGACTATTGGAATGGTATTTATACTATATCATTATAACATTACTCATTATTACATTACTACTATTACTGTATTGTTCATTACTATATTTTTGCTTTCTACTAGAGAAAGTGATAATTGTATTGTCTAATTTTAATTTGATATTACTAGTTTTCTTGGAAAAAAGGTACCATTTCTAATGTCTGTAGCATTAGAACAAAAGCATTAGAGCAAACACAACTGTATTTCCTGAGAATGTTTCCCTCTTGGAACAAAGGTGATCAAATCCAAAAATGAAAAAGAAGTACTTTTGTACTGTTTCTTAACACACACATTTTGTATTGGTGGGATATTTTTTATGTTCAATCAGTAGCTTAGAAATACAATTTACATTTTCTAAGTTAAGAACACCATCAAGTTTGGTCATAATACCGAACTTTAGTAACGAAAACATTGCTTGTATTTGTTTTGAGGTGAATGTGTATATTCTTGATCACCCAATTAATGTCATACATATGGGTTTCACTTGGAGCTTTGCATCCGAGACAGGACTAACAACAAACAGCAATGTCTGTAGTGCAGTATATCATCTCCTTCCTTTTGTAAAATGTACACATGCCCTTTGCCGCCAGGGTAACCCTTGATGTTGAAAGGAGAGGCAAAGACTGTCTGTGGATCTTTAGTAAACTCAATTCAGGTGTCTTTTTTCCCAATGGATCAGTAAAACTGAATTCTTATTCTTCTTTTGAAATATCCGTGTTGGAGGGTTTCCACTTTTCTTTATAAATGTGTAGACATGTCTTATGATCAGGGTTATATAGTGCATCCATCTGTAGCTCCAGGTGTCTGAAGCTGGTCTCTAGGCACTGATAACATAAGGTGTGGTCTACAGAAAAGGGATTTTATTAGTTACATCTTTTGCTACTTGAGGAAGGAGAGCATATAATTTAAAATACTTTGATGCCTTAAAAACATGTGAAGTATGTTTAAGGCATCAAAGAGATTGAAATAGAGGAAAACAGCATGAAACTTGAAGTTTTGAATAAAGCAGGACTTCTAAATGAGTTAAAAAAAACCAAACAAAACTTAAAAGGGAAGAAAAGGAGAGAATGAAGAAACAAGTCTACCATAAGAAGTACTAGTTCCTTCTGAACCGCACAGTATAAAACCCACTGAATAAGGTGGACAGAAAGAGAAAGAAGAAATGCACAAAATCAGTGACTGTGTAAACACATCTGTTTGCTGCAAGTAATTTTTTCTTCCACATTATTGGAGGATAGTGAAGCTCCAGGCTGTGATCAAGGCCCAGTAGCACCATGGAAATACACATCACAAGAAGTTGCTGTTCACGAGATATGCTCTGACATATTATCTATTCATTGACAGCTGATAGAGTATTCTGCCCTTAAGACATACTCCTGTAGCCCATGACATTGATTGAAATGTTGGCATTACCATTATTTGCCTCTGAGATGGAAAGGCTTGACCTGGGGCTGGCACAGAGGCTGAGTTACCCAAATCTGTGCAGAGCCCTCTCTTACCAGCCTTCTGCCTCTGCCAGTGTGTTTGAGAAGACCTGGAGAGAGTGAAATCTGTGTCCCTGTGGCTCTGAGCTCTGGTACCTCTTAAAAAATATTGCTCTTCTTGCAGGTCAGGTCAGTACCATGTGTCAGTGCAAATTCAGGGACAGGCTGGACCAAAAACTGAGCCTGCCTTTCTACTTCTTTCCACCTTGGGCCACCACATGGCACAGTTGGTGTTTGGGAGATCTGTCACTGGCCTGGCATGACTCCCAGCTAAGGTCAGCTGAGATGATAGAGATCTGGAAGTAAAGCTCTGCAGGTAGGAGCATGTCTGCTAAGGGGATCTGTGGATAGTACAAGTGTGGGGCAGCAAATATGCATGTATAGGCATGTCACACAATAAACTAAAGTTCTTATTCCAGCTTAGATGAGGAACAATCAGAAACACTTATTTTAAGGTAACAAAATTTGCATTTAAATATCGAAGCACTGTTGGCTTTATATGCCACCGTATGCATTGGTGCCAAAGCAGGGGCCTTGTCAAAGAAGTTGGTCTCAGCTCTTTCTGGTCCTGTTGTGTTGTGGTGATTTTCCTACCACACATCCTCAGGAGGAAAAGCCCTTCTCTAGTCACCTGTGTGTTCCCTTGAAAATGCCAAAATTGCAACAGGGGAAATGTTTCCACGACTGTTCAGTCTGGGGATAGTTCTGCAAAGCACCAAGCAGTTACAGTTCAGTGCAGAAATGAATATCAAGTGTTGGCTTAACTCTAAACTCTATCTTCATGTAAAGAGTGGGATGAAGGACATAGACTTTTGACTACACCTGCATAGAAAGGGCTCCCAGAATGGTAGTGGCACACTCCCAACATCTGCTCCTTCCATTGAACTTAGCTGTAAATTGAAATTCCATTGCAATGTTTTTAGACTCAGTTGAAGTAAGGAGACTGTCAGAAATCCTCTTTAAACTCACCCTTATCCAAACAGGAAGCCGACCTCTAACCCCCGGACGTAACAGTACACCAGTGGAAATTTCATTATCCCCGTTTCAGCTGTACTAAGTGAAAATTAATTGTGTAATTATCTGGATGAGCGCATGTGTAAAATTTTACAATGTGCCAGTTAGATTAAGTAACGTGTTAGTGGCATGGTTTAGTGCAGAGTCAAGGCTGTCTTATAAAAACGGCATAAGAAGTCTGACAAGATTTGAAGGAAAAGAACATATGTCTGAATAAACATTAACATGAGAAAGTAATGTAATACTTAATATCATGGCCTAAGTAAGATTTTAGCCTCCTCTGATGGAGGTTTATCTGGCACAGAAGAGATCTTTTATCTATTACTTTAAAGCCACATAATTTAAATAGTCAAAATAGGTAACTGATTACAATATTAAGCTATTTTTCTCTCCTTTGTACTGTATCCACTTTATACCTCTTTCATCTGTACAGTGAAATATTTCTTTTTTTTTTTTTTGCTGTGTAACTAAAAACCAACAATGTTAAAATACAGAAGCAAACCCAGTACTCAAGAAATGCAACGTGCTGATCTCCACTCCCTCATAAAGAATTGAGGGACAGATTTTTTGGGGCTCATGGAATCCTAGTACAGCTATGTAAAAGAAATCATTTCCATTTCAAAGCCATAGACTTGTTTGGATAACAAGATCACTGGGCAAAAGATGCTGCCTGGAAGAAGTCTAGTCCTTTGAGAAGTAATATTATCTTTAAGCAGTTTGGTAAGTAATACATTAGTTTCTATTAGTCTTACTGCCAAAGATTTTTGTACGGAGTTCCTTTAGCAATACCAAATAAATACACTTGTAACATATCTTGAAAACAGGGGAATGAAAGAGATTCATAATGGGATTTCAGTGAAATCAATAGAATATGTGCAGGAAGGCTCGGTGTTACAGTGAGAAGTCCCACAACAGCACTTTGCTACTAAATCTGGATGGAGACAGGAGATGATCCAGACGTTTCTGTACACAAATGAGGGGTGTGCAGAGGAATCAAATCTGAAATAGTTAGTGCCTGATATGGATTTTAGGTATGGTGGCATCATGCTCTTATGAAGGCAAAGCTCAAGATTTTAATTTCTAGTGCAACTTAATCACTGAAGGGCTTGTGAAAACACAGATGGAATTTTTAGTATTGCAGTTCAGCTTTTATCTGTTATTAATCCATCAGACATTTTGAGAAAAGGGGCAATACATAAGCTATAAAAATAATAAAATCTAAACAAAACAAACGAAAAACCAAACAAACAGGAGAGCATGTGTATTACTCACAGATACACCTTTCTACTTCCTTCTTATAACTGCAGATCTTGCTCTCACGTGTCTTTGCAGAAGTCCAGATGTTGACTCAGTACATCGCTATATTAGCAAATATGGAATTTTTAAATGGGATGAAATGTGATGATGTAGAAAACACCTAGACAGTCCCAGAGGTTTCATCTGCCTCACCACTCTGTCGCCAGAGGGATGTGGGAGGGGGTCTGGCACATAGTAGGGAATAGAAAGTCTCTCTTCCAAGCTCGCTATTCATCATTTGTTCTGGTCTGGGCTGTGACATGAGGTAGGTGACCACACAGGAGCACAGTGTAGCTGTAGGAGAATGTTTAAATCAATTAAAAGTGTGTTTTTGTAAAAGAAACTGACCTGCAAGCCTTTTTGGCTGTATTAAGTTGAAAGCCTGTGAGCAGGGCTGTAAGAAATGCTCCTGACTGAGCTAACTCCAGGCCTGATGGGGTCAATGGCAAATGATTTAACTTGGAAGGGAATTAAAGAGAGCTGTGGCTACTTCTGCTAATCTCATCCCAAGGACTTCTGTGCATTTCTCAGCCGATGGGAACAGACACAGAGCAGGCTCTGCTCCTCAGCATTTAAGCACAACTGAGTTGTCATCCAAGGATGTCCAGGGCTGGGTTGACATCAAGGGTGGGAGCAAAGGGCAAAGCCAAGGCCAACAGCCAGGGACTGCTGAAGCTCTTAGTCAAAAACATTCCCCACACCACAATCCATCACCTCTCTCACCCAGCCCCAAGAGCAGAAAAGCCACCCACCTTGCTTTGCCAGGCTCTCACATCCCAAGCAGACAGCTGAAGAGTGCTCATGCTAGCTGGCAGGCATTCACCTCCAAAAGTACAGGAGATCAGTACATCTATGAATACTTCAATGAAGAACTGACACTTAGGAGAAGGACACAGAGATCCAGGAGTTTTCTGACTTTAGCTTGGCAAGTAAGAATACCATTTATCAAGCCAAATACAGGTTTTGCTCAGATTAAGCAATTGTGGAACAAATGCAGATTTCTACCAGTAGCTGTTGACACAGAATAATATTCTTAAGACAATATAACATTTGTCTTAATGCTGTTTAGCAGTAAAAAGAAAATAGATGTTTTGCATGGTGGTGACTGGTAAGAATTTCAAGGGATTTGGTTTTTTTTAGCCTTCAGTATTACTTCTTTTCTCCCAAGCTGCCTCCAAAACACGTCCTGCTTTAATGGTGTTTCTCCTGAACCTGCAAACCTTAGCAACACAATGTCACCTCAAAATGGCCTGAGGCAGTGAGAAGTGACCCATCCTGCATCCATCACCCTTCTGCTGAAGATGCTTGTGCTGAGTGGAAAGGAAAGTGTCTGGGACTGGAATAGCAGTAAGAGGCAGGAGAAATAGTTCCCACTGCCTGGTACTCATGCAGAAAGTATCATAAATGCTCCTGTGATGCTGAGGCAAACCAGGCTGCCTTAAGGTGTGCCTGGTTCTTTTCATGCCCTTTGAACCTGGTTTGAATAGGAGAGTAAAGCTTTTGGAAGGATTTGCCCTTGACATTCATATTGGATTAAAATGTGGGGTGTAGATTTGCTTCAGGGGTTTTTTTTTGTTCAAAAACATGAGGTTCTTTCTCAAATTATATCACCCCCTGTTGGCTAACAGCTTGCTATGGCACAACTTTTTCACCAACACCGAACCTTTCACATGACACTACAAAATGAATGGTCTTGTATTGCCTTTTTGGCAGTTTATTAATGATAGTTATATTTTCTGCACGTTATGGGTTATTGACTCCTTTGTTTTCTACAAAGGCAGAAAACATACACTGAATGAAATCAATGAAGTGTGAAGAGCATTATCTACACTCCACATAGAAAAAGAAGCCTATAAAAAAGGCCAGGAGCAGGAAGCAGCAAAGGGCAAGATATTCCTCTGTGGAAAAAAAAAAAGTAAAATAATACTGTCACTAAGTTAAAAATAAACTACAGAATATCAGATCTTAGAAAACATAACATATTTTCCTGAAGAACAGAAATCTAAGACAGCAAAGGGAATTCTTTTTTTTTTACTGTTCCACTTTTATCCTAGAGATCTGAGGAAGTCAAATGAAAATTTCCTGGCATCCTGGGGCAATAAAATAATCTCAGTCTCCTTGTGAAACCACATTAGTGTGGAGATCGAACAGAAGTTCTTTGAGAACTGTAAGTGCTATGTAAGCATCATTTTTCCCAGGAAACTAAGGCTTTGCTTATTTACACTGAGCTATGCCACTAATGTAATAAGAAATAAACTGCTAGGACAGATACAGGCAGACCTGGACACCTATCACGTAGAAACACAATAGTGCCCAGATCTCTGATGGTGTTGATCATCACTGTAAAAAGCATCAGGACTGATGAGGCTAGTGAATTGGCCCATCACAGAGTCTTCTCTGCATCCAGTATCCGTGTGTTGAAGAATCATGAGGGATTTCAGCAATTTCAGAGCATGCTTCATCAAATCAGGGCCTCTTGGCTTTCCACGAGATTTTTTTGCTGCTCAGAAATAAGCCAAAGTAGGCCAAAATAGGAAAGCAGACTGATGCAGATGTGACTCATTTCCATTGATGATACAACTAACTTCAGGTGATTTTTTTTATGAGCTCTGCCTGCAGATATGTGTCAGTATCTGTAGGTAAAGCTGCAGATGGAGTAACGTGACTTCTGGTTTAGGGCTTTTATTCCCCGGCATAGATCACAGAACCATAGAATGGGCTGGGTTAGAAGGGACCTGAAAGATCATCTAGTTTCAAGCCCCCTGCTGTGGGCGTGGACACCTTTCCCTAGACCAGGTTGCTCAGAGATCCATCCAGCCTGGCCTTTAACACTTTCAGGGATAGGACATCCAGAGCTTCTGTGGGAAACCTGTTCCAGTGCCTCACCATCCTCACAGATTCCAGTTTTGCCAAGGAAAGGCAGTCTCACCCCTGCTATTTAGGACCACTGTGTTGCTGATTCAGGAGAAAAATACTGCAAATGCTGTCATGGAACACTAACAGAAAAGCAACAGACCCTGACAGCTCCTCTCCTTTCCTCTCCTGCAACCATCCGAGAACACGCTCCTTCAAAACAGTAGTTCCTGTGTTGGTGGCAAGAGCATTAAGAATTTTTGAGTTTCAACTCATCTTTTTTTAAAACATCTGAATTGTGGCCAGAGCACTTTCAAGTTTCTTCATATTTTTTAAAAGTGAGACAGTTTTTTCTGACTCCTCACATAGAAGTTACTAGAGAGAGCTAGACTGGCTAATGCAGCTGAGGTTCTCCTTTACTCCCCTGTGCCTTTTAAATACATTATAATTAATAATGCTAGATTTGCACATGGGAAAAGAAAGCCACTAAAATGATCCTATAATCAATATACTTGTCGCTACTAAAATATAAGGAAATACGTGTAAATACATTTTAAAGGAAAAACTGGTTTTGTGTCATTTAAACATGTTCTAATTTGTCATGGCAACTAAAAAGTTAAGCATGAATAAACACTGTATAACACCCCTCACTCATCTCAGCAATACACATAACATCAAAAGCATGCAAACAGCATGCAAAGCTATAGCACGAAGGCACTGCACAAAGGAGTCCTGAATGTAAAACTACCACGAGCTTTAAGAACTTTGTATCTCACAACTGCTCCAGCCATTATGTCTCCCAAATTTTTCATTTTTCTTATGTGTTTCATTTTTCTTATATAGTTTCTCCCACAGTAATAACAACTGAGGACACTGACCAGTTTGGAAGGCAGCAGGTGGTATATGAGAAGACTTGAAAAGAAATCTGACTGCATTTATACAGTCCTAAGAGAAACAGCATCAAGGAATCCTTAAGAAACACTCTGCTCACAGGAAAGCAGAATTTAATAAAACAGAGAAGTTGGACTCCTCTCTCTTGGGCAATATCATGCTCTAGAGAGGTTACTATGCTCTTTTGACATCTTCAACATTTATTCCCACAAGTCAATGGCATAAAATGTTACTACAGTTTGACTACTGATCAAAGGCTGCGCAGTTGCAATATTCAGTCATGTTTTGTGAAGGTCCCCTGCCCCTGCTGATTCCTTTCCTTCTCTGCTATTTCTTCACATGCCCATTCAAACTACCCTCTCTCAGGGAAAGCAGCCAGCACTCATGCCAAATCAGCAGCATAACACTGCCTGGCCATTGCCTGCTCAGTTTCTGAAAATAGGCTAACCTTTCACTTCCTCATCTGCTCCTTATACACCTAACACGTACGCACTGGTCAAGTTCACCCTGACTGGTTGGGGTTTCCTACAGAGACTGTTCCTCCCTGCACTCACCCACCTTTCCTCTGCTGACATCTCTTTCCTCCACCAGCCTGAGCAGAGGACATCTGGTTCACTGAACACACCATCCCTTTGATTGTCTCAGAAATAATGTCTTCCCTCAGCTGATCTTGGATCTCATAGACACAAGTTGTTTATTCTAATTCTTACATACAGACTTTTTTATTTTATAATGAATTTTTTAAAGCTTCTGTTGGTTAGAATTGATGGCAAGCGATGGTCTATTCATGTGTACCATAAAATTTCTTGCCAATTACTGCAGATGTCAAGACTGGCACAGGAATCTGTTAGAGGCAATTGCAAAAGGTATTGATAAGATATATAGTTGGGGAAATTTTCAAAGTTACTTTAAAATACCTTTATTTGCTTGTTCAATTATACAAGCCTTCAATTTCTCTGTGGTTGCCTTCATCTCGGTGAATGACTAGTTTGCAAATGTTATTAACATCATTTTGCTCCTGGGGACCTTAGGTACCAGAGCATCAGACCCAGCGAGGGACTGCAAAGCCCATCTCTGGGAGAAGACTGCAGAGATCAAAGATAGGAAAAAAGGGTTTCATAAATGTGAAGAGCCAGACACACCACAACATGCTGAGGGCCCTGAAATAGGCTCTTTCTGAAATCTTCTCAATATCCTGAATGAACATGACTAAGATTCAAGGTTTAAAAGTTTTGACTGGATTTAGGAATGTAGGTCACTCCTGTAATGGTCTTTCTGAGCCACACTCCAAATAGCACTGAACATGCTTCACATGCCCTCATGGTAAGGGCTCTCTCCCAGGAGAGAAAGACCGGGGCTCAGGTCCCGCCTTTGTCAGACAAAGCTCAAACTCTATTCCCTTGCTTTCCAGAAACGATGCAATTACAGTGGCTTGAAAGGAGCTCATTAGTCCTCAGCCCTCAGCACTGGGCTCACTGCCCTGAGGTCAAGCACAGTTTACCCAGTGCATTTTGCTGAAGGGAGATGAGTTTTAACACTTGTTTAAATGCTCTACTAAACTGGGTTCATAAAGAAATGAGACCAACAAGCACTTCATGGCTCTGTAAGAACCATTATATCTGAGGTGTCAGGACTGTGTGACCATAGAGCCAAAATACATTTATATGGTAAGAAGAAGAAAGATCCAAAATAATTATGAAACATAATATACCAATAATATTTGGATAAGTTTAATCTAAAATACTGCTCTGCCCTTACATTGGGCTGATTGGACCCTGTGATTCCAGCCATGAAGAGAGGGCATATTTCAGTGAACATTTGGCCAAAATCAGAAACCTCCCTGAGAACAAGGGTGCAGGCCAAGAGTCAGGAGGAAGTTGCGGGCTGGCTAAAGCCCTATCATACTAATAACGCAAAGCATGTTTTTCTTTAGTTTCAGTTTAACTTCAGAGTTACAGCAGTTTACTGTTCTGTGGTACAATATTTTTCCCCTTAGTCTCACAGTCAGATTAATTCCTGAAAGGCAGTGCAATGAAACTTTTGATTTAAGAGATTTGCTGAGGAAATCTAGATTGAAACTCAAGGTTTAGCCAGTACATAAATCAAAGGTGGGATCACTTCAAAGATTCCTTCATCTACTTGGCACAGACTTGGTTCATTTGAAACCTTCTTTCTCATAATTGTACCCTTATTAAGATTTGAACATTTATAAATGAGGAATGAGGTCTTATAGAGTTTTCTGTAATCACTTCCCCTGAAAATAAAAGTCTACAGAGGAATAGTGAATGCAGGAGAGGACAGGTCATCTCCTGGCTATGATGACTACTGATTTTATGGGGTCCTGTCTTAGAAGTAAGGCTCCACAGTAAAGTTGCTTCCTGGCTCTGCCACGGATTTCCTGTGTGAGCCCAATTCAGTTAATCTCTTAGGGCAAAAGTCATCCCATCACAATACAGGAACTTCACTAAAGTGCCGTGATTAGGAGCCCATTTACCTATGTTGTCTTTTTCACTTAAGCAAATGTAGCAAACCCTACCTCTTTTGGTTGTCTATAGAGGAATCTTTTAAATTACTAACTTAAAAGTTAGTATAATTTTTAATGTTTATACATATGAAGTTCAAGCATTTACATTCCCCATTTCTAAACCAGGAATGTTCTGGTTTCTTTCTTCCCACCCTCTGCCTTTCTGTTCAATTCAGTCTTTACTCCTTCAGAGAAACCCATCAGTACTGGGTTTTAGGAATTATCAGTGTCCCCTTCACATAATGCAAGCTAAATTGCAAGCTTCTTGAAGCAGGACTTTCCAATTTCTGTAAGGAAGGAGGCCACAAACGAAAAGTGTCATACATGACGAGTAGCTTGTGCTATGCCTGAATGCTTGCACGTACATAATTGAAGGAACCAGAGAGTGTCAAAGGCCAAAGACCTTAAATAACATTCATGTGTTTCCTCAGCCTGGCGAAAGCCTTTCCATCTCTGTAGGTGGTAAGTAGCATTTCTGTGGCCAGCAGCAGAGCTGTACTCCTCAACTTCATGTGGCTTCTCCAGACTAGCTTAGCATCCTCAGGCAGGCACTCAAGGCAGCTGTGGCAGCTGGCCTAGGGGAAAGAAGGCAACAAGGACAAGCAAGAGCAGAAAACAGTGTCCAAAAGAGAACAGGTGAAACAAGGTTACTTGACAATTAAGCAGGGGAAAAAAATGCAATTACTTTCATTTAGAGATCCCAGCTTTGTAATAGGTCTATATGATGAACCTGAATTAAAGTTTAGGCAGATTGAAATATCTGAAGGAAGATATAAATAAACCTTAACACTCATGGTCACAAAAATAATTTCATGTGATTTGATCAACTCTTTTGTCTGAACTGGTAGAATAGGACAAGATCATCACCCAGTAACCTGTGACTGGTAACAGAAGCAACCTGATGGGGAGATGGACCTCACTTAAGCCAGAATTCTGTTTAGAGTTCACATAATTTCAGTTCAACTTTAATTACAGCAAATACTTGGCAAACTCAAGGGAAATTTCTATAGAATAATCAGAAAAGCCTAAAGATTCCAAAGCCTTAATTCCAAGGGTACTAAAAAAAAAGAAAAAGGGAAGGGAAAAACTCCACATAAAATGATGACATTGCATATGTAAACAATATGGGCCTTTAAATAAATGGATTTCGATAAATATTTGACTGAATGTAGTGCTATACAGTGTATGAGAGTTGTATAAATAAGTTGAGATGAAAGTCCTTTGCAATGCAATGAATCATTTAAAAAAAGGTTTTGATATACAGAAGCAATGCATGCTCACATCATTAATTTTTCATATCAACATAACAAAGCACACACAGTAAGATCTATCTAAGGGCTTGGTAATTTAAAGTTTTGACATAGTCCCTCTATCCATTCCTAGTTGGGTTCAACATTACAGGACTGTAGCAGTTTACCGGGCTTGTTATTTTTTGTTAAATCACACTTTGGGTGACTGCTGTGATTTACTGACTTCTACAGATTTTATCCTCCTCATCCTCACTAACTCACAGGACATCACTGCCCCAACTGCAAGCAACAGGGTAGTAGGTAAACCCTGTAGATCCTGTTATGGAATCGCTATAGCTGATTCCTGTAAACTGGAAGATGAGAACAGCCTTAGCTCCTTCACAGATGATGGATGCAGATTAGCAGATCTAAACAATTAGTTAGGGTGAGGGAATGAGCCCTTAGACAATTAGAGCAGTTAAGCATCCTGCTGACAGCTGTGGTGACAGCAGACAGTTAAAACTACACTTGATGAAATGAGAAAACTCTCTGCCTTTTTGATTTACAGGCAAGTTTACTTATAGGCTTTAAGGTGTTTAACTCCAGTGGTCACAAACCAGGCACTAATATCCTTCTATCTGCAGCGAACAATGGGGGATGGCGTGTGCAAGCTGACATAGCTCAGCTCTGGCAGTGTCTGTCAGCTGCAGTTGTTTGAAAGAAGGAGGCAAACTTGTCAGGCAAAAGGAGACAAACTGAATGCTTGAGCTGTTACTGGTGCAGGGGAAAAAAACAGAGGGTTAATGCTTTAAAGTATGTGAGGTTTTGTGCTCCCTCTCATTCATATTTTTACATTAAAACCTGCCACTTGCAAGCTTTTGTTTCAAGTCACAGGGCAGCTGTTGGGTGAATGTGTTTCTTGTATCCCTTAAGAACAAATGATCCCTTGTTTTTAACCCTTTGATTTGGGAAGTTTGTATATCCAGGTGTGCACTGTTCCCTTTCCACTCCCATTGTGCTACCATTACCCAAGAGAGAGATTTCAAATATTTGTGGTCAGTTCCATGGAATTTGCTTTAAAGGCCAACAAAAATTAATTTGTACAAATTCTAGTGGCTTTTGTGTATGGATTTTGTCTCAGAGTTGTTTTCTGGAGCCGGGAGAGGGAGGGGATGTTTTAAATGACCGTGCCAAGCTGAGAGGCAGATGTGAGTTTTCTTTGATCCAGGAGACGATGCATTGTTGAATGCTTCAGAGTCTTCAGACAACACTCATCCATGAGATCAAGGAGAAAAATGTATGTTGCTATACATTTTTTTCTCACTTAGTTGCTAGAATTACTGGGTACTAAAAAACTAAATTTAAAGGTATTTCATTGCTTCACAGAGCATCTGGACAACAAGGTAGTCATCAATTGCTAAGGTGTGATAACAGCAACTTTGTGTTAAAAGAATCAAGGTGAATTCTTACATCAGGTGGGTGGAGAAATAGATGGTGTATGTTTTAATACAATTAACACTAATGGGTTAGGACAGCAGAGTATCATTCATTTCAGCAAAACTCAGAGGAGCTGTTGACTCCCATGAAGGCAGGGAGGCCCTGCAGAGAGACCTCAACAAATCAGAGGACTGGGCAATCACCAACCCTATGAAGCTCAACAAGGGGAAGTGCCAGATTTTGCACCTGGGATGGGGCAACCCCAGATGTTCATACAGACTGGGGAATGAGATTCTGGAAAGCAGTGCCATGGAAAGGGACCTGGGGGTCCTGGTGGATGACAAGTTGAATCTGAGTCAGCAGTGCCCTGGCAGCCAGGAGGGCCAACTGTGTCCTGGGGACATCAGGCAAAGCATCTGCAGCCAGGCAAGGGAGGGGATTGTCCGGCTCTGCTCTGCACTGGGGCAGCCTCACCTTGGATATTGTGTGTGGTTTCAGGCACCAAAATATAAGAAAGATATTAAGCTATCAGAGAACATACAAAGGAGGGCAACAGTGATGATGAAGGACCTGAAGGGGAAGCTGTATGAGGAGTGGCTGAGGTCACTTGGTCTGTTCAGCCTGGAGAAGAGGAGACCTCATTGCAGTTACAACATCCTTGTGAGGGGAAGAGCAGCAGCCAACACTGATCTCTTCTCTGTGGTGACCAGTGACAAGGACCCGAGGGAATGGCCTGAATTTGTGTCAGGGGAGGTTTAGGTTGGATATTAGAAAAGAGTTCTTCCCCCAGAGGGTGGTTGGGCACTGGAACATGCTCTCCAGGGAAGTGGTCACAGCACCAAGCCTGCCAGAGTTCAAGAAGCATTTAGATGATACTCTCAGGCACACGGTGTGACTCTTGGGGATGGTCCTGTGCAGGGCGAAGGGTTGGACTCAATGATCCTTGTGAGTCCTTTCCAACTTAGCGTATTCTATGGTTCTATAATAGCTAGCAACTATTAGAGATCTGCAATATTCCCCTGGTTTCTGTTTTTATTGTAAATGTGAACCTCAGTTGGTGTTTGACATTGTTCACTGCAATGTGAAGCAAAGCCCTATTTTGTGCATGCCAGGCAGTCCTGATTGATGGTTTCAAAGTGAACCTTTAATTGTGTTTCACTTTGGCTTCATTTACATGAGACGTTGTTAAAGAAAATGTGGTGGGTGCAGATCTACACTAGATGCACCTGGTCCACTTCAGTGTATTGGCATAACTAGGATACCTTGGGAAGTTCTGCAGGAGATCTTGCTCTATTTGAATTGTCAACAAAGCAATTTTTTTTTCAAATGCCTCAGGCTTTAATTTTTGTAGAACTTGCCCCACGAGATCAATAGCAATAGCCATCATGGAGTTAAACTCTAAATTTAGGGAAAGATTTCATTGTGTAAGATTCTCAGCATTCAGTTCAGAAATCAACTCTATATCTTTTTATTGTTAATGTTTCCATCTTAAACAAGCCATCTGGATAATTCATTGATATGTTTGCATGGGGAAAACTCTGTCTACACAATGTAGGCATGTTTTGATTTTTCCCTGAAAGATGTAAATATTTTTCATTTTATGGTTCTGTACCACACAACTGTGGGCATAGATGAAGACATAGGAAAAATTGTTTCACTTTTACATGAAAAACTACTGAGAATGGCTAAGAACTATAAGTGAGAGACTATCAACAAAGCAGTATTGTCATGAAATGCAGAAGCTAGTAAATAATAAGGTTAACTATTCACTCACATGATGTTAGTGATACTTTACTAAGGAGCAAATGTTGAAGCAGAATACAATATTCATCCCAACATAGCAGGCCTGAAAATGCTTCAGTTCAGAGTCTCCAGTGTGACACACTAACCTCTGGAACTTGGGATCTTTCTCCAGCTAAAACAATGCAGTGCTGAGCTCACTCTTCCTCCTATTTCTGTCTCTGCTACGGGCACAGTTAGCATTTTAGTACTTATTGCTGGCACTTTACAGAGGTCATCTCTTTCCATGATAGTCTTTGTAGATAGGTAAGCTCTTCCACTCAGTAGGTCAGTCTCTCACAGTGTGGAAAGGACTATTGCCTGCAAGGAATTCTCCACAGCAAATCAAAAAATGAGCCAAATCAGCTCTTTTGCCCAGTTGATTAATAATCAGTTAAGGAAACGACTCACCTCCTTTTCATCTCAAAAGTGAGGATTAATTCCAGATTTTGATTTCAGATGAGAGTTTTCATTTAGTCTAGGAAACAAAGGAGAAAACAGATGTTATCACATAAAATCAGCATTTTTATTATAGTATAAAGTGTAAGTATGTGCACCCCATGACTACCTAGGGGCATCACACTAAAAATTATCCATTAATGGTTTTCATTTGAAGGCATTCAGATTCCTTTACAAAAATAACTTTTTAAACTATTTTAGAGGACAGAACTGAGAGACCTTGACTTCCTCATCATTAAGAAAGGCATGGATAAATTGTAAGTCTCATCCATATAATACCCTGTCCTTTTCTGCATATGGAAGTTCTGATGGAGGTCCCAGCTATTATATCCTGGACAGCAGATGACCATATGTACAATGCACAGGGTCTCACATGTAAATGAAACAGCTAACATCATCTAATATACTTTTTGGGTTGGGATTAGGGGTGTTTGATTTTTGGGTTTGCTTTTTGTTTGTTTGGGGGGTTTTTTAGAAAAAAAGAAGAAGATAAGACCCAGTATAAACAGGTTTCACTTTGCCTTCAGTCATATGTTCCTCAATAGGACAGATTAAGGAGGAATGGGTGAGGACCTGACATGGTCCCCTCAGGGGAATTTTGGTAAGGCATCAATCTGCAGTGAGGTAGAAAGCAGATTATTGCAGGACATCTTGAGTCCAACCCCGCTCATATGCTTTTGCTGTTACTGTTCACTCTACCAGGAAAGTCATTCAGTTTGGTGCCTCAAAACCAACTGGCACAAAGGCTTTTGGATAGCCCAGCAATAGATGCTGTACAAGAAGATGGACAGTACCTGAAATACAGCTCTTCCACAGGGTGCTGTTGGGTCTGGGCACTGGGGCGAGCAGTAGATTTGCTGGTTCATAATGTTCACTGCTAGCATTACTTTTCCATGTGAATTCTCACAGATGTGTTTTCTCCTAAATGCATATCTCCTCTCCGAATCCTTCAGCTGATATCAAGTCCTGGTTCTTACTTTCCATCTGATGGCTCCAGAGCACGTCTTTACCACTCTAACCATCAAGGGCAGAGGACATCTTCCTCCCACCATCTTTTTCTGATTTCTTTCTTTGTTACCCCTTTTTTTTTGCAGGCCACTAGGAGGAGAACAGGACCAGGTTGTCTTCTGAAGAGGTGCTGCCCAGCCTTAAACCAAGCCCAAATGTAATTGTTTTCTTTTTTCTCATATGTCATCATTGTAGTTCTGGACTCCACTGTTGTGGAAAGCTCTTCGCTTTATTGTCCCTTTTAATTATGAAATCCTTTCCTCAGTAATTCACTGTGACTTTGTAACTGACTCCACATGGTTACGACGTGACTGTCCTGATTGAATTACTGGAAGTACAGAGCTGGATGAGCCACATGCATACGAGGCACGGCGCAGCACAGAGCTCCCTTTGGCGGGTGCCTCAGAGTCACCAAGGTGGGAGCTGGAGCTCTTTGACCTCCTCAGCCCCTTGCTGCCAGGAAGAGCTGGTTCCCCCACTTTGACCACCTCAGTGATGGCTCCCTCCATGACCCTTCCCTTCACTGAGGCTAACAAGCCTACGGTGGTGGCATCTGCTGCTGCGTCTGGTGTGCCAAGGAGGTAGTGTGGGCACACACTGACCCAAAAGCAATGTTAATGCTGTGCAGATGCCAACACCAATACCCTGCAATTTGGGCACACTGTGGTATGGGACATACACATGCTCATCACTGGGTTGTGTTAGCTACCCACAAATGAAGGTGCGAGACAAGGCGTGCAGTGCCCACTCTGGCACCAAGGATGGGCTGGGAGTCATGATAGTTCCACCACGGATCCACGTCCGGCTTCCTGGCTTCAAAGGAAGAAGGGGGTGATGTGCCTAGCAGGGGTTCTGAAGCTGTGGGTGGTTTCCTTTAATTTAGGAAAGCATCTGATATAGCGTGTCATGATACATCACATTTATTTAATTCTTTTTTCGTTTGGATATGATTACTGTCACGTGGAATGGAAACTGAGTGATGCACCATAAGTAAAAAAACAGCAGAAGATGGTTTAAATCAGCTTGTACTGAATTAAGGCAAGGAGAAGAAATGTTCAGCATAGGTCTGAGTAAATTGGGATTATCTGACATTATTGTTAATGAGAACAAAGCAGGAGATCAAATTAAGCAGGCCATTAACTGATAGTATATTGATAGTAGTAGTTGCCTTCTTTAATTTTCTCCAGTGAGCACTGGTGAGAACTCAAGGAATTACAATAGAATTTATTAGAAGAGCAGACACATGGAATTCAAATAATTAAATATGTATGTAATTTAGTTCAGAACATTTAACATAGGTCCTTAGCAAGCTAAGGATATCACAATGCTAGGTGAAGGGGAAGTTTTATAAAAGAGCATGCACATTACAGAAAAACTGCACAGCTGGAAAGACGAACAGGGGCAGTGAACTTCCCTGATGAAGACTGAGAAAGGAAAAGGGGGAAACTGAATAGCCAGAGGCAAAGATATTGCAGGGGTGACATGCATAGACATCCCCAAATGAGAATGCCATCAGTAGATTCAATTAAAAATATTTACTCTCTTGCTACACGTTTGAGATCTAAAGCAAGATGGCATACAATTTTTCATTATTTTTAAAAGCTGAAGAGATATTATCTGTTGTTGTTGTTTATGAATTCCATGAACTATTTTCATAGGGAACCTAAGACAAAGGGAGCAGTCACAAAAGTATCATGCAGTCTGTTTTGTAACTGCACAGGGACAGAACTCGGTGCACAAAGCAAGTCTGCTCCACTCCAAAGGCTGCAAACTTGCTTGTAGTTTGGGACTGAACGGGAATATTGGGGGGGGGGGCGTGGCAGAGAGGGACAGGGAGGAATAAAAACCAAACCACGTGCAAATTGATAAAAAGCAGGGTGTGGTGGGGACAGAGAGACGAAACAGCTCATGAACATGCCCAAAGATTTCAGTCAAAGTTCCAACAAACCACAATGGAAAACAAAGCTGCTGTGTCAACAGTCTTCCAGAATTATTTCAGTAGATTCTCTTCAGCTATTGGATGATATGCCTGTGTTGATCTTGTCTCTCACTTTTTGTCTCACCTTTCTTTGAAAGAGAATCGTCAGTATTATTGGAGACGGGACATATGGCTCAGCATTTCCAAGTCGTTTGCTGCCTTCAATGGGAAAGCATTTGGATATGTATTTCGGGCCGCAGTCACAAAGCTGAAAATGCCTGGTGAACGCATGCCTTAGGCTGCCACCACATGGCGAGAGCAGGGAATGAGGGCGTGGGACTGGTTTATCTGCAATTGCCCTGGCATTGTAATGTTCCCAGGGATTTTACTGAAAGGAACTTATTTTCAAATCTAACTCGAGGGAAAAAAGTAGCAATTGTATTGGCTTTATTAGCTATAAATTCCTCTCTTGCAGAACCTCCCTATGTAATTTCTTGGTTTCATTTTTTTTGCATGCTAAGATCTTGTTATAGTAAAAAGAACTAAGAAAGAAACTACTTTGTAAATTATTTTGCAGATTAATTAAATTAATTCGCAGGTTGCCCTGCCCCGGTGTTACGGCTTTCCTGTACTGGCTAGGTCCCAGGTGTTGCTTCTTAGGCTGTAAGCAGATGCTAGAAAATAAAGGGTAATCTTCAAGATTATTACAATTTTTCCTTTGTAAATGTTGTCACTAAGTGAGCAAAAATGAGATTGCTTCAAGATGCTAACATTTCACTTTTTAGTGTCGATTGTCTATAGAAATATTTGTATGAGAAAAAGCCCACTGTTGGGTCTCTAGAAATATGATTTAAAAATAGTAAAAACAACTTTAAACCTCTTTAGACATGAAGTGAAGAGTTTTTTCCCCTTGGTTGCAATTGCTGAGAGAATTTTTAGGGACACAGGGTGGTTGAAGTTCAAACAGTAAACAGTACCCCAGGTCCTGCACTGAAACATGTGAGACATTTCAAAAGTTCCATGAATTTCAGTGTCCCTTTAGTCCCTAGTAGCAGAAAGCAAGAACTTCATTTTACGTGCAATCTTAAAATAAGTTCCTGCTATGGTTCAGTTTTCTCCTGCTCCCAGTGCCTCTCTCAGCAGCTCCCAGTTCCCATCCCAGCTCTGTGGGTGGAAATGCAGGAGAATCTCCCTCCAGCTCCAAGCAAGTCACAAACTAACACTAACAGGGGAGAATTATTTTTTAAAAATATTGTTGCATGAGGAACTTTATTCAATTGCATGGGGTTTAACTATGTTTTGGTGTTTTTTTTTCCTTACAGCAATATAAATGCAAATAACACTAGGGGAAAAAGTATTTAACTTAAAGTTACATCTGATTTTAATTAGTTTAAAAAGCTGTTCCTCAGATCATTTATATCAGTATAACTGCAGAATAAATCCCTTTGATGACTGAATGAGATGTACTTCAGGACATATAACATGGTATATTTTTGAGGAAAAGAGAGTAAATCATGCAATATATCCACCAGTAAAAACACCTTATGTTAGACCTTTCACTATGGCAACATAAATGTTTACAAGCAATATTTCTGTTGTTAATATTAGTTTCAAAAACATTTGAACAGCTGATGGTAATATCTGCAACTGAAAGAATATTTCCATTCCCTTTTGTTCCTTTTTCTTCATGAAGCACACTGCAAAATAGTACCATTGCTGACACAGATACAGACTTTTCCAAACTCTCCTTCCAGCCTGTACCTATAAACAGTCATTTAAACAGGATTCCCAACACATATTCTTGTTACAGACCTTGAAGCCTCATTTGGAGTTTTAACAGAAACAACATGTGAATAAATATGTATTTGGAGGGTTTTAAAAGCCGAGCTCTGACCTGACATGCAAGGAACTGTTGCCACGAGCACACCCAGGCACTTACATTTCAGTGCTTTTCAGCTGCTCCCAGCAATGAGCTTGTCACACATTAAAATGTACAGGGCAGTTTCAATGGAAAAAATACTGGAAAGAGCATGTTTGACTTGAGGTGTTTCTAAACATTAAAAAGCTATCATTTTTATTTTGTCCCTTTCCCATAATCTGCATTAGGTGCTGGCTGGAACTGTTTACCACTAAAAGTCCCAGTGCTGGGCAGGGTTAAAATAGTTTAAAATAAATAACTAAAGACATAGATAGTACCCCTGCCATACTTCAGCTTAAATATTGTCTTTTCAAAGCTAAGCAAAATAATAGACAAGTGAACAAACACATAAAACCAGACCCAGGAACTTTCTTGTTTTATTTCAATCCAGAATGAAATTTTAAAAGGGAATTAAAATAGTGACAAACAAAACTACTTCTTGACCACAGATCTCACAGTGTTCAGATCAAGGTGCTCTGTGCCTGCTGACTCCAGAAAGTGGTGGAAGGGAAAATTAAAATGCCTCCTCTCAAAAGGTAAGTGAAGAGGCATGACTGCTCAAATGCTTCAGCTGGTTTACTCTCATATTAAAATAAAACATTTCTTTTCATCTTCTTGTTTTCAGAAAATTGAGCGAGAGCAGAAGTAACCAGAGCTCCAAGGGTAAAAAGAGCCACATCCGCTGCTAACACACAGTATTGGAACAGGACGTTTGACTGATGTTTAGACTAAAAACACAGAACAAAACCTACAGCATCTTAGATATGAAGGGCCATATTATACTTTCTGTTTTGAAAGTGGGAGAAACAGCTAGGCACACCCCTAGCAAACTCCAGGAAGAGACGGAGCTTCCTAACTTCTTCAGCTCTATCCCAAAGTACCTGCGTCTCTGAGTCGCACACAGCAGTGCCCATCTCCGGCAGCTATAAATGCTTAGCATGCTTTAGGCAGCAGGAAATACGCTTTAACCCCTTCCACAGCTATGATTTCGTGGCACCAGCAGGAAAGCCCAGTGGCAAAGTAGCTAATGCTACGGTCACACTCTTCAGAGCACAGGGAGGTGTAAGCAGAGAAGGCAACGGGTCTCAGAGGGTCTCCAATGTCCAAAATGTTGTAAGTCACATCCCACTTCCCCCATCTCAGGATACCACCTGAAGTGGTTTTCTGCATAAAGACGGTCCAAACCCAAAGGGAGGTCCAGAACTCTTACAGTTCCTTACCATAATGCAACTGATCCCTCACAAATTCATTATCTTGATTTTAGTGCTCAAAGATTTAGAAAAGGTGATGTCCAGAAACTGGAAATAAATGTGAAATACTGCTATGCCACATGACAAATTTCATTCCTGATGAGGAAGTCTACCTACTGCAATTTACCCTCTGTCTGGGAAACATTATCTCTGCACAGAGGAGCAGCCCAAAACTTAAGCAGTTCCTAAAACTTCCAAAAAAACTGATTAAGAGGGAGTTAAGGAGTTTATAGGTCTTGTGGGGCTTTGCTACACATGGCTGAATTTTAACTTCATAGTGGCCTCAAGACAGAAAGTTCAGCTGCATTTTAGATATTTTTAAATAATTTTGTTTTCTACCATTTTTAGAATAACAATCTTCGAAAGAGATTAAAAAGGACACTCTGAGCACTTTTTGCATCCCTCTCTAAGTAGTACGTTATACGTCTAGCATTTGGCATACCAGATTATTCTTTTACTCTTTTCTTTCTAAAACACTACATGAGTTTTAATTGTTTATTGCATTGGGGGGGAAAAAAAAAAAAGACAAAAAAAAAAAAGGGCCTAGAAAGTCAGATTGATTAAGCAAAACCACAATTCTAGTACAATTTCAGCAATCCACCACGCACCTTCCCTTGCTTTCCTTGAGAAATCGCTTCTTTTAAACTGCCCTGCAGGACTATCCGACTTTTGCAGGTCCTTGGGGTGGGAACTAGGAAAAATTGTGCCCAGCTCCTATTAGCAAATCAGTAGAAGTCTGACTGCTAATTTGTTTAAAATCAAAATAGATTTTAGAGGGATTTTTTAATGTTGAATTTCATATGTTTCAGTGTATTATTTTGTCCAGTCAATCTCACCAGTATTGCACAATACAGATAGACTGTGATATTATCTGATGAAAGACATGCACTGAAATTACGCCAAAAAAAAAGAAAAAAATTAATGGGAAGAGATCTTTCTGAAAACTTTTTGGGTACTCATGTAAAATATCTGAACTTTGAAGCTGGGTGCCTACATTTGAAAAAGAAAAAAAAAGGGGGGGGGAGCAGAAAAATAAGGAAGACATTTAAAATAAATCTGATTGAGATTTCAACACAAAAATGGAGGCTTAACTAAACAGAACTCCCCTGTCCCAAAAGAACTCTGAATTCAGCTAAAGGTTTATTATTGCCAGCTTCCTGTTCAGGGATTTACAAAACCTGCTCTACTTGTTTATGTGGTAAACAGCATTTGAAAGTAACAAAAGTGAGCTGTATTAGTATTTTTTTTCTTTTCTTAGATGGGAAGTTGCATATCTTACATTTGCAGTGTTGGGTTTGATGAAGTGTGAGCTGTGAATTGCTGTGTGGAATAATTTCATGCTTGTTTCTTGGACTGCTTCATGTTCTACCGGTGTTAATTTATGAAACCACATCTCTCATGTGATCAAGCATTGAAAAACACTAATTTTACAGGTAAAATAAATTTTGTGCTTAAATGACAATTTTTGATCCGTAATCTTTGTGTAGGAATTGAGCCCAGCTTTTTGTGTTTGAAGCCAGTTTAAAATTTCAAAGGTACAGCCATTGTCCATGAGGCACTGGTCTGAAGCCCCCCCACACACTAGCACACCACCACTTCTCTTGAAGACTTGTACAGATGCCTCGAGGCATCTTTCAGCAACAGTATCAGATTTGCTTATAGTGCTGAAGTAAATGTTTTCATGGTCTGTCACCTTGATTTTATTAAAGGTGTTGGGCTAGGCTATTATCCAGTGCTGGAAAAGTCCCCTATAGAGCCTTTATATTAGGCTGGGAATTTAGAACGACCAAGCATTTTCAGCTCATAATAAACATGGCACAAGGCAGAGCATTTTCACAATTAGTTTAAACCAGAAAGATGCTTTGCAGGTACTTCAGACTCTAGACTTTAACAGTCTCTGGCTCTGTGCCTCAGATTCACCATCCCTTTTCACAGAGATTTGATTTTGCTTTCTCAGGATTTTTATTTCTTCTGCTGAAGAAAGGACCTGTGCTGAAAACCTCTCCTTCTAGATAGCCTGGCTTAAAATTATGGCATCATCAAAGCAGTATTTTCATAAACAGCTTGATTAATCATTGCTTTAAAGAGAACAATTTGAGCTTATTCTATAGGTTCAATATGCAGTTGTTGTTTTGGTTTTGCTTTTGCTTTGCTTTAGCCACAGTAATATAAATAAGAACAACTCAAGATCAAAGATTTCCTCAGAGCTGTAGGAAACATAATGTGTGTGCAGGTGCCTTGCCTGGCTCTGGAATCTGGGGACTTTGTTGAAAGGAGGCTGGGGTGGTGTTTTCCAAAGGGCACAGAACATCTTCATGAGAAACAGGGATTTTTACTGGGGCAAATTCTGAGGTGCTGAGTTAAATGCAATATTTCATTAAAACTGAGGCGTTCTTATGTACCAACATAAAGAGCTCAGTTGTCTGCTGTTTATACAGCAAAGGCAAAGTGAGTGTGTGCAATGGGACCCACATGCAAAACAGAGGGATTGTGTGTGGTCCGAGTGGACTTTTTTTGTCATCCTGTTTGGGAACCAGTTCAGGATCTGTTTCTGTTGGCAGTTTCCTCCTGTTGTGAATATATTAGTGCATTTCTCAAGGCGTCTGTGCAGCTGAGAGGCTAGTAACTTAAGCCTGGAGTATGACAGACAATCATCTTCCATCAGTTCAGACATGGGTGATGGGATGAAAAAGAAGAGATTACATCTCTGAAAACAAAGGAACTAATGCAGGCCAAGACCAGCCAGTAGGCTGCAATCTCTGTTTTACCATAAATGTACAAAAATGTCTTATCTCTGGTTTTACAAAGTTGTGCGAGAGCGGTCACAGCTCTTGGGTGCACCAGCCAGCTCTAAGTGGTGGCTCAGAAAAATGACAAGACCGAAAGAAACAGTTTAGGGAATGAAAAAATACACCTCATAAAATTCCAGATAGAAAAAAATCTCCGAGCATTGTTGCTTAATGAGTTATTTTAAACATTATATTTCACATTAAAAAGAGGTTTATGCAAGACGTGAGACTTGAAAACACCCAGCCAGTAGAAACATGTAGCATTGCATTGAAATACTCCATTAGCTGCCCATGCCAAGGGATTATGAAGACTTAAGATTTACACTAATTCTTCAATGAACAAAAGTCAAGTGCCAGTTCCTTAATGCAAACCGCATTGCAATGTAAATGTGCCACAAACCTCTCCCACAGTTCACATCTGCAAATATTATTCCATACCGAGAGGGGGAAAGAAAGCAACTCATACTGAATTTCCACCAAGGACGAAGTTGCTCTGTGTATTTCTTCTGTTAGCAGTTTGCTCAGCACCCCTGGTTTAAAGGAGTCATTTCCTGGCAAATATGAGGACAGGATCCCATGGGTGCATGATGAGTACTGTCCTAAGCAGCACCTACCCTGTCTCCTGGTAGATGTCATCCCTCTGCTTCTCCTCCTACCTTTTTTTTTTTTTTTCCTTTTCTTTCCAGATTTCCAGATCCAGTACTGAAAATGAAGCGTAAATCTTACTGCCTAATAACCACGGCAGTTACTTCAATAAAATGTTACTTAAAAGTCAATGGACTGCACATGTTAAAGACATTAGAGCTGTTAACAGACCATTGTAAAGTAAGCAGAATCTTTAATAACCTGCATGTAACGCATAGCCCCGCGATTTTTGGCGCAGAGCAGACTGTGAGCCCAGGCTCTCTGTGCAGGGACTCCCAGCAGAAACGGCTCCTGCATTCCTCACTCACGTGGCAAAACAGGGCTAAAGACGGTGCTAAACACTGAGGCCCTTGGGACAGCTTTAAGCATAGCCAAAAACCATATTTCCCCAGGATGAAGTTGAGCCCTGGGATGGCTGGAAGGTTCTTTGCATTCAAGGGGCAGTGGAAGGTCTCTGACCCTCTTCTAGAGCTCAGCCTCAAGCATAGGTGTGGGAAGATGAGCACTGCTCCTGCCTGAAGGAAACATAATCACAGAATCACAGAATATGCCAAGTTGGAACGGACCCATAAGGATCATTGAGTCCAACTCCTGGTCCTGTACCCATTACCAAGAGTCACACCATGTGCCCAAGAGTATTGTCCAAATGCTTCTTGAACTCTGTCAGGCTTGATGCTGTGACCACTGCCCTGGGCAGCCTGTTCCAGTGTCCAAACACCCTCTGGATGATGAATTACTTTCCAATATCCAACTTAAACCTCCCCTGACACAACTTCAGGTCATTCCCTCAGGTCCTGTCACTAGTCACCACAGAGAAGAGATCAGTTCCTCTTCCCCTCACAAGGAAGTTGTAACTGCAAGGAGGTCTCCCCTCAGTCTCCTCTTCTCCAGAGTGAACACACCAAGTGCCCTCAGCCACTCCTCATACGGCTTCCCCTCCAGGCCCTTCACTATCTTTGTTGCCCTCCTTTGGACACCCTCCAATAGCTTATTATCACTCTTATATTGTGGAGACCAAAGCTGCACACAGTATCCCAATATTGCAATGTTTTGTAGATGCTCTTTGAGGGAAACCTTGCCAGAGAACTGGTCTGGGGCAGCTAGCAGCAAAATGCAACCAAGATCAGGAAGGCAGCTCCTGCTCCTTTGCTCCTCCTTCCTGAGGTCCAGCCTCTCCACATCAGCAGAAGGTGCTATTAAAGACTGGGAAAGGAAACATGTTCTGAATCTGTCCTGTCCTTTCCTCTGAAATGTGTCTGGTAGGGAACGTATGTGCTATAGATCAGCCTTGGACTTGCAACATTTTCACTATTTTCTCTGTCTTTTTTGTTTGTTTTCCGTCAAAGAGTCTTCACACCACTCACCCTCTGAAGAAAGACTGAAGGTAGAAAAGATAGCAAACAATTGTAGTTTCAATTTTCTTTTTAAATGTGCTTAAGAAGAAACATTTATAAATAAGCCAGAGGAGGATTTATGCATCAGTCTGTGATGATCTGCATGTGTGAGCACAAGGCATGCAGCCAAATTTACACAAGCCAGAATATCTGCAACCCGTTATCTCCCTGTGGGCACATACACACATGACATTACAAGTATAAAATACGTGTACTGGCCTCATAATTTACACCAGCGCCTTCTTTGGCCCTTTGCAGATGCACATCAGAATTATCAAAATTTTGAAACTGAAGGTATCTAAGCAGTCCTCTTCAATGGCCTTTGAAGGATGAGACAAGCATTTTACTTTTCCTTTCAACTGAGCACCCAATTATGATGATTGCTGTTCTTAGCACACATAAATAAGAGATACAAGTATGAGAGATCTATTGGGACACTCCAGCAGTACAGAATGTCTCCAGCAAAACACTTTGCTCACTGTCATCTCTCATTCAAGTACTCTTCAAGCAGGAGCTCCATAATTTTTTTCTAAGGCTACATCTATAGACTTCATAGTTGGGAAACTGCCTTTATTTTCCACCTCAAGGTTTCCCAGTCAAGTTTTAGCCCTTTGTTCCTCCTGCAGCCCTGCAGTGTACACCCAGTTCTGTTACCATTTTGTCGTATCTTCTAAACCACCTCATCCAATCCCATAATTCAGGTGTAAGCACAGGTGACCTACCAACATGTCTTGATATTACTCCAATCTCTTTTGCTGCTCTCCTCTGGTGCCTTTCAATATGCAGCACATTTGTGTGATGGGAGACTTAGAAATGCACACAACAGATCAGGGAGAGTAAGAGATCCTTCCGTACATAAAATAGGAGGCCAGCTTTCACATGGGCTGACTTTGCTGCTCAGCTGTGCTGGAAGGGCTGTTTTAATTAGTTCATTTGCAAGTATTTTCAACCAGAATGTGCCTGTCTTAGGAGCTCACACCTCCTTTTCAGCTTCTCCTTTAGCTGTAGCTAGCTCAACCCCCATGCCAGGGGTCTGGGGACCAGTCATATTCCTGGCAATCTCCTTGCCCATGCCACAACTGCATCCAGCCCTGTATAGTATTAACACTTTCCAGGTTTTCCCCTTTCCAGATGATGTTGTTTTAAAGCAAAGCACTGTAAATATTTTTGAATTCTTTCATGAATATTTTGAAAGCTGTCTCTCCTATCCCAGGCAATTCTGAACTAATTTTGAGGCAAGGTTTTATAAAACCCTACATCAAATGCTAGAGTATTTATTATTTGTTATTTATTTTGCCAAATGTCTCAAATGCATCTATAGGCGACAGGCCAGTGCTCTGATGTAAAAGCCAAATACCATAAAGCTGTCTCCATGCAATTTAGAGAAGTCTTTGATTATGCATGCTTTGGCTATATTTTTTACTAAATAATGATCTGGGTAGTTAAATTGCTCTAAAAGGTTCAGCATTTGCTGGTTTTAAGTACCTCAAGAGTCAATCCAGCAATTTTTCATGCTTACTTCTCCAGGCTCTGTGATCTGTATCTGATGGTTACTGCTTTCTTTCTCCCGTCCTTCATCTCCCTCTCTCTTTGTCTTGGTTTTCATAAAAACAGGCTTATATAAAGCCAAATGGAAGAGTTGAAAGCTTTAACAATTTTGAATCTTCTCAAATGAATAGACTTTGTGTATTTCTGTATTTGTGCACGTGATGTGTGTGTATACATACATTTTTGTATACTTACAAAGAGTAGTGCGCTAGTTTCAACTGAAGCCTCTGGATCCTATAAAAAGCCAGTAAAATAGTAGTTTATAACAACTCATCAACAGTATACCATGGATATCTTCAATAATTCTGACAAATAATGCCTGATTTCTTTTTCTTCCACATTTTGACTGTCTTCTGTTGAAACATACCTAACCTTCTTATGTAAATGTAGAGTTTGAAAAGGGATATGGGAGAATTTTTTCGTATTAATCAAAAGCCTACATTTCATGTAGATTAATTAAAGAGTCTTAATCATTACATGGAAATCATATTATATTGCTTTAAATTGTTTAGTTGGACACACTTTCTGATCACCTTATTTCCTGCAATATCTTAGCAGCATGGGATGTATTTTCATGTCACATATATACGGTAAAGAAAATATTGGAACCAGACGTCTGTTTGAAATCCCAAAGAGCAACACATGTCAGTACAGCCAATATTGTAATTTCTCAGACTTTGTTAAATATATTGTAATCACGTTGGAGCAAAACCAGACTTTATAGCATGTAGATAGTCCCCAAAAATCCCTTCACTGCA
This sequence comes from Scytalopus superciliaris, assembly GCA_013400415.1. NCBI lineage: Eukaryota > Metazoa > Chordata > Aves > Passeriformes > Rhinocryptidae > Scytalopus > Scytalopus superciliaris. The sequence goes on from VXBX01008609.1 coordinate 3,490,743, forward strand.
TGAAAAAGTGAAACAAGCAAATATTTGACCCAAGAGCAATGAATAACCAAGAGTTCAATGCAAAGTGATGCAGAAATATGAGCATTATCAGGCAGTTTCAAGACCGCTTTTCTCAAGACTGTTAACACACAAACACTTGTAGAAGGAACAGATAGCTGGAGGCAGCAAAATATCCCTAATCCTGCTACTAATCCACCTGTGACATCCTTGGGAAGCCAAGTCTGCCAGGGCATGGACTATATGGTGGTGGTCATGGCCACAGGGCCACTATCCCTTTCAGGAGAAGGGACTTCCCAAGACTTCTGTCTCCCTCATTCCTAGTTTAGTCTGTCATCTCTGCTTCTACAAGGAAGAAGTAAGGAGCTGCAAGGAAGCTGCAAGGAAGGCATGAAAGCCCACCATGCCATACTGCCTCCCGCTGGCTCCACTCACTTGCACTGGTTACTTCTGACTGCATTTCTGCCAGATCGTTACTGCAGCAATAAGTTGTCTTTTTCAGTTTCTCTGCCAGATTTTTGAGGATTTGGTAAAGATTTGGTAAACATCTCTGTTACAGTTTGTACTCTGGACTTTAAGAAAAGCAACAAGTGGTTATTGTTCCATTCCTCCAGCATCAGGGAAAAAGCATTTTCTTTATGTACCTTGAGATACCAGGTTTTAAGCCTCCTTCTGGTACCTAGAAGAGCTTGCAGATAACAGATGGGGTTTTGGTCAGACTGTACTTGCTGTCCCAATATATGCTTCAGAGTTGTTCTTTGGTGAACAGGATTTTTAGACAGGTTTGAGAGCGGGTAACTAGAAAGGAATTTAATGTTGGCAGATGGAGGTCCACACAAATTGATGCAGAAAGTACTAGAGCTTACAAAGGCAACCAAAGCCCAAGAAGAGAAGCAGTGGTGTTGTCAGTATTGCTGAGCATGAAGGGTGAAGGTCCTGAAGGGCTTGAATCTTCCCCTTGGAGAAAGCGTAAATTGCCTTCACCATCTTGTTAGAATTTTCATCAAGTATTTTCTGTAGCGTGAACTCAGATACACAGAGTCTCATGTGAAACTGCTTTGCAACTATGGCTCCATAGGCTCAAAAGCAGTGTTCTTTTGACTCCATTACACTCTGTTATATGTGGTCTCATAATTATACAAGCTTTTTTTATGTAACTCTACATAGCTCTTCCCAGAATAGTTTACTGACAAAGTCAGATCTGCCTCCTCAAATGCCAGGACAGAACACACTCAGCAGCATTTCATTTTAAGCCTGTGAAAAGTACTCAATAGCACATTCAGGAAATCCTACATTTCCAGCCAAGGCATTGATCTAGCCATGAAGTGAGCATGATTGGATGGTGCCTACCTCTCACATTAGTCCACTAAAGGTAATCTCAAGTTTACTATCAGACACTACTGTGAAAGTGGGTGGCATAGAAAGTGGTGCATAGAAGAAGGCTGAAAGGGAGAAGCCTGGGGACAATTTCAGCCTTCCTGAGGTAACACAATCTGGTCCATCTCAACAAAATACAGGCTCTCTCTAAAACCATCTTTTCTGAGTCTCTTTCTGCCCAACACATGCTGATAGATGGTGGTAAAAGGGATTAACTCAGTAAAGCTCCTACTTCATGTCCATGAAAAATTGCTACAAACCACAGAACAGACTAAATACCAGCTGCTTCCTTGGGTATTTAGCATTACTTACTAATAAAAGGATTAAGTTTAATAGATTAGGATAAAACTTAATAGGGGGATAATGACAGGCTTCTCCCAAGAATTGCAGCCTCATGGGCTGTCCTGCTACACTGGAAGTAGACCCTGGCTTTCAGGAAAGAATTCTAATGTCTGTGCCCACAGTGACTTCCTATGGGATCTATAGCCATGGCCTTGGAGACCAGCTGAAGACCACCCACACCATCTTGACTCTTACGCTCATCTGGAGCAATATTTATGCAACCAACTGAGAGTGCTGGGAGGAGGTTTAAGCCTCTCTTGAGAAAGCACCAAGGCATTTGAATGCCACCCCCCTCCCAGAAGCACTTATCTGGGATTGCCCCAGTGTGTCAGCATGCGTCCCACAGGATGGCAGCATCTATATCCCCCACCAAAGCATGATGCTGATGTCTCTGTGTGCTCAGAGAGCTGCACTAGCCTCTCACCCCACAGGCTCCCACACTGCTGGGACACAGACTTCCTACCAGACAGCCAAACACCAGGGCAGGCTCTCACTGAAGAAATAATACACAAGCAAGCACAGCCAGGAAATATTTCAGTGCAAGAATGTTATTACCTGCACAAATATGTTCTGCTTGTCTGATGTAATTTTATTTCATGAAATATATTCCTAATTTTGTCTGTTGACTTACGTAAGTAAATAAGACTACCCATCCATGGCGAAACAGAGACTTATCAATTTTTTGATGCTTATTATAATCTTGTTCAAAAGGCTAAAGTAATTTTTTCTTGTCCAGTTCTATATTCACTATCAAAAATCTGAATAATTTTCCTTATGTCTCCACTGAATTTGTAATCTATGTGAAAGGACAAATACATTTAATTTTGATGGTTTTAAGTCTTTCTTCCAGGCAGTACTTCTCTCTGAACTGGGCTTTTTGCTTGGCTGGGGTTTTGTTGATTTTTTTTATCTTATTTGCAACTTCTGCTTCTGTGTGGATCCATAAGAAGTGTCTTGTACTCTTCAGGATAGGCTTTTGATTTTCCTGGAAAAGCCAAGAAACTGTAATTTGTTTCTCCCTGGGCTGTTGGTTCATGAGGATATGCCTCTTACTCTGTGGTTTTCACCCAAAATTTTTTAACTGTCTTTTGAATTTCCAGTAAGTCTCTCTTTATCCTTTATTTTTACTCATCTGTTACAGATACTATTGCTAGCCCATTGAGCTTTCATGGTCCTTTTGAATTAACATTAATTGATCTTACATATATTTCCCATTTCTACTTTCTACAACACCTTCCNTGCTTTTTCCCCCTGTCCTCCTTGTTTCTGAGTCTCCTGTCACTTGCATCCCTTGGCTTTCCTTGTGATTTTGGTGGCCTTTCAAACCCTCCTAATGTTTCTTAAATGTGGAAAACACTTTCCATTTCTATTGAATATGGGACCCCGATAAGGTTCCTCCTGGGACAGGAATGTCACTCATGGTCAATACCCCATCGACACAGGAAGTTTTTTCAGCAGGATAGCTCCAGACTTCCTGGAAGTGTTTGACCACTGAGATAACAAGATCACAGACTATTATTATTGCTATCTCCTATTCCCCACTCCCTGGAACATGACCTATCCCCTTTGCCAACACCGCTGTAGCCCCAACAGATAGGGATGAACAGGACCCAGGTTTCTGCAATGAAATCATTTATATGAATTTATTACTGTCATTGGAGAAGTCCAACAGCTGTCCCAAGGTAATCTTTGTCTGAGATCTGACCGACCAGCATCATGCAATTTCTGTAGCCTGCTGGCTCTCCCAAGTCCCCTTATGGCCCCTGATTTGGTCTATAATTTTTAAATTTCTCTGTTGCATGTAGTAAAGTTAAAAGACTTAATAAATCTTCTGACAGCTCCTAAAAACACCAACTCAGGCTCTGAACATTGAGGTATTTCATTTACTCATAAGTTTTCTGGCTCCTTTTCTATGCTTTCTTCTATACCCTTGTTAAACCAAGTTCCTTTAAAATTCCTCAGCTAGAGAAATTCTTGCCTCTCCAGGCTCATACACAGCTTTACATTGGTTGGGATAATTGGCAAGAGTTTTAACACATTCCTTATTTATAACTCCTAACAGTTTGTTAGGACAAATACCTAAAGCCTTTTTAAAAATCATTGATCTTTTAAATGTTTTTTGCATGAAAAACAGGAGAGCAAATTTCACACTTATGAAATGCTGCTGCCTGAATCATCTTCTCTCAGTAATTTTTTTTAATACACTGTGGTAGTGTATTGAAGAGCAACATCTACCATAACCAACAAATAGCTGCAAATATTTCTGCTGGTGGGGCTTCTCCATCTGCCTGTCCATCATTTTTCTCAGTGACTTTTGTATACATGGTCCAGTTTGCACTGGCAAATGGGTAAAAGAGAAGGCATGATTGCTTGGCTTCTCTGACATCTCTGGGCAAGGCAGGGGCTCTGTTGCCATGTAGCCTAGGCCATGGTACAGGTTGGGAGTGAGGCAGGGAGATTGCCCTCTGGACAGTGCTGGGGGCACAAGTTGGAACTGCATTCATGGACAAGGGGAAGAACTGCAAGCACTGCCAGGGGTACGGTCATGGGCATGTAGAAAGGATTTAACAGTTACAGTGGAACACCTCTGGGTTATAGGGGACTGCTGCAAACACAGTGATAGGCACCAGCAAGAGGAATAGGAAGGTAAGAGTATCTGTTAAAACTGCAGAAAGACTGCATGGGTGCATTAGATTGAATATATAGGAAACCAGACTGTCATTTCGGCTGTCATGGAACAACTTTTTAATCTAAACCAGAAAGGAACACAATAATGGGGTTAGCAAACACAAAATCAATAAAAACATGGGTGACTATGGCCTGGGGATCACCAGCTACATCAGAGCATCATGACTTTCTCCAGAGCTTTTCCTTTATTTTTTTAAAACTTTCCAAAGCAGTCATGTCTTTTGAAAGCCTAATCAGTTCAATCTTGGAGCTGCCGGGGGTGCAAAGCTCACATCTGAATACAAGGCTCATACTTTTCTCAAATTAGTGAGTATTTGAATTCGGGCAAGACTTAGATTGAGCTCATCTCTAGAAAACATATCAAACAGCTTGCAGTTCATACATCTCATATATTCTATCTGCTCTGTCAACTAAGACTATTGGGGTTTTTTCCCCATTATACTCTTACCCCATGATCGCTGAGTAGCAGATGGACAGTGGGTATCAGTCTCTTCTCCCAAGTAACAAGCAATAGAGCAAAATGGCCTCAAGTTGTTTCAGGGAGGTTTAGACTGGATATTAGGAAAAATTTCTGCACCAGAGGGGTTATAAAGCACTGCAACAGGCTGCCCAGGAAGTGGTAGAGTCACTGTATTCAAAAGACATGTAGGTGTGTCACTTAGGGACATGGATTTGGCAGTGCTGGGTTCCTGGTTGGACCTGGTGATCTTAGAGATCTTTTCAACCCAAACAGCTTAATGATTCTATGACAGAAATCACCTAGATATTAATGTTAACTAAAGCATAAACATAGCATTTCAGTTACTTTTTACATATTTACTGGAGCTTGAAGATCTTATTCATTATGATTATGTTAAAACAGGAAGTAATTTAGTCTTAGTGGGTGAGATTTATCCAATCTAATATCATTACATCTACATTAGATTGTGTAAACACTATGGGAAGAAACAGGTCTGGGGTAAAAACACTTACCAAACACTCACCAAACACTCCTTAGAGCTACCTCTTCTCCCAGCAGATAACAAAGTGAGCCTAAATGAATACACTAAACTTAAACAACACACAGTCTGAAGTTTGAAGAGATGAAGCTCTTCCATTTTAAACAGAATTTAGGAAATTATGAAAGGAGTGATAGCTCAAAATAAAGGTGTAAATGAAGGAAATGGTTCATGAGACTTAATATATTTTAGATGAAACAAAGCAGTTTATGGTCCTCAAGGCATACAGACCTCTGGTTAATACATGAAGCCATTTTGTCATGCTTCTGTAGAATCAGTTACATGAAAAAATGTACCATAAGTTGAAAGGTGTGAGCCATTAAGCAGTGTGTATTCACTAGAAATTACTGGTTTTTTTTCTTCCTTTATCTATTTCTCTTTTTCCTTTCCCTTTCCCTTTCCCTTTTTTCCTTTTTTTAAAAAAAGCTTTTTTCCTTTTCTTTTTTCCTATTTTTCATTCTTTTTAATTTTTTTCTTTTCCCTTTTTTCTTTTTTTCTTTTTTTTTCTCTTTTCTCTTGTTTTTTCTTTTACCAGCACTGAAAGGAGCACCAAATGCACATTCTTCTTAGCATTTCAATGAATTCTGTGGGGGATGAATAGCAAGCGTGTACATAACCACACACATATGTATGTATAAATTTACAAGCTACAATATCCAGACATCATGAGGCTCTGCTAATAATTTTCTCAACCTTGCCCAGACTGTAGCTACATTTATGATCTGGAGATTTATTGATTTTAGTTATTTTATCCCTCCCATAATAGGAAACTACCCTCTGGACCATTGACCTATTCTTGTTATAAATATACTTGAGCTTGCTCTCATCATAACACTATCCCAGGCATCTAAGGTGTTGTTATGAGGTGGTGGTGTTACAGGGAAGGTAACCATAACAGAGTTCTAAAGCAAATGATTTAACTGTTCCAAATGAGTTTTCTTCTGCATGCATTAGCTATTGGCACAGATTTTGCTCTGCCAAGTATGTCAGGGCCCTGATTCATCACAAGAGCTTCTAGGTGCTTTGGCAGCACAAATAATGCATTACAAAAATAAAAGTTGCAATTTATAACAACAACACAAACAGTACTAGCACGAACTATGTGCAAACATGTGATGCCACTCAGCAGCCTGCATTTGAGAGACTGCTAAGGCTGCATGGCTCTAGGACCTTCAGTTTCCAATGGCTTCCATAAAAAGTGAATTTGGAGCTCATCCTTTACTTTGGCCAAACGCATCCAGTGTCTGAGCCCCTGGAGATGGCCAGTGCTCTTGCACTTGGTTTGGTTAACAGTATAGTGATGGAGAGCACGTATCAGTTCTTTCCATCTTTGAATGGCAGCATTGCTGGTTTTTAGGTACAGATAATATATGAATGCCCCAGGTTTATCTGGTTCCTGTACTGCACTGGGTCAAATGATGAAGCTTAAATAGCATCCTGCTTATAGTCCTGACACAGACTGTGAGGAGCATGGGAGCTGTGGGTGGTCAAGAATACTAAGGGCCCAGCAATCACTTAGAGAGATAGCCACATACAGTGCTGAAGTTCAGTTTTTGGAGCAGTAGACAATTATAAATACCAAGTAGTTTTCTGACTAATCTATATAAAAGGTGACATTGGAAGACCATTATTTTCTGGCTGTGCTGAGAAGCTGACTGAAGCCCCATGTGATTTCAGTGGGAAATTTATCCTTCAGGCCAATTGTATTTTAGTAACTGAAGCTAAAGGCCATGGCTAGGAGGGCCGATGTGACCAGGTCAATACCAGGCATGCCTCAGAACCCAGCACGGAGCCTCTGACACAGCTGCAGCTGCTCAAGCATCAGCACCAGGGAGCTACAGGCTCCCCAAGAGAAAATAATGAGTTAGGTACCGATATTCTTATTCTACATTGATGTTACGGCCACTGTTTGAAGTATTTTCCTCTTTCCATAACCTACATTCCAGTTTTACACAAGTTTTGAGCAACAGCTTTTCAGTCCCCTTATAAGACCACTGACTATGGATACGTAATTAAGCTGTAAATGTATATTTATCACGGTAATGCCTTGTTGCTTTGACTGTCGAGATATCTTCTGAAACAGCACATAAAAACTAAACTTCTGTGCCATCAGAGTCAAAACTAGAACAACATCCAGAAGAAATGTGAATTAGCCCTGGGAAATGGGAGGATGGGGCATTCCTCTTTTTGATTCATAAATTTTTCCCCTTATATTAAACAAAATAAGAAGAAAGAAAGTATTCCTAGCTGACGCACTTTCAACATGTAAATAAAGAAGATTATAAGGACTGGGGGAAAATAGATGGATGTGTTTGAGGTAATGTTTTAGAAGAGTATTAACACAGATTCCAGTCCTGGGTCTGAATGCAAAAGTGCAGTTGAGGAGTAAGTTTTGTTTTGTATCAGTGTGAAAGTGTGGAATGATAAAAAATCAAACCCTTTGACTTTACTGTGATTTCTACTATCTCTTTGTTCCATTCAGTGGTATTTATATATTTCTGGAAGTAAATTTAAATCTACCCAGCACCCTGCTGAGCACAAAGAATGGAAAGTCTGCTTATCCACCACCTACCAGACTCAAGCCCTCCCAAGGCACTGTGCTGCTGCTTCCAAGACACTTATGAAAAAGCTGCGTAATCATTTAATTTATTTTAGGATGTGTTGGAATAGCAGAGGTAAAGCAAATATTATCCTTGGCAGCTACATAGAATAGGGCATTACCATCACCCATGGATGGTAATAGTCCTGTATTGATTCAATATATTTGTGGTTTTAAAGTCTAATGAATAGCTCTAGGCTGAATTACCTAGTGTAGTGATATTTGTAGGAAAGGAAAAAAAACACATTTTTTCTAGCAGACAAGAACATCAAGGAATTCAGAAGAGCATTAGAGTAGATTCTGTCATGTTCTTAAGTGTGAAAAGCCAGGATATAAATACAATTATGTACATGTGGAACTAGTGATTCCACTTCTTCCTTGTAAGGTTAGATATAAGGTAACAATATTTTTGAATTATATTAGCATGAAATTTGGAAGATTTAGTCCAAAATGGAAGTTAAGAGAACAAATAACTTTATTAGTTCTTGCCTTAAAAATCTGCCTATACTTGGTATTATTGTTATTTCCAAATAGAGACCTTTGGAATTTCTGTAATGTTATTAGAACATATCTGAATCTTGAAAGATTGACATTTTAGAATTATTTCATCATCCTTTGGGTCTTGTTTCTATTACTTGGGGAAATAACTTTTGATTGAGCCAATTACAGTATGCTGAATGGTTAAATATATTAAGAGCAGTAACTGAAATCTGGCATTCCATTGTTTGCACTCTTCCAAAAATATATGAGCCATTTTTACTTCAAAAGTGCAAAGAAGGCTTGAGAACATGCTTTAAAAGAATACTGCCCAATTACTTCTGGCCTAAAACAAGCTTATATCAGATATAAACTGAAAATAAATGTTTTCTGTGGACCTTAAAGGTTCCCCTACTTCTTTGTAAGATATGCAAAAATAAATATAATCTGAAGAGTTTAAAATTATATACGGGTCCCTTGCATAAAACTTGTCACTGAGTATGTGAAAGAATTTCCATAAAGCACTAAGCAGGAGAGAAAACGTATATATTAACAATTTAAACGTGAACAGGGAATGGCTGGCGCCTCCTAATGGGTGCATTCAAAGATGGAGATGCTGAGCTGTGGCCATTAGGGTTACCTTAGATGCAATGCAAGAGCAGTAAGAGCCATGCCTTGGTGGCACCACACTGGGAGGGAACCGAGTTCTTGATTTTAGTGTGTGGACTTGGACATGTTGCGCAGTGTCCCCCAAGCACTGCCTGCTCAGCTTCCCCCACCACACTCCCCCAGCTTTGTAGTTTTCCACTAAATGGAGAACAAACCTTCCCCTCCTTTTTCTGATTCTCATTTTAACAATCTTTTGACAATCTTCTGAAAATCCATAAAATGTCCATACTTAATCTTTGGGAGGCAATACTGAGCTACTTTTTTGCCTTGACAAAAGCAAAATCGACAGTGCCCATGTGTCTGACGGTGCTCAGCAACATGTAGGAGCAACGGAGGAAAACCCAGGAAACTTTCTTCCCGCCTGTGATGGGTTGTTTTTTGTAGGCCTTCCTTGGTAACCAGGGTCAAAATCTAGGAAGTATTCCATCCCATCTCTTTACGTAATCAGGTGTATATAAGCCGAAGGGGGAGGTGTTCTTTGGGGCTCTTTTTTGCTTCTTGTCCTTCACGAGTTAGCTTGGTGACAGGCTCTTGGTGTTTAGGCCTGGCTTATCTGTGTTCAGCAAGGCCTGCTCTGAGGGCTGTTTGCCTGGGCCGGCAGCGAAGGTTAAGAATCTGCTTTTCTAAGGAAAGTAGTGAATTTACTATTGTAATTGTTACTTACTGAGTTAATTTCTGAATTTAGATTGTATATATTTGTTTGTCTTATTTTCCCTATTTTATCTCCCTCTCCCCTTTCCCTTCCCCTTGTCCCTCATTGGGGTGGTTTGGGGGTCCCTGTCTCGTTGTGCCTAGTATATAAATTTAATATATGTAAATATATATATATATTCCTTCAATTTTCTCTTGCTGCTTTTTGCCATTTCGGGAGAGGGAGGGGGGAATCTTTCTTGTGAGGTTTGGCCTTTGGCAGAGAGCCAACCCGAACTTTCACATCGCCTCTTATTTACCCTTCCTCACCAGGTATTCTGTACCCAGCTAAGTTGTGCTTACTGGACAAAGAAATGCCTGCAGTTAGCATGCTACTGTAAGCCTCCTCGGGGTGTCTGTGAAGACCTTCATAATTCAAATCTTGGCTAGCTTTTTAGTTTCTAGCTCTTGTGGCTGCAAGGAAAAGCCAGAAAACTTGAATCACTATTTTGGATGCATATGCAAAAGTTTCTTAGTTATTATCCCTTTCCAGACCCACAATTTTTCTTAATAAAAAGGTTTTGGGTATTTGACTGGAGGTTGGTGATTGTTTTAAACATTATAGTTGGCAAAATTATTTTATATTTAAGCATACACAGCCTCCCTATAGATGAGAAAAAATATGCTGTTCACCCTTGATTCTCTTGAACTTAGCAATTAATTTGGAGTTCAATGCCAAATAAGGGGAAACTGAAAGATCATGTGATTACCTTGCAGGAGGTACCAATTGATCCGTGGTTTTTTGCAAGATTTTTGCCCTCCTGAGCCCATCTGATTGCATCTAAAGCCAATTACTGTTTAGCTAAAGAGCCCCAGGAAAATCAGGGGAAGCTGTACCACTAGAGTTCGGTTTGGCACATATATCTGCTCTCACAGAGCATCTAATAATGTTTGACTCTCACTGTAATATTGGACCATGAGTGGCTTTGCATCCAGATCTGAACTGCAGCTTGATGAACTACAGCTATGGCCCCTATCTTATTTAATAAAAGCCACTGAAAGGTAAAAGGCAGAAAATAAATCATTAGCACCTTTCTAGTCCATTTTGTGCACTTTTCAAGCCAGGCTGTAGTTTTTACATCTGCTCCTGTTAACTCAGCATTATTATGCAGTTTTTCCTGCTTGGACCATCTTTTGCTAGTATCCCATGCAGCTAAAACTAGAATAGGTGAATAAACAAGTTGTAATTTAGAACTAGGACACTAGATGGTCTACAACTGGAGGCACAGGGCCTAAGACAGGCAAATGGTGATTACTGCAATGTAATCATCTATGCAAGGACTCCATTTCATTAAAGATGTGTTAGAGCACACATCCATGGCCATCTGTTTCTATTTTGCCAGCTCACTTCATTGGCCATCACAAGCATTCCCATGTGTGCTGAAGCATTGTTGAGCAGAACATCTGGCAACAGCCAACACTGCTGTTAAAAAAACATGATAACAACAGAGGCATTAAAGCAAATATATGTACAATAATTTCATTGTTGAAACCTCTACCAAGGCAGGCCTCTTGTCTAAGAGAGTGAGCACTGAAAATGCTCCTTACCTAAATTTTTGCTTTACTGGGCATGCAGACACTTCAGTAGGAAGACACTTTAGTGGGATGCCTTTTTATTTACCATGGTCCTGGCTTTTGACATTGCTCAGAAGGCAATCAGAAACTTTAAAAAAAAAACAAAACAAAACAAAACATTTACAAGGGAATGAAAAGCATTAAAGCAAGTCTGAACTTTTGAATAATTTTCCTGTATTAAATAGAAAAGAACATATTCATGCCATATGTTGTCAGAACACACAATAACTGCATTCTAGAAATGGAATGGAAAAATCAAAACATCTGAATCTTTATCTTGGCGAAATAAAGAATAAGTGTTGAAGGAACCTAATGATCTTTTGGGAGTGAGAAAAGTTGCTCTCACTGAAAATGTATGGACTCCTTCCAAATTTACATTGATGTAACTCCAAGCAGAATTTGGCCAAAGTTTAGTCAGTAAGCAAATAAATTAATCTATTTACAGCTGTTTTTTGCCATAGATATAAACCTAGTGAATAAGCCACTGTTTTCCTATTTACATTTTTGAGGATAACTTTTAATTAATTATGAGGTTCCTCATGTTGAAAAAAGCACACAGCTTAGAAAAGCAGGATCTCCTCAGTCCTCTTTTATTTCTTGATTACTGTGTCCTTCTACTTTCCTATTCTTCACATAGTTTAAGCCTCTCCAGAGTATCCAAGCACCTACAAGAAAACAGAAGAAAAGAGATGTGTCTGTCCTTAGAAACTGAGCTATGCTTGACATCCTTAAACAAACACAGTTGATGCACTCGTAGTTTGTCTGCTTATGCATCTCAGCATTCACTGCAGAAACCAAGCTAATGAGCATTGATTTCACCCTTGCACATCGTAGTGTGTAAAAAAAAGCTAAAATTCAAGATGTATGTGCACAGTTCTGGCATCTCCAAGCCCACAACACAGAGGCATAGTAAATAATGACAAAAATAGTCTTCTCTGATGAGGCCATAGTATCTTTCAACAAGTTACTTAGAAGTGTAAATCCTAAGGCTTCAAAGTTAAGAACCTGCCTCTATATGCTGACAAGTTTCATTGGACTACGATGTTTTACCCAAAATTCCTGTTATATGGAACTCAAAGATAAAGGAATTTTCTGCTTCTACATATTGTTAAAATGAGGAAATGCAAAGTTTCCACACTCTTTCTTCTGAGCAGCTTGAACCCTGTCTTTTCCTGAGCTCAGTGCCTGAGGATGGTCCTTTTAATTTGCTAATAGCAACACAGTTTGGGACAATGCTACTTGCTGACAGCCAGCAATGAGGAGGGCTTAGGGGAATGAGAACGAACAAGTACCAGGATGCTTTTGCTTATTAACTCTCAGTGCTGGAGGAGAGGGAACAGAGTTCCATTGTATTTGCTGTGGGAGGCTGTTACATTAATCATACACATACACCATTACTGGTCTGCTCCACCACCAGCAAAATCATTTCATTCCACACCAGATCAGTGGGGAGACCGGACTTTGCACAGGTACCATGTTAGTTAGTCTCTGTTCTCAGATAACCTGGTTCATGTGGATGGCTGTTTTTTAGAGGATATGTCCAAGCTTTTCTGGGGATCTCTGCCACATCTTCATTGGTAGAGACAGACTCACATCCCTACTGCCACTCTGGTCAGAGATGGCCTCAGCATGAGCCATTTGTGTTTTCACTGCTTCTTACAAAAGATGGTTTGGTTTGTTCCCTGGTTGAGCCCAGAGCAAGCTACTGGTTACACAGAGAGCCTGGAAATAAAACAGAGTAGGAATAAAACTGATGGAGCCGTCACACTTACTTTGGACTACCCCAGTTGCTCGGACCTGGCCCCTGTTACTACTTTACTCTGGCAGAAGGCTTAGGCAGAGTTGTTTTTACTGGCAAGAATAAGATATGGTTGTAAGGGAACATTACTGATGCACGAGGAAGAACAAGGATGGATGGTTGCATTAAAAATACAGTGGTCACAATGCAACTGTTAATAACTTCAGTGAATGTGATCACATTTCCCCTACAACCACCTCTGCTGCCTGAGCATCTGAACCGTTCATTTCTTTCCCTGGTGCTGGAGGCCCAAGTAGCTGGGATCAACATCCAGCCTTTGCTGAGAAGTGCAGTGCATGTCTTCCCAGATGATTACAGGTTGGATCCACTGCTTGAGCAGCCAGGAATATTTGCTTCAGAAACATTAGTTTGCTACTGAAGAAAACAGTTTCCAAGGCATTTATTCTCGGATCTAACTCACATCAGCTGGAAATGCTGGGTTCTCTGACCTATTGCTCTGACTGCAGTGTTCTTCCAGCTCTTCTGGAAAGGCACAAACAGTAGTAAATACATGCCCTCCTTCTCCCCCTTTGGCTTTTCTGCATGGCTGAGGTTCCCACATAATTTCTAGTATTGAGTTCCCACATCTTTTTTAGTACTGAGCTTTGGATCAAGGCCCCTAGTCTTCCTGCAGCTGTAACAACAGCAGCAACTTAGTGGTAAATTCTGTCAGAAGGATTATGAAATTCACTGATAAATGTTCCTTTTTAGTGTGTCAGATTTGAAGCACAACTGAATGGGAAAAGTAGTCTAACTCCAAAAAGAGGTTTTTTTTAAAAATGTGCAGTATGTTGCACCACTATCTGCTCTTTTTCTGCTGCCCAAGGAACCATTTTTTATTATATTCATATTTCTTTTGTCACTGGTTTGTTGGACTGGGTTTGGTGGTGGCTGATGGATCTGTTTTTTGACATTGCTAAGGGCATCCAGAGGTGTGAGGTAGGATTCTGGCACTGTGGTCTAATAAAAACAGGAAAATGCATTCAAAAGGTGAATGTATAAGCCCTAATAAGAGTCTGAGAGATGCAATGGGAGTACTTTCTTTTTTGTTCTTTTCCCTATGTAACTTTCACTTATCATGACCCTTGAGATGGCAAATAGCCCCACTCACATGACTGCATCCTTTCTCTTTTGTGGTTAGGACTTTGATGTTTTGCTGTATTTGCAACCAGCAAATACCAGCTGATAAAAACAGAACAAAACAAAAACAAAACCCAAACCCAAACAAACAAAACAAAACAAAAAAAAAAGCAAAAAACCAAAACAAAAACCCCAAACAAACAAAACAAAAAAACACCCAACCAGAAAAACTGAAACAAAATGAAATAACAAAACTACTCATTCTTTAATACATGGAATTTGGCTTTGTCTGCCACTAAAGTGGGAAGAAGGGATAGAGAGTATTTCTCTCTGTGAAGGAAGAACAGTAGCCAGAGTAGAAGAGTCTACTGTAACTCTAAAGCTCAACAGCACATTCAAGAAACTGTATTTTTGCCTATCCATTTTCAGTTGGTTTTTTTTGTTTGTTTTAATGTTCAGATTTGGCTTAACTCTGATTCCACTGACTTCAAATAGAACAGAAATAATCCACTGGTGAGTTCTTCTGCAAACTGTCCTCTTAATTGTCATGCCAGAAGGAAAAAGGCAGCCCTAGGAAAGCAAAGAAGCTAAAATGGAGGATCTCTAGAGTCCTAGTTTTTCATTTGGAAAGCACTCAGATGCAGCAGTGAGTCAGAGGCATTATAGCAGCAGAGCCTGGTATGGTGCACACATTATAGATGCCAACCAAATCTCAGGGTAAACTGGGAATAGCTAAGAATTCTTATTTGGGAAAGGGAGATCAAGGACTTGGGAGCAGGTTAGATTTCACAGAATGGAACTATGCACTTCTGGAAGTAGACTACCATTTTCTTACTGCAGGCAGCTAAATGAAATAGTGGGAAAAGAAAGAGAAGTGACCACTCTATGGCTCTTGAAGCACCTGTAACTCACAAGCAGTGCAGGAGTTTTTCCCTAAGACTGCTCTTCATGAATGGCAGGAGCAACGTTTTGGTGAGTAACTGGGATGCCCATGGACAGGAATAAGGGGCCCATCAGAAGTCACAGCAGCTGGTGGTCCCCAAATTTGCCAGAATCCTGGTTGCTTGCTTCCTAGTGGAACAACTGGACATCTGCAGAGCATCTGACCCCTTGCAGTGTTCTTTCTCCCCTTGGCTTTTTGAGTTATGTCGTACATACACTGGGCTTTTCAAGGAGGTGAAGAGTTTTATATGCTTAGTAGGCCATCAGAGGTGGTTGGAGACTTTGTTATAAATCCACTCCCTTTGCAGAAGCAGCAGACATAGTAACACCCACAGCTAGTCTCCTGCTCACTGTACGTAAGACAGTCACTCCTGTCCTGCTCACTGTCCACTGTCTCAGAGGTCTCCCTGGGGGAAATGCTTATGGCAATACAGGATTTCCACACAGAGAGGGAAGGCTAACACGCAGGCTAGCAGACTTAACCCCTGCAGGTACGTATTGTCCAATGCTTGGAACAAGTTCTTCTACAGTCTTTGTCTTCAAGTGGAGAACAGAGAGAGAATCCTGGACAAGTCCTTGGAAGAAGCTAAGTGCAGGTCTTTCCCTATTCCAGCACACATATTAGATAAATTGACCATAATATACTACCTGCCACCTCTGGTTTCTTTCTTCTCAAATAAGCATGATCCAGATGAACAGCGTCTGGAACAGGTACTTGGATTAATACAGATGGCAGAGCCCAGCCCACTGTCTCATTCCTTGATACTTTGTTGTATATTTTACACCTATAATGATCATGGGATGCTTTTGCCAAAATATGCAGTTGGTGTCAGTAAACTTACCAAGTGAAAACCATAGGAATTTAGAAAGAAAATAATCAAAATCTTCTTAAGAAAACTATTCTTCTAGGGCTGCGTTAAATTACCTTGCCTTTGTGAATTCTCATTGAAATCAATGAAATTGATGTGGCTTTTGATGGGATGAAGGGACAAACACTACAAATTACGCAAGCTGATCAGAAAACAGAATTCAATCTGGTCCTCAGTGTGCCATCTATAGCTGGGGCTGTTACTCAGGATTTCTTCTGATTCAGCTGTTTCTAAGTGTTTCCTGTGGATTTGGAGAGTCATGCTGTTTACTGGTGTCACTGTTTCCACACAGGAGATGCCTCAGAAATGGTCTGAGACTTCATTACAAATCACTTATCCAGGAATCCTTTGGACTGCATTCTTACTACTGTACCCTTCCTGCTTCACTTATGAAGCTCCAAAAAGAGGAATCAGAAGCACTTTCTCACCTCCTCCAGGAAGCATTTTTGCAGCAAGCTGCTGCTGATTTCGACACCTACCCCCATGTACAATGGGTGCTTTTTATGAACGTTGTCCAGGTTGTCTTTTGATAGTTACAGCACTGCTTTGTGTACTGAAAATGCTTAAGTAAATATATTAGCCTCAGATCTGTAACTTCACAAAGCCTCATTATGGTTTGTATGCTTCACTGAAACCTTACCCTGTAGTACTTAACATCTATGATTCCGGGTGTCAAAGTGTTAATCGGCTGGCATGATCAAGATTAAACAAGTAGATTATTTTGATATTCTTCAGATATATTAAAAATGAAACCTGATCCACTGAGCCTTGAGGTTCAAATCTCAACACATGCAATTATACAAGGAGTTCCCTGTAAAAGTGATCTAGAGAACTGAAAAAAAAGGAGTCCTTCCCAGATGTGGTCTTAGCAGTGGTCCATAATACATGACATCAATGAGTTAAACTAAGGAAACTAGTGAAGGCCAACATGTTGGTTTTAAATTTCAGATGAGGTTTTTGCTTATGCCCACCTCAGGAAATGAATATTGCATTCATAAATTGTTTTTCTTATCCAGGAGATGAACCCTAGCATTTTCATTCAGCCCCAGAGTATTAGATTTCTTTAACACTTTGCCACATTAGAATATGTTTTCCATCTGAATCAGATGATGCAATATCTGAAGGAAAAGTTGGCTGAGTGGCATTCCATAACAAGCAATAAAAGTTTATGATGCACAGAGTATGATAATTGGCACAATATGAATTGAATGCTTCCTCATGGATAATATTTGATAAGATATAGCATGTGTAGCTATCATAACATTTCAATCAACCCACGATTGCTACTTTAAACTGTATTTATTTTATTGTACCCATAATGGATTTTACAGTGCCAAAAATTGGTCTGACTTCACTAGAAAGTTGAAAAATCAGTGTATTGTTTTCCCTGATGTATTTATTTCCCACTGAAATCCTTTTCTCTTATTTTCTTCTCATTTTTTCAACCCACCTCCTTGCCATGAGCTGTTGACATACGATTTGTTGAAAGTCGAAGCTAGTGGACACCAGTGTTTTACTTTTACTCCCCCATTCTGGCATTATATTTGCATAGGGGCTTTTACAAGGTTAATTAAACCATAATGGGGAAATCATTCACGGACAATGTGCTTTCCCAGTTTCCAGATTTTATAAACCTCACACCTGTTTTTCTTAGGTTTTTGTGCTACGTCAGCCTATAAATCCTCCTGTATTTCCCAGTGTAGTTTCTTATGAAATAAAACTTTTTTCCCTACATTTGCTCAACTGTTTTCAATACTTGCAGTCAAGCTTGAAGTTGTCAATCAAGGAACAGCTTATCAGTCTGAGCTTTTCCTTTTCAAGCTTATACTCAGTGACTTTTGAGACCTGTCAACACCCAGTTGATTTTAGCCTTAACAATAAAGTCACACTCTATCTCCCACCTAGTAGCTTTAGATTAAATTCTGATGTCATATACGTCATATTTACATAGTTAAAACTCATAACAAAGCAACCCACAGGCAATAGGATGTAATAACCATGCAACAGAGCCATTTCCTGTCCCCTTTTTTCTCTCACACTATGTTTCGTGTAGTTTATTGGATGTGAATGTTTTGAAAATGAAAATCGTCTGGGAGAAAACTGCTAGCCAGGCGTGAGGTTTAGAAGAATTCAACTAAAAGAATATATAGAGTTGTAAATGCATGGCCACCTCTGGTATTGTAAAATAGAAACTCTTTCAATATTCCTTTCATTTCCACAAGAAGAATAGATGGGAGGCCACAATTATGTGCTCCAGCAGTCGATTTTTAATATCTTTAATTCTGCTCATATTAAAGGAAAACAATTAACTTGGAGTCAGAAAGCCTTAAACACCAAAAGTTTTACAGTTTTCATTTTAAAGCACAAAGGACCTACTTCAAATACAATGCAACGGGAACTTTAACCACGGGCTATGTTTAAAAGACAAATCCACCACGGTACTTTAAACAATCAATTAAGGCAAGTTTAACAATTTTTTTTCAGCCTCACAAAATAGCCCCATTAAAAGTAAGAAAATAAAAACCACTATGTACTTCTCTCTCTCTCACATGCACACACACAGAGTATTTTTTAATGAAGAGACTGTGTTTTATCTAAAACTAAAAAAAAGAGTAAGCCTTAAACAGTGAACTTTCAGTAGAGCTTTCTGCAAACCATTGTTTCAAACTGAGAACAACTGAAATGCTATCATTAATTTGGTTATTGCTAGGACTCCAACAGAAAGCAAAATATCACTTCAAACTATTTATTGAGATGGATTTATTTTTCACTGCATCGAGTTATTTTAGAATTTTAATCTAATGCCCAAATATGAGACCAGAAAGAGTGAAGGAAAAACTATCAGTTTCCACCATAAGGCCAAAGAGGTTTTCCTTCTGGTGGGAAGACCCTGTGGCTCTGCCCTTATACCACCCTTGCCATGCCCTTCTCCATGATGTTCCAGTATGGAAATGATGAATGCTGAAGATGGGCACTCAAGGGGATCCTTCAGTTGCTAAAAGCTTACGCATAGGCTGGGCTTAAATGCACGTCTGTTTGCATTGTGCAGGGCTTGCATCACAGGTTGTGTGCTGTGGGCTTGCCCAGATGTATGGCCGGCATCCAGATCCTGCAAACCTCGCTGCTTCTGTTTTCCTTGCTGCTACGGCTGCTACTATTGTTGCAGCAGCTCTCTTTGCTACAAGGGCCTGGCTAGTGGGGAATAAATCAAACTGGTTTGGGGGCCAGGGAGCTCTCTGTGGGCTTGGGAGAACAGTTTTATTTGTGCTGAATTCCCCAGTTCTTGCTTTGCAAATAATAGTCCATTTCAAAATGAACCATGTGTCAAAGTCATGTGGCTTTCTCGTTTGTCCTGAGTGCTTTATTCCTCAGCAGTTGGCAGCCTAAATTCCTCAGGAGGGACAGCTTGTTACACAGTAAGCCCGACAGAAAAAGGACCGTACAGGTGACCCTGTCAGAGACATCAAATGCGCACTACTGGTGTTAGGAATGGCAGAAAAGGTGGATGCTGGGATTATAAACAGGAGTGACATTTGTGAGACACCCTTTGGCATTCTTGGAGGATTTTTGCTGAAGTATTGAGTTTGGTCTTGGATGCAGCACTTCAAAATTATGTAAAGAGACTCAGACAAAGACAATGAGAACAAGCAGAGATTGAGGAAACAAGGCAAGAGAAGAAATTTTGTAGTGCTTAGCCCAGATAAAAAAGAAGGCTGAGATGAGAAATGGTAATAGGCTTTGAAGAATTTCAACAATAGCTGCCGAAGGGAAAGGACCTATTCTTGCTTTTTTTTCACCTCCCTTTAGATGTGACAGGAAGTAACATGCCTAAATGGGAGCAGGGAAGAATGAGGTCAGGCATTAGGAATCTGATGATGCACCCACAAGGACCTTTAAGCATTGGAAGATGTTCCTGAAGGAGGTTGTATAATTTCTGGTACTGGCAAGCCTTTTAAGAAAAAGTCCATCTCTCACATACAGTTTCAGCACAGAATATCCTGTCTTGATTCAAGAAAATGAATAATGTCCTCCCACCGCTTCTCACACCTTTATTATCTCTAAGTCTAAGCTTGGCCTTTGTCCCTCTTTCTGACTAAGTGTATCAACACCTGTTCCTCCTCTTAAGCCAACCTGCTCAATCCCACCGACACTCCTAAGGTGAAGTTAATCATCAGCAGGCAGTAGCACTCACTGGAAATAGCTACTTTTATTCCCCCAGCTCCTTCTGGTGTTTCTTAACAGGAGCTTACAACTACAGGAATGGATTGACCAACAGCAGTAGCAGAAATGGAAAGTCACCCGAGGTCAAGTACTGGTCAGCAGCTCAGCAGCTACCTTGAGCCTCCTGTGCCCACACATTCATGAATCCAGTGGATCATGTTATGTCAGTCAACTGGCCTTCAGTACCAGGGCTTGCCTATCTCTACAGAAGGGAAAAATATATGGGTATAGTTAACATGTGTAACTCTAACGCATAACACATGTAGCCATGTATGTAGCCAGAAGGTGTTCATTGTGCTTACTGGAGTGATGATTTCCTCAGCTTGCACCACATTTTTTGTGCCACTGCTGCATTTCCTCCATAAGTTGCCTGTTTGGCCACGGAGCATGAGTGCTTTTTTTCTTCCCGCAAGCGAAACAACCGGTCTCATGCCAGCATCAAACCCACTGGGGAGCTCCCTGTACTGCAGGAAACTTCAGGATGTCACGCAGCCAGTCTGACATTCAGCCTTGCTGAGCTCTTGCTGAGATTTTGCACCATGCACTGAAGTCAGCAATAACAACAGATGTTCCGCAACTTTGGAAATCAAACCAAGAGCATTTGCTGGGGTTGGTCTGATAGCTGAGGGATTCTCTTCTGTGTATGTTATATAAAGCATAGGCTGTTGACTTGTTTCTCCTCAGATGGACATGCCATGTACAGTGGAATTGCAGTCCAAGTTTCCCGACTGCTTCATTGCATGAAGGAGGTTCATATGAAGCCTTCAGAGAAAATACGAAGCCTACACACTGGAAGACTTGATTGAGTGGACATAGACTGCTTAGGCCTGTAGCAGGTAAATTCTTATGAGCAATGAGGTAGACTTGGTATTTCTTTCACAGAAGTTTTTTGTTCCCATATAAATACATGAGATACGGCTCACTGGAGAAGCATGAGACCACCGAGCAGCACCTCTCTCTGAATGCCTCCTGGCATGAGACTAACGAAGGCAGGGTGCAGGAGCTGCTGATCCTCACAGACACTCCTTTTACAATACTGTGGTTCCCATCTTCAGACCTTGCACCAGTGCTGCTGCATGCCAGCCGCAACCTGCTGAGTACCAGTCTTAATGCTGGGGTTGAGGTTGTTGACTACCTGGTGTAAGATACGTACAGGATACCAAATCCTTAAGGACTCAGTGAGAGAGCTTTTCAGCCAACCTGGAGTGGCATGTGCATGCATGTATATGAGAAACAGCTACTTCCCTTCTTGGCTTTTGATCTTATTAAAGGCATTGAATCCCAACAAAATAGCTCAGCAAGAGGTCATGTTAATACCTGTGTATTTCAGTCCACAATGGTAATCAAGCATGTCAGCTTTGCACACAGAATGATGCTGAGGAATTAAGTCCCTGCTGCCCTCTCAGCCAACAGTGACCTGGGTACACAAGGGCTTGTCTCCAGCAGGTGGGATACTGGCTACATCTCTGCAGCCTTGACCATCAGATCTCAAAAGTCTCCCATACTGCCTTCTCTTCTTAGTAACAAAGCTTTGTTGCAACATTTCAGAGAAAATATACGTTTCTTCTCCACTTTCTTTTTGTTCAATCAGAACATTTCCTCTTCTCACTTATCAAGATTTTCATTTGTCTATGATAGAGGCACTTTCTTTTAACATGTCATGCATTTGTACAGTGACTGAGACAACAGTGGTCTGAATCACTCCTATTCTTTAAATAATAAAAGTAGTGGTGATAATAAGAACAATAAACCCTTAAGGCTTTATATCTCAGGGAAACATTAATTGGAAGCTCCATGCTTGCAGGAAA
Source organism: Scytalopus superciliaris (assembly GCA_013400415.1). Taxonomy (NCBI): domain Eukaryota; kingdom Metazoa; phylum Chordata; class Aves; order Passeriformes; family Rhinocryptidae; genus Scytalopus; species Scytalopus superciliaris. The sequence continues at coordinate 3,512,873 of VXBX01008609.1, forward strand.
TACTGGGAAAAGGAAGTTAGCAGTGACTTGTTTGATGAATGTGTCCCTATATATTTTCTTCTGCAACTGTTGCATCATACATTAGGCTTCTTGATTCCTTGGAGAATGAAGTGTAGTGCATACAACTTTGCACATAAGTGTATCATGATTACAAAGGCTGAAGCCAGAGTGCAGAATGAGTTTCTTTCAGCTAGTCTTCTACCAGACAGTCTGATAGGGGTGAAATACAGGGTTAATAAAGCAAGCAAAAGAGACAAGTAACTGAAATAGTTGGAGAAACAAAGCAAACTGACATTCAGCTTGCCCAGCTTATCTCTATTAGATGTGCAAGTGGAAAAGTAATCAGGTTAACAGAATGGCCTCAGATACAGCAAACTTCTACACAGGTCAACTCTGTGTGTCACATTAATGAGTATTTAAGAAAATTAATATGAAACAATGGAAAATATCAGTGATTAAAAAATGATCTGACAACTGCTTCTACCATTGCTTTCACTACACCCCATGAAACAAAGAACATTTGGAGACCAGGTCTCTGCTTCATTTTCAGCTTGTCCCAAACTTGTGATTTGTTTTTGCAGCTTTGTCAAGATGCAAGAAAACAGTGGTTGATTCCACAACCCGCATCTTCCAGTAGACTCTACAAGGACTTGTTGCTTTGAAGCAGCTGCCACTCTGAAGCAAACTGCCTCTTCTCAGAAGAGCATTGCATTCTCTAATGTGGGACTAAGGGCATTCTCCTTATGCAGGGCAAATCCTGTTTTTTTTCCACTAGGAGCTGGGCCTGCAGATACTCACACTGTGAGATGGCAGAGCAGATGGTTAAAAGCCAGTATCAAGGCTCAAGCTCTAACTCTTTACTGAAGCAGATCAGACCTAAGGACCTCAGTTGGTATCATCCGCATTCATCATGGGTCTAGAATTCACACACAAGGATATCTGAGATGAACAAGTTTTTTCTTCAGACTTTGGCTAGAAGATATCTGTGGTCACAGTGAGGTAATGACGGGTCAGTGCTGATTTTCCAGTGACCTGTAAGGATGCTTGCTCTTGATCTCAATTCAGCACTCCTGCTGATATGTTTTCTTACCCTTTTTTAACTTACAGTCTTGGACTGGCTCCCACACATCGACACTTAGTTCTCGCAGGAAATGTCGTACCCTTTCTGCAAGTGCCTTTTTTTCTAAATTACATTCTAGTCTTCAACATGTTTCACTCCCTTTTTTGTTTACTTCCTTCCTCCCCTTTGTAAAGTAGCTCTCCCCACTGAACAGACAGGTCTCAACTTTCCATTCAGCCTTCATTTCCACCTTGAGTTTTCTGCACTCACGCTCTGTCACCCCTTGTCTTTGTCTGGGGGGGCTCCTCTCTCCTTCAGCATGTCCTGTTGAGGGCCACAGGAGGCAATCTCTGAGCTGTGCCAATTCTTCCACAACCAGCTCTTTCCCTGTCTCACATAACATCCCTCCCATTTTCCAGAGCAAAGGTTGAAAAGCAAAGTTGCAATTCGTGCTTGAGGTTTTTCCCTCTTTGGTCCTGACACCTTCCTTTTTTTGTTTTAAATCTTACCCATACCTCCTCCTTTAGCCATTTCAGAAGTCAAATAAAATATGTAGCATAGAGCCACAGAATCATGTGGGTTGGAAGAGACCTTAAAATCCTCTAGTTCCAGCCACCCTGGCAGGGACACCTTCCACTAGTGTAGGTTGCTCAAATGTATCCTTTCCTTGCTTCCTGCTTTTGATCACTTTCTTGCACTTAGAATTTAAAGTGTCAGGGATCTCTTTTGATGTCTGAATCTCATTTTTCTTGATTCCTCTCTTGGCCTCAAAAGTTTTGAGTGTGCTGTCTGCTCTTTGCCTGTGAGATCTATCTTATAGACACTGCTTGCACTTACGAAGATTGAACTGAGATGAATGAAGACCTGGGCCACTGTGAACAAGTGAGAAAACTGATGATTTGAGGAAAATACTGCTGCAGACTTTCAGGCACATTTGGGGGGGAAAGTGCTTTGTTTTTTAGATAGCTCTTCCTTCCAAAGACAGCTGCAAAGGACAGCTGCAGAGAGAGTGGGCCTTTTTTATTTGTTTCCCTGGCTCAAATGGTAGATTTATACAGTAACTTGAAAAAATTCATCTTGGCTTTAGATCCATTCAGTTGTCCCCTACTGTTATCTCCAGAGATAAACTCAAACCAGTAACACAAGCACAGCTCTGAAGTGAAGTCTGAGCATAAATCAGACTATGCCCAACAGTCCCAACGCCAGTTCTCCCCCATCTCGAGCTCCCATTGGCATCCCCAGCACAGGCAATGCATGGAGTTTAAACAAAACCAGGAGGGTTGGAGCCAGTATGGATATTGCAAGTACCTGTTCATATTGCCTTGTCCAAGCTCATTGTCCTTCATAATTGCCATCATATGTGACTACGTGCAGTGTGACTGAAAGATAGCTTTATATCCGTTCTGCTATTTGCTTCTGCTGCATCACAGTATATACAGCAGAAGTCCCTCACAGCTGCACAAAAATCAGAACTAAAGTATTCATAAACAAGCACAATCAGTAGCTTGGACTGATTTTCACTAGCAGTTATACTTTAGTTGTGTTTTGTGAGGAGAGTAGTTAAAATCAACACTCTACTTCTACCGATACTAAATAAAAGTATTATTTTCCCTGCTGTAATTGTGGCTCTTCATTTAACTCTAGTTTGGTTAAAGCAAAAGTGCACTATGTCACATTTTAAAGTAACATTTCTGTATTTTTTCTCAAACATAGCAATAATGCTAACTTAATATGGCAGGAAAAAAATAACACATTGTTTAATTCTTAGAAGGTTTATCATGGAATTGAAGCTATGTACATAATTTATCTCAGATTATTTCTGAGATAATAACACTACTGACAATGGTGTTGGTTTTCTTCATGTGTTTCTTCATTTTGTTTTTAACGCTCTCTAATTTCAAAATTGTCATGATGAAAATTTCACAATTTTTGTACTCAAGGAATTTTAATGTTATTTTACCAGAGATATTTCTGTTTGGAAGTTAAAATGAAACAATTCTGAATGGATGGCAGGACTAACTTATAAAATTAAAGACACTCTTGCAAACTTCACAGTACCGTTATAAACCAAGATTTTTCCACCTCTAAGTCACATGATCACCATGGTTCCCTGCTTCCTCAACAAGTTAAGGACATCTATCAAGCAACAAACCTCTCCATTGATAGGGAAGATTGTCTCCAGGCTCAGTATCAGAAATGTAGCAGTATCAAGAAGATCCTGTGCCTGAAGAGAGATCAAAAGTCACATTGTCATAATTTTACACAGCATCACTCAGTCAAAATAAAATTATTGCCTAAAATCAAAGGACTTGAACTTTTCATCACTTAGAGAAGAGCATTTCATTCAGCTGGGGGACTGGGGACTTCAGTTGTCACTGAAATACTTATAATGCCTACTACCCTGTGCATGGCTAGTTATTGTTACAGTGCTCCATTAGACAGAGATTTTAATGGGTTAAACAATTCTGGGGAACTAGAAAAACATATCTACACAGATCACCATCTGCCTCTCTTGGTCAGCTCCTTCTAGATTTCAATAGAACTGTTTTCTTTCTGCATCAAACCATCAAAAGAAGCCAAACGCAGTCAGGGAATCCATTAGAAACCTCAAACCACGGTCCAACCTGCTAAATATTTATTGAATTTGGAAAAAATGTGAGACAAATTTAGACTGAACTTGGGCAGATTTATTGTGTTTGGCAAAACAATGTTGTTTTGTATGATTATGACTCTTAAACCAGACAAAGCTAAGTGGTTTAATTTGAATGAAACTAAAGCTTAAATCAAAGCTGGAGAGACATTACTGGAACTAAAGTTGTTTTGGTTTGGCTCTTTTTATCTTAAGCCAAACTCTATAAAATGTTTTATCTGTGCCTTGTGTCTGCCTGCACATATGCACATGGAAAATCATGTTGATTTTCAGTACAAGTTTTTTTCCTGATCATTATTTACCTATCTTCACCAGAATGAAAGAAGTCTTACAATTTTTTCATGGTAGATTTTTTTCACAGCAAATAGATTCTTTCAGAAGAGAAAACTCTTTTTGTCTAAAATACGCAGAGACTCTCAATGAAAAAGGACAGAGGGAAACTTTTAGGGTTTTATTGAAGAGGTTAAAACAAATTACTATTCCAAATGTTAAATTACAGGGAATAGGAACATGAAGGCAGCAATAAAATAGCAACAGAAAGATTAAGAAAAGAGGTTAAGTTTACTATTCTGTAATTTCCATAGATTGCCAAATTTACAGCACTTCCTTATATCATCATCACTGTCACTATTATTTGGAATCATCAAGTGGAATGGTGTTTTCCAGACAGAGGTTTTGTAGAATGTAAGTTGCAAACAGTTTTATCTATGTTTCATGTACTTGTTTCATTTTTACATATACTTAATTTTTTCCTAGCAAAATAATTAATTTGAAAATTAAATAGATTCATATATTGAAAATAATGCAAATACATAGCCAACTTCTCACAAAAACAGGTATGAAACAGTAAAATTTAAAGAAATTGGTCAGGTAGCACTACAGTTTTTCCTTATATGTTTGCACAAAATAATCTCCTTTCAGGTTTGAATCATAAAATTCATCAAAGCGAACACAACTTTTGCTTAGACTTGCAGATGTTTTCCTTAGTTTATAATGCAATTGATGCTGGAATTAATATAGCAGCAGTTGTAAGTTCTACTGCGATTTGTTTTAAAATAGAATTAAAATATGTTTAATATTTTCATCACTGAAGGCTAAAGAAGAATATTTTGGTATCACTGTGATCACGTAAAGCAGAATATGATGTAGTTATGAGTTCATTTACACAACTGGATGTAGAATCAGGGCCTTTTGGCTGTCTCTCAAAAAATTCCAAAAATTATGTTTGGTCTTAAAATCAATGAGGGTTTTATGTAGATAATAACTACTATGTAGAAGTGCAATGCATAATGCTTAGGAAAGAGATGGTGAGAAAAATGTAGCTCAGAGCTTCATCCTGGGCTTGTTTATCCCTCTAATCCGTTCCCAGAGCATGTCCTTTGTGGAGTTGGACCCTTGCACACAAGCTGGCTGTGCTGCCCAAACCTTCCTGTGCATCCCCGCAAGGCACACAAGGAGCAATTCATACTGCTGGGGCAGGGGCCATAAAATTAAAGGCATGGTATGGCAGTAGGGCTACATGAAGGCCAATGGGAAGAAAAGGTGATTTTAGGCTCATCCACAAGTACATCTACAATAATACCCATTCCCACTGTGGTGGGAGAGCTAGCTGTAATTAAGCTGCCAAAGTATTGTGCTTTCATTCATTAAAAACAATTCTTTGATTTAGCGCTCAACACAAAACACCCACAGACCACAGGAAATCTCTGTGCTAATTTCCCTGCCCTTTCACCTCTCACACATTCGAGCTTTCTGCTTTCTTCCTCCTGTCCATCTGCTTTAATCATTAGCAACAGCCTTGTGCAACAGCTCTAACAAGTAAAGTCAGCTGTCATCAGAGCATATTTAAACTCTGACTGTTACTTTCCACTAAAGCAGCTCTATGCCCACAGGCCTCATTAAGCAGAGAAGGGCAGTGGTGCAGGTCCCAAAAAGCTCTAGGGGGAACCAGCCTTTCCCAGACAAAATTGTGGTCCACGTGGTCCTCAGACCAGGTTTATCCTTTCCTGAGTTTTCCAATAGCTTTGACATGGAAACGCGATCACTGCAGAAAACAGTCACTGCGTGACTGCCGTGCTGGGGGCAGGTCTGAGGGTGGTGGATTTGAATTGCAGGCATTTGTCTGCCAAAATACACTATGGTTGGGAGGGAAAAATAAGTGCAGCCCTTGACAATGGTCTAATAGAGTAAGTACAGAGAGGACTGCAGTGCAAGACCTGGAGAGGACTCGGGATATGAGCTCCCCTTTCATAACATGCTTGCCATTCATGACACCATGGCTGTAGAAAGAGAATGAAGGCAACAGCAGGGGAAGCTCTTGATGTGCAACCAGAAGAGACTCATGGGCAAAGAGATTTGGAAAAACCACAATTTTTGCCCTTGAAAGCAGCAATGGCATTCACAATAAAGCACATAATGAAAGGATGCAGTGCCTACATTATGAAAACATTTACACATTTGGATTAGCTCTGCTGGAAAACAGCGGATGAAATTCAGAAATGCAATTGAAACTACTGAGTTACTCCAAGAAAACAACTGCAAACAGGTAATCAGTCAAGCTGAAGGGACACCAGGACACTTTAGTTTCTATTGTCTTAGAAGAAGCCTTGGATCAAATCCAACCCTTAACCCTGCACTGAAACATCCTCAAGAGTCATACCATGTACCTGAGAGTATCATCCAAATGCTTCTTGAACTCTTTGGCCAAACAAATTTTCTCTCTACAGCAGCAAGCAGCATCTCTGAATTCTTCCTGTGTCACTTGACCTTGCATCCGCTGGGCATACACCTTCCTTTTTTGCCTTATTTCCAGGAGAAGATTCCTGTTCAACCAAGCCAGCCTTCAGTCTCATCTCCCTGACTTCTGACATTTGGGAAATGCCTGCTCCTTTGCCTTTAGAAGGTGATGTTTGTCATCTGCTTTGTATGTATACTATCCACTAGAGTGTTAAATCAACCATATAAATGGGAAAAAAATCAAGTCAAAAACTGAGGTATTGGTCCTGCATATTAATTTTAAGTGTATGGATAAATACATATCTTTGGACCAAATCCTCAAATGTTGTGAATCCATGTACTAAAACTAGAAAAAACACAAAGGCAGACAACCAGGAGAATCATTAGAATAGTTTGGGTTGTAAGAGACCTTTAAAGGTCACCTAGTCCAACACCACTGCAGTAGCAGGGACATCTTCAAGTAGATCAGGTTGCTCCAAGCCCTGTCCAATCTGATCTTGGATGTTTCCAAAGGTGGTGCTGCCAGTGTTTCCCTACCTTCAATACAAAAAATTTCTTCTGCAAATCTAGTCTAAATCTACCCTCTTTTAGTCTGAAACCATTACCCCTTGTCTTATCGCCACAGACCCTACTAAAAAATCTCTTTTCACAGCTTTCTTATAAGCACTCTTTAAGAACTGAAAGGCCATAATAATGTCTCCTCAAAGCCTTCTCTTCATCGGGCTGAACAACCCTACCCCTCCCAGACTTCCTTCATCAGAAGGGTGTTCCAGTCCTTTGATCATCTTCCTGGCCCTTCTCTAGAGCTGCTCCAACTTTCCTGAGTAGAGGACCCCAGAGCTCAGCACAGTACTCCATAGTCACTTCCCTTTACCTGCTGGCCACTCTGCTTTTCATGCTGATCAGGATATGATTGGCTTTCTGGGCTGCAAGCACCAGCTTATATTCGTTTTTGAATCCACCAACACCCCCAAGTCCTGCTCTCAGTCCCTTCATCCCCCAGGCTGTATTGAAACCTGGAGTTGCTCTGACACAGTTGCAGCACCATGAATTTGGCCTTGTGAACCCCATGATGTTCACACAAGCCACTTTTCAAGCTTGTCTAGGGCCCTCTGAATGGCATCCCATCCCTCAAGTATCTCAACTGCATCACTTACACAGCACTCAAGCGTTACATGCCCTCAGTTTGGAAAGATGATAACTGAGAAGTGGTATTACAGAGCAACCAACAGCATGGTAAGTGGCCTGGCAAAGATGAACAAGAAATCATTATTTACTACTTGGAGGTACTTGCAGTGCCTATGAACCTACTCCTTGCCCTGTGCCACCTGTGAAATTTTCAGATCCTTAAAATACCTGTAGCTTTTAAGAGTGCATGTGGTTAAGTTATGGAAGCCAAAAAGAATCAAACAGATTTATGGGAAGTAGATATGTCTCAGGTTATTAATTACAGTGGATGTCAGTGCAGGGCTGTGATGGGTTGTTTTTTGTAGGCCTTCCTTGGTAACCAGGGTCAAGATTTAGGAAGTATTCCATCCCATCTCTTTACGTAATCAGGTGTATATAAGCCGAGGGGGGCGGTGTTCTTTCTCTTTTTTGCTTTCTTGTCCTTCTCGGGCTGGCACACTGACGAGCTCCCGGTGTTTGGGCCTGGCTTATCTGTGTTCAGCGAGGCCTGCTCTGGGGGTTGTTTTGCCTGGGCCAGCAGTGAAGGTTAAGAATCTGCTTTTCTAAGGAAAGTAGTGAATTTACTATTGTATTTGTTATTTACTGAGTTAATTTCTGAATTTAGATTGTATATATATTTGTTTTGTCTTATTTTTCCCTATTTTGTCTCCCTCTCCCCTTTCCCTTCCCCTTGTCCCTTATTGGGGTGGTTTGGGGGTCCCTGTCTTGTTGTGCCTAGTATATAAATTTAATATATGTAAATATATATATATTCCTTCAATTTTCTCTTGCTGCTTTTTGCCGTTTCGGGAGAGGGAGGGGGGAATCTTTCTTGTGAGGTTTGGCTGTTGGCAGAGAGCCAACCCGAACTTTCACAAGGGCATTGCTAAGGCACTGTTTACTAAAGGCTGGGAGATTGGTGAAGCTCTATATACCTTGCATTAGCATTCTGCCCCTTCATGCCTGCTGCCAACCACTGTTGGAAACAAGGCACAGTGTTTGAGTGATCTTCAGCTTTTCACAATGCCAAGACGATGTTTATGCTCTGCAGAGAGCTTAACAACTCATAGGACATCTTGCCAGGCATTGAATTCAAACATTAAAGTTATAGACTGAAACAGTACAAAGCAAACAAATGAATAAGCAGTGAAAAGTTATGTTTCCATTCCAGGATTGCCAAATTATCACCTGGTATCTTGAATAGTGTTTTTAATCTCCAGCATATTTTACTTATTAGCTGGTGGAAGGGTGGCATGTCTAAAGAGGAAATTACCCTGAGCTTCAGAAAATAAGGTATGCTTCCCTTAGGGCAGCAACAGATTCAGATTACCCTGACTATGCACTCTATAAATTGGTATATTTAATAAAATTAGTTTGAGTGTTTCAGTAAAGGTGAATCATTAGCATTCAAATAAGCATAATTAAAATTATATCAGCACCTTTGTTTTGAAATTGCATCTTAGTAGGTCAGTTTCAAAAGCATATTTTGGACAGAAAAACTTCTGTCCAAACTTCTACTATTCAAGTAAAAAACCCAAAATCTGAGTTAAGGATTGTCCTAGAGAGGCAACTCCAGAAGGTGTAGCTACACTCAGAGCTCCTGACTTCTGGCACCTTGGACCAGCCATCCAATGAAGGCACTTCTTCCACATGTCTGCGGCAATGAATCTGATGGTTTTCTGCCTTCTTACACCTCTCTAAATGGCACCATTTAAAAATACACACATACACAGTGCACACAAGAACATTTCACAATAGGTTTTGCTTTCTTTGTTATGGTTTCTTGCACCAGATGTAGGATTTCTGAGACATAGAAAAGAAAATCTGCTACAGCAAGAATGAACTACCAGTCATCATTGTAGGTTCCTCAAAGACAGGTGAATATGCTTAAAACAAAATCAAACAACTGGCAGAATGATTCTATGAAGCACTAGCAATTCCCCTTTGGTTATCAGCTCCCTCAGCCCAAAACAGTGCAATGTTGTGCCATGCTTGCTTGCTTCTTCAAAGGAAGCAATTCCAGAAAAAAAATCTATGATGGCAATAAGTAATTATACAATCTGTTGTGAAAGTTGCAAGATGATAGCAAATAAAAGAAATGTAAACCTCTTCACAGCCCAGTTTGGGTCTCTTCCTCAAACACTTAGGGGGGTTAAACTAACCTCTTAACAGCAGTGCAGCCTGGGAGATGCCACACAGCACAAACATCAACAGAAAAAGTTTTAAACTCTATACTGAGGGAAAACTTGGACATAGGTTGGAAAGGGTAGTGAGGATCTGCTTAGTCCTGGTTTACAGCATAGCACAATGCCCTACATAGCACCCCTGGCCTTGCTAAATACCAGTTCCTCAACCTGGTCTGCCTGAGAGGCTCAGCAGAAACAACACCCTTGAACTAGCTTTAATCTCAGCAGCCTGCCAACCTGCGGCTAGGGGCCAGCACGAGAGAGCTTCATGGGGTGCAGAAAACACCCACCACTCCGACATGTGACCTGCTTGGCTGCTAGCATTCCTGAGGTGGAGATGTGGAGCAATACCTCTTGCCGAGGCATCGAGCCAGAGATTTTCTGCAGCACACCCCTGGTCCTCCTCCACTTCCTCTGCGTGGCAGCAGCACCAAGGTAGCACTGCTGAGAAGCTCGGAGATGACATGATGTGTACGAGCAGCTGTGGCAGTGCAGAGAGCGAGGTGGGCTGCCTGCCCATGGGCTTAGCCAGCCTCTCAGTTGGGTTTCACAGCTCCAGCCCCTGGCCTCCTCTCAATACCTCAGCCACCTTGTTTAAAACTGGCTTACGGATGTCTGCACTGCATCATGCTTCCAGCTGCACTCACCATCCCAAATGCAATCCTGGCTTGGAGATAACCCACTGCCCATGGGCATGCACAGAAAACTCTGGTTTTCCAAAGGGTTGACTCAACCCTTCAGGCAGGCATTAGGATCACTTACCCAAGCATACAGAATACTTTGTTTCAGTGCTCAATGGTGTATTTGTGTGTTTACCAACTGGAGGGGGTTGTAGCATGCAGTTTTGCCAAGGCAAAAAGGTGTTCCAAGAAGAGCAGCAGCAGCAGCTGTAAGCAGGCTCTGGGAATTAAATAATGGCATCTTATAAAACTTCACAAATTGAGCCAATAAGTGTGCAATAAGTCAGTTTTGAAATTACTGTCTTATATCAAGTTTCTCTAATAAAAGTCAAATTTGTGCTTAGAAAAGCTTAAAGCCCATATGTAGGAAAATTTTATAACTCTAATGGGAGCCATGATAGAGCAGCATGTTAGTAAATACATGTGTAAGCAGCACAGTACAAAGAGAAAAGTAGCAATACGTTAATTATCTCCCTCCTGTATTATTTTTAGTTGTCACTGTGGATGCAACTGCAGTGAAACACATGCACATTCTGACAGCTGCTGTGTCCCACAAGGAATAAAACAGCAGGAAGACTGGCAACGTGAAAGAGACAAAACAGAGGCTTTTCTTCTATAAGAATTCATTATGCATCCATTCAGAGATAGAAATAACATTTTTATGTTCTCAGTAACTGATTCAGAGGCAACTTTTTTTTAAAGGAGATACATGGATTGAAAAAGAAAGCTGTCTGATGCTGAAGAACTAGTCTGTAGGGACAGGTTCCTTACTAACAGCCACAGGTTCTCACTTAGCTTGGATGTGTTGCAAACGGCCATGCCAGCATTGACAAAGGGGTAGTCTCTCACATCGCAAAGGCCTCTGGCAGGCTCACTCAGCGAGCATGGAGCCAGCTTGGAATCCATTTCTCCACCAGACGAAAGGTGAGCAAAGCTGCTGTTGCTTTGCAGGTGTGAGACTTGGACACTGTGCAGAAGACGTGTCCCACCACTGGAGAGGCTCCAGATATTCCATACTGAGCACCACCGAGTGATGACAACCCATCCAGTGGCTAACTGTATTTTCCAAATGAGCAAACTTTCCATTGCCCTAAATAGAAGTGAGCAAACTCCTTTTGCTTGCATTTTTCCTTAGCCACAGCACAAAGCAGCACCGCTCTGTCCTGTCCAAATGAGGTAACTACTACTCCATTAATTGAGGTATAATAATAAAAGTTCAGCTGAAATGATCTAGGTGAGGTCTTTGAGGACAGATACTGGTCTTCACCTTTGAGGTTTTAGAGGAGAAAAGCTTATAACAGAGCACCAAGCTAACAGATGCTGTAGCCCTTTTCCCACTGAAAAACAATACTCTTATATAGGAAAGGTGGAAAGATAAAGGACTGAGCAGTGTGACAAGGTGGTTTCACATGCTGAGTTAATCCAGTAAATTATGGGATAAATAGAGCCGATTCCCCATGCAGTCATCCCTCCATCCACCAAACTTCATCAATAGACCAGACCACAGAATGACCTTCTCACACAGAAGACATAAATCCTAATTGGGGGAATAAAGAGAAATGTTTCCAAAGTTATCAAAACGTACTTTGGCCAAACTCCAAAGCTGTGCATAACTAAACTGGAGATGTTGCATTAAAAGGGTGACAGAGTACCAAACTCCGAAAGGACATCCAAGGCTACAAGTCTAGTTTAAACTTTTTTTTTATATAATTTTGCGTTACTGGGCAGGGTCACTTCAAAGATTTCCTCTGCCTTTGAATAAAAAAGAAAAGGGGGAGTTTATATAACCTTTCCTTATCACCAAGTCTTCTAAAGACCTACTGTTCTTCAGATTACTGCATGCTGTACATTTAGAAATGGACAAATTATATCCTCTTCCTATGATATGGTGACTAAAACTGTATAAACAAGTGTTTCAGATAGTATTGTATAAACAATATGTCAGGTCACCCCAGGAACTCAAAATTTCCTGGGCCACAGTGACGGTGTAAGCAAACTAGCTCCCCAAATATGTAGAAGTCCTAAACTTGGAGGTCAGAAAAAATCACTTTACCTGTCATATTTTGCATAACTTTGATCATCACAAGAGTATGCAAGTATGGATGCCTCTTTCCTTAGCATGTTATCTGTTGTAAATGGCCTGTTGCCTGGACAAGAGTTGTAGATGTGGCAGTGGTTTATTTGGGTTGGGCTCTTCCTGTGCTTTGCTTTTCAGGTACAACAGAGAGCTTGGGTGTGTTAGAGAAAATGGATCATAAATGCACACCTTGCTCTTCGGACAGGTGCAGATGATCCTCCTGTCTTGTAATGGGTTATTCCACGGACATGGAAGGTCCCCATCTCTCCTAGAGTATTCAAGCTTAAGACTGGCAGCCATCCACAATCTTTGCTTCCTGACCTCCTAGCCAGTGCTCTGGAAAATGTGAGCTCAGGTCTTGTCTTCTTTTGAAAACAAAGATCAACACCTTAAACCTGATTTATAATTCAGGTGAAAAACTGTTCTCCTGAACATCCCTAAGACGGAAGAGCTCCTTGGACCAGATTCTGGACAGCCTAATTTCACATAGATCCCTGTGCCTAGGTTTTCCTGTGACTGGCTGCTGGCTGTAGGCCTACAGGCATCCAAGGAAATACCAATACACAGAGAAGTGGGTTTTGGAGGTAACTGGGGCTGACTCACCCTAGGCCCACAGGCCTAAAAGTGTGGGGTTTTTTTCCAATGTTTTATCCTACACCATGAACAAAATGGGCAGGAAGCATCCTGGTTGACAGCAAGTCACACAACGTCCTGCTGCAACTACCTTGAACTAAAGCACTTGACTTTCAATGGGACTTTGAACTCCAACACTCTGGATCCAGCTGTTAGTGATCCATTTAGGGCTGCAACACGGTGGCAGAAAACTGCAGCTTCCATTGGGTGCAGTGAGAGGAGCATCTGGAGATAGTTCTGTCACATGTTGTGAGAAGGGCTGAGACAAATAAGAATCCCCAAACCCAGAACCTGAAATAGCAACTCTTGACTACACCTTTCACAGCATTTTATCTCTGACATTGTGGATTTTTCATTCATCCTTTTGATTTTTTTGTGCGTGCACATGTAATATGAAAAGAAAGAAGGTTCTGGAGCAAATACTATAGTTTGGTTTTGCATAATAATTCAAGCAAATTCATAAAGTTGTAGAATTTGATTTGCTACAAATGATTCTACTAGTACAACAAATACAAGGTGCCTTCTAAAATATTTGTATTTTTCTGTTAAAATACCATACTGTTTATCCCTAGTTTTAGAAGCTGTTTTGAGATGCTAAGGCTCCACAAATGTGTAACTCAGAGACTTTTTCTTAGACTGTCACAACATGCTCTGCTCCTAAATTGGAAAATATCACTGTCTCCATATTTCATTATATTCTGGGGAATATGAAGTGATCTCTTTTATGGACCAGGACAGAGGGGCATTGGAACAGCATGTGCAGGAAGTCACAGTGTGACCACTGGGGATATGGTGAGATGCAAAAACCTTGCATTTCTACTTACATGCTATCTGGGAAGCAATTTCCCAATAATATAAGAAGATATATGGATAGTCTGACCTATTTTTTTGTAGAGACTCACTGCAGCTGAGTATTTCCTGTACTGACCTGGATCCAATATCATAGAACCTAATAAATCACTTAATATTTCAGGGAACTAAAATATTAAAAGATGCCTTAAAGATTTAAAATTTTTCTAGACATCATACTCCAGTTTAACAAAGAAAGGTAATGTGAAACATGTAAAAAGTCCCCTTCTTTATTAATTTTTCATTCTTTTTGTTTGTTTGTTTTTGCTTGAAAGCTATCCAGCTAAGCAAGGGGAAGCCATGGCCTTGGAAAGCATTTTTCTCTTTACCAGAGTGTTCAGAGACAATGTGTGTGGCACATTTAAGTGATACATAATCCCCAGTTCTTTCTCTCAGTCTTTAAGAAATAAAGACGGAATCACTTTGTGCGGTAAGAACTATTCCCCAGAATAACGATTTCATCTATACGGCGCATCTAATGTTGCTCTAGTTATTAAACATCCTGTTTAGTTCTTATCTGCCCCCAAATATGGGAATTTTTTTTCTGTGATTTGACTCAAGAATCAAAATTTTCATTTGTGTCACATAGGCTCTATGATGATCCATTAGTTCTCCTGTTTATGAGGACCCTATATAAGCAGCCCAGGAACAAATTCACTTCGAACAGACCCAACTAACTTCACTTTGTTAGGCTCTGCTGACCATGATGTAACTGCACAGACATCACGCTTCTTAGCCCAGGAGAATCTGTCCACTAAAAAAAAAAAAAAGACCAAAAAGAAAAAGAAAAAAAAAAAAAAAGAAGTCTTCCTATTGTTTCCTAAAACAAAAGAATCCCAGTTTCATAAAGCCAAGGCTTTTGTAATAATGTGGCCACTCCATTTCTTGGAAGTTCAAGAAACAGTTAATTCAACATGATCTCTCAGAAAGATCCTAGTAGCAGAACAAGGTTGGCTGAAGGCCTTTTGCTTTACTTAGGGTTTTAGTTAATTTTATACACAACAAGCAGGATGACATGCTATTATGGAAAGGTCATAATTCATTCCAGTCCATTTGCAAGCCAGGAATTCTAGGATTTGTATAATTCTTTTGTAAAGTGGCCAATTTCATGCAGAGCATGCAAACACTCAGAACTGCAACTGTCAGGAGACAAAATTTGCCAACAGCCGGATGGAATTAAACTCAAAAACATTTCATTTACTGTCTTCTATACTAGATAAACACAAAACAAAATTTTACCAAAAAATGGTTGTGACACCAAAATAATATTTTGCCATTGATCCACAGGTATGAATTCAACCCAAAATCCATAAACCTCAAGGCGTTTTTCATGAACCTCTGCTGCAGCCTTTTCAAGTTATCCTGCCTCTCCCACCTCTTCAGAGAAACAGGCAAATCAAAAGCCCTTGGTATAGCCATAGCTAACAGCCTAGTTACTGATTTTAGGTTCTTGGGTTTTTTCTAATTACAAATATACTAAGAACATGCTGTAACTTGACTGCTTATTTATTTAATGTAATGTAATTTCATTTTCAGGTTGCAGAATAAGCACATAATATTCACTGCAAGCAAAATCCATCTATGATTTGAGCTAAGATTTCAGGTCAATCCTGATAAAGCAACAGATAAAGATCTAACTTTGTGTTTCCATGAAATTTAACTATACAATGTCTTTATATTTACACAGGTACTTCATGCTAGACGATAAGTAATTAAGGTTCCAGCTGGATCAAGGCACTTGTCACAGAAGGAACATCAAAATCTTTCTTGGCATTTTAGTTTAGAATAATGAACAAAAGAAGGGTTTATTGCATTTATTTTTGTTGTTGGGGTTTTTTAACAAATTCGGACCTGACAACATAAGGTTTATGAATACATAGTTTATGAACACATTTCACTTTAAACAGATTTCTTATATATTGGGAAAAGTTAAAAAAATTGATAGTTGTTCACAGTGACATTTTATTAAAATATTTTTATGTTTCCTAATTAAAATAGGATATTTTATGCCAAAATATCTTGGAATTTTGTTTTTTAAAAAGTCCACAGACCTACAGGCATTTCTAAGGGTTTAGGGCTTTAACAGTGCTATCCACAAAAAAAATCTACATGTTTTAGTTTTGGGGTAACTTCATCTCCACCCTGCTACTCCATCTGGCCCACAGAAGTGCAAACAAATCATCCATTCTGGAAGAGCTCAACAGAAAGACAAAACAGTCATAATCCCCAGCCTGAAATTAGCCCTAATTTCAGCCTACCTCAATGCCAATAGCGGGCAGGTGGTGCCCATGGGTTGGTGGTGGCACCTTTCCCTAAGAAGACAGCCCCCTCAGGCAGCCAGAGCGCATGGCCGGGTGCAGGAACCCCTTTAGCCACTCGCTGTTATTCCATTGCCACATGTGAGTTAGAGCTGGAAGACTCTGCAGGGCAGAATTGCCATTTCATAGCAGCCTTCCTCAGTACACTCTGAATTTGGCCAAGCAGCTGCAACCCTTCATTAGTTATTTGGCAGGCAGGTTGATCCTGCAATTTGTTAAGCCCATATAGTAGTGCATTAACATAGTCCATTAGACAAACCTTGAAGCATGAGCAGGAATACTGCAGAAATTAAGAGATTTTAGTTTCAAGGGTCCTATCATTCTCAATACTGGTCCATTCCCAATACATGGGAATTTTGTCATTGAATTCCACTGGTGTGTGTGTGAGGAGACTCTGGGGTCAGTTAGCTCTGTAACAACAAGCAGGAAAACATGCTTTTAACCACACCATCTGTGGTTTAACCCAGCACTGTTGTTCTCCTACGGAAAAGTTTTCTGCATGATAAATCTGCATTTTCACTTTGTAATGCTGCAGTTACAGTCCCTCCAACTGTCTGCTTGGATCCACTATGAAAGTGGGATAAAACTGAAACTACTTGAATTAAAGGTGTTGCATGTTTGCAGTGGCTTAAAATGCCTTTTTCTCCTAACTTCTCACAATACATATCCTCCTGGCTAATCCTGTGAATCAGGGGAACAAATAGCCACTTCACAGTCTGTTTCATCTGGATAATGCAATATCCAGAGGAATTAGGTTTGGGAAAATGCTCTGATTTGCAGTTGTTTGAAGGCAGGACAAGTTAATAGTGTCACTAGTGATGATACTCCAAGGAATTTGAGATAAACGGAAGTTGAAACATCTCTGGTTTAATGGATAGCTGATATTGCACCTTGGTATTCTTTCTAAAAGTCTGCACATAAACAGACCGTCAACAGCAATGGATATAGCAGACTTGAGCTTTCTCATATCCACCAGACAGTCCTGTTCTTTCCAAACCACCATATATTCTTTGATTTGCAGCTACTTTTCAATGTATGCTGCTACACATCATTGCTGACCTACCTCAATTTCAGTGCATTTGGCTATTGCTGTTCCATGAGCACTGATAGCTGGGTGGATGCTCTACCATGGAGCAGAAGGAAAGGTCACTACTGGAAGAGTTCTCCAACTACAGACCCTGTCTGCAGGGGCAGATGCATCTTCTCACACACACCCTGCATGCCTCTGTAATCAGGAGGCTCCAGGAGGAGCAGCTGGGTCCACCTATACAGAGAAACAGAAGAAAAGTGCAGATACACCCCTGATAGGAGAGATGGATCAAGTGAAGGGGAAATGAAAATGCATTGGGATAAGCCTTGCTTATTGCAAAGGTCTGGAAGCCAATTTTGGTGATTTTTATTCCTCTGATTTACAAATTCCTCTTTGAAAAGAACACATATATGCCTCTAGAAGAAGTGTGCTTTAAGGAAGTGATTAAAAAAAAAGAATGTGAAGCCAAAGCCAGACAGTTGTTCCAGGCAAATAAGCCCATATTTATCTATGTTGTTTTATTCGCAGAAAAAAACAATACAATATTGGTCAAGTAATTTCTTCCCACTGAAGACCACAAAAATATTAATTGAACAACTTACTTGACAAAAAACTCTGGCTATTATTTAGTCAGCTGTAGTTACAGCCTAATTTATGTCTATTTCCATTCTCATTGTTATGAGAGTATCCCTCAGGAGCTAACAGAATGAGATAGTAAAAAAAATGCCTTTATTTATTTTATTTTACTTTATTTTATTTTGTTTTATTGCCTGCACCGAAATGCTTGCTAATTGTACTTGGTTTTCTCAAGACAAGAGGACATGCTGAGTGAGAATTTTAATAGTAAAAATTATTTAAGAAACAAAAAATATTGTTTTCCACAACTCCAACCTCTTGGACACCAGCAAATAATTGAGTAGAAAAATGTCAGAAAGAAGCCTTCGTGACCTCAGTGATGCATTAACTGGCTTTAATGAGATGACAAAGTACCCAGAATTCAGCTGCCTACAGCAAATCTTCCAGGTCATCCAGCTGAGGGTACTTCCAAGTCATAACACTGACTGAGTCTCCATACAGCGGGCTCTGGGATCCCCATTGCAAAGCATCCCTACAGCCCCCTCTTTTCACGTACACACAAGGCACACACGTAGTTTTTAAAATGTCCAGAAAAGTAACCGCAGTATGAAGCAAAACATACAACAGAGCTGGCAGGTATGTGGGGACACCGGAGCATTTCTTCCCTTTATTCTTTTACTTTTTCCCTTCTGCTTTTATCCACCCTCTCCTCCTGGCAGCAGCCCTTTCTTTCTCTTGACCCTCAGCTATGCTACCCCTCTGCCGCAGCCTTCCTCCTGCTGCCCCCCAAAAATTCCCGTACATCCGTGTACATCCCTGTACATTCCCACACATCCTGTGGTGACCAGCAAATATTCAGCATCTGGCCATGGTCTGCCCACCCAAAAGGGAGCGGCTGAAATCTTCCCTCCAGGGTTTCCCTTAAGCATTGCCATTAGGAAACTTGTTGCTGACAAAGGCTCTGTGCTGGCCCCAGGAATCAAACACTGGCTGAAGAGCAGGGGCTCTCGCTGTAGCCCAAACACAACTTATTGTAATCCCTTGCTGCCTCCTGTGCTTATACAGTACAGACCTTCTTGGGTTACAAGACACTTTGAAGATCTCACCTTCTCCCATTACTTGTCTTTTACATAAAATGTCCACAGATGTGAGTCTGCTGTTGTGTCGGAGGGCTGCGGTTAATAATTTATAAACCAATACTTCCTATTGGGCATATTGTTTAACGTAGGGGCATATGGCAGGGGGATCATGCTGCCTTGCTGCAGGAGCACCCTCTGCTGACTCCCGCGAGGGGTGGCAGCCCTGTGGTGGGGTGATGGCCACCATGGAGACCTGCTGGGGAACAGCCCCCAGCTGCAGGGATGTGACATCTCAGCTCCACCAGGGTCACGGAGACTGCTAAACCCCTTGCTCAGCAGCAATTTGCGAAGCTTAATATCCCAGCAAAGATCAAATGAAAAGGACTCTAGTGGGAATACACTGACCTGTAATCCTCAGGAACCCCATGCAGTGCAACCCCAAATTGTGAAGCATCACCTGCAGAAAACCCAGCATTTTTCCTGTGTGCACGCACTAGCAATCACATTGAAAAGGCTCCGCTCGAGCCAAAGGCACAAGGAAATGGTCTAGACAGATACAACTGAAAATAGACCCTTGTGTGTGATGGTATTCACCCCAGGTCTGAGTGAAGTACAGGAGAGGATATAGACCATGTCAGAGATACCTCTCTGTTGGTGGGACTGAAGTTCTGGACCAGCAGTCACATCCTGAGAAGAAGAGTTCTCCTAGGAAGCTGCACTGGGTGGATCTTCAACTCCCTTCCCACCTGTGGCAGCTCCAGAGCCATAAATGTCAGTAGTAATGGTGAGAACAGTTGAACAGCATCTTCCTGCAGGGGTGTGTGGACTAGATCTTCATAAATAAACAAGGCAGCATGGCTAGCAATGGCTGCTTAATAAAGAATCACTGTGTAGCTCAAGAGTGCTGGCAGCAAGTGCCTGTCCTTCTTACTCTCACCACATCTATCTCTATGAACAGTAAGTCTATTTACTCTTTCACTTTTAACTTTTTTTAAAATAGTCTAGAAACTTTCCAAGTATTTGCTAATTGGTGAGCTAATGGTTATTCACATCACCGGGAATCTGTAAGAGATTTTAAACTGATGATTAATTTCAGAGTTTCAAAATGCAGTCAGTGGTATAAGTGTTACCTAAAAGCTTTCTAGGGCACTGTGCAATTTCAATTTGCTTTCAATTTTGCTGACATCTCAGGAAGATTTTTTTACATAAAGGCGATTACAAAACCAAAACATTGATGGTTCTTTAGGCATACCTTTGTTGATCTGAGGAAGTTTGTCCGTTGAAAGTTTGTCTGCTTTTTGAGACTAGTGTAATAAAAGGTATTGCCTCTCCTTACAAACTTTGCCTTGCTGATTGATCAAAATGTTGAAAATGTTATTTCCAGCAGTGCTTTATTAATCAGACTAGAAGGGCAGGTTTAGAAACCTGCACTAGAGGCTCATCCCCATTTAGCTAGAAATCTGACATACTCCTGCCTGAAACCTTTGAGTGCTTATCTCCAGTCTGTAGCCCGGAGTGTATTTTTGCTCCAGCAAATACCATGAACAGTCACTGGACACCCTTCATAGTGGGCTGGAGGCCAAGGCTTCAGTGTCCTCTCACCATCCACCCTGGCTAGGCTACTCCTCCCTCCGTACTGCTGCTTGTGGGGCCCGGACTGCCCTTTCCTGCTGTTCTCATGCGGCGGATGCTGCTGGTTGATGCAGAGTCAGAGGTGTCACTGGGCAGCCTGGGCAAGTGGTGTGACACATGGAAGCTGCTGTGCTGATACTCACACAGACAACTGTCAGAGGTTCCTCCATATGCACAGCACAGATCTTCACCTGAGCTAAGGGCTACCTGTCTTCACAGGCTGCTGCACCACCAGGAATACCTGCAGGGACTGCTGTTACAAAATTTCATTACGCTTGCGTTCTCAGATTATCATACAACATAGGGGGAATTGCTTCAAAGTCAAAGAGGGCAGGTTTAGATTAGGTACTAGGAAGAAATTCTTTACTGTCAGGGTGGTGAGGCACAGGAAAAGGTTGCCAAGAGAAGCTGTCAGTGCCTCATCCCTGGAAGCATTCAAGACCAGGCTTTGAGCAACCTGGTCTAGTGGAAGGTGCCCCTGCCCATGGGAAGGGGGTTGGAACGACATGATCTCTAAGGTCCCTTCTAGCCCAAAACATTCTGTGATTCTATGACAGAATGTATCTCTGTGGTCTGCTGCTAATAGGGCAGGGATGTAGGCAGATTTGAGGCAAGTGCTGAATTCTTTCCCATTCACTCACCCAGGGAAAACTAACACTTTAACAGAGGACAGACCTGAATCATTGCAAGGACAGACAGTAAACCAAGACTTACTGCTATCAGAAATACTGTGCATATTATACTGCATGGAGAAGCAATTTATTGGTCCCTGCCTCTGTGTATCAGGATATTTTATACTTTTAAGGGAGGTGGAAAACATACAGACAGCCGCCTTCTGCCCAAAAGTACCTGTTAAGAAACCTTAGGCTATACTTAATTGGAAAAATGTTCTGGTTGATCCAGCTTCAGGATTTTAATTTCAGTTCTGTTAGTTAGTGTATCAAAACCACACATACCATCTCTCTTTCACCTCTGTTGTGGACAGCCAGTCATCAGATATGGACAAAGGGCCATTTTAAATACACATTGTTTCACTAGTGATTGTTACAAAGCAGCATCTAACAAACTCCCTGACTCACTCAACCCAACATCCACAGAAAATGAAGCACATACTGTCTGACAGAACAACTCTATTGCAACAGCAGTAAGAGGATTTGTTCTGAAGGTCTTTTATTTAGGAAGAACAGCAAAATGTTAAGAAGTGCCAAGATTTTTCTTCTGCGTATAAATCCCCTCACTTTTTTTATTTCAGGGGTCATGCACCACTGAGGTATGTGGTAGGGAAATAGCATCTTGAACTTGCCTTATACTGAAAAATGAAACAGATCTTCAATATTCCATGGAGAAGAGGGTGTGCATCGTTTCTTGAGAATAAGCCCTTTCTGTCTCTATTACTTTTACAATGCACTTTAATGACCTGAAAGCATGTGTGTGCCTTCTTAAATCATCACATACAAAACTACATTTTGACTATAAAATATATTAAGAATCTTATAGAGGAAGTTATGCCATGTGTGGGGCTTTTTCCTCTGTTCAAAGATAGGATGAGTTTTGTCTATATTAAAAGCCCAAGCTCCAAAAATGAAAAAAAAACTAAGGTGGGAAGGGAAAGGTGGGTCATCTTTTTTTTTTTTATTTTAAAGAATAAATCCTAGCTCTAGACACCAGTGTTAGAAAAGTCACCCTCACCAGATGGCTAATACAGACAAGGGAAAATAGCCAACTTGATTTCAAATGTGAGAGTGATTTTTAAAATGAATGATAGAAACTACTTCAGATTCATTATTTTAAGCAGGGAAACTCATGTGTTTAGCTTATGGGTCTGGTTTGAATAAAAGTTTGTCTTTCTTGAATAGAAATCAGATGTGATTCCAGGCAGTGGCCTGGACCATTTGCTAATACTAATTGTTGAGGGTTGAAAGTAGGGTAGAAGATTGTTAAAGTCTTCCCTGGCAGTAACTTGATCTGTGGAAATGTACTTTACAGGAACTGTGATGAGGTTTACAGCTGGCAGAAGCTTGTGATAGGATGGCTACATAACTTCACATCTCTCTTTTAATAATGGAATAAAAGCACACATGACACAGGTTTGGTAGGTAAAGGATGGCAAGGATTCTATAAACTTAAACAGGAATATATATTTTTATAAATATTTCACATCTTGAAAGATACTTAATGATGTGGCTATTTTGAAATAATATTATCACAATATGCTGAAGTAAAGCTGGCAAGTTAGAAAACCACCAACTGAGGCCAGATGGGCTGCTGAAGTTCTCACATGGAGCACTGGTGGTGAAAAAAAAAAAAGTGTGAGGTTTTAATCACATCAATTTGCCCTTACCCAGTCTCAACAGAAACCTGGTCAGTTGGTAAACACTTCATTTGCTGATAAGAAAGAGCTCTGACCTTAGTTAAATAGACAAAATGTGATTATTCCACCTAATTTACATGTTAGCACCAGCATCCTGGTAAATTCCAGAGTGAAACGTTATCTTCTGTTTCTGAAATGCCAGTGTTGTACTATATTCAACCTTCAGCCATAGCACACAGTGCAGCATTGCTGTTCACATTCACATCCAAGCTGGCTGGGTCTTACTGCAGCGTGAAACACCCAGGGCATGATTCAGCTGCCCAAAATTAGGTCTCGGTGCCCTTCAGAACACCCTGCTGTGTGTGAGACATCCTAAGTGGGCTGGCAGAGAGGGTGCAGTACCCACTGCACTCCATCTGTCCCTGACTCCCCTTTCAGAGTGGCAGCCAGCTGCCTCAGGGACGCCCTGCAGCATTGCAAACAGAGCCAGACACCAAAGGCTGAAGCACTGAATCAAATCCTCTACATCTCTGGTGTGAACTTGCTAAGCCACTTCGGGATCAGGCTTTATAGGGACCTGTAACAGAGGTGTGGCTGGGGGGGCAAAGAGGAGCTGTGGGTGTGATGTCTGATGGGATGCCACAGTTCCTTGCCCACGGGGAGCAAGAGAAGCTCAGCCCCGATCAAAGGGATGAGTGGCTTTTGATTAGTGCTCATACCAACAAAATGTTCTTCATAAGCTCATCCAGAAGAATTTTAGCCCGCAGTTCCAGTCAGAATCACACACTTATTTTCATTGCATATCCAATCTGTATCACTTGTTTCCTGAAGCTTTGTCATGCTCGGGTAGACTGAAACTATTCTTTTCACTAATATTTTTATTGTTTCACATCTGGTTCATAATAATTCTCATGCTATTGTCAGTGGAATTGCTCTGCCATTTCCTTTCATGATGTGCTTGATGGCTGCTCTGGAAAACAGTTTATTTACAGGTTCAAGAAGATGCTGTTGGGTGTATTTTCCATTTGGCAAACTACAAAAGTAACATTTACAGTTATAAACACCTGCATAGACTAACACATATGTTGTATAACTTTCTTCACAGAGAGGTATACAGCATAAATGTCATGTAAACAGCTTTCCACAAATCAAAATGAATGCAGGACTCTTAAGGAAATAAAAAATACAGAACTTTTTCACTTCCATTCCCTCCCAATTCTAGCCATGGTTACTTCAGATTTTCTTCACTGACTCTCTTTTGAAAGTGTACTCATTTTATATTCTACTGAAAAATACCAAACCTTCACAACCACTGATTTTTTTTAGTTCATGATTTTGCTTCTTTATCCATTTGCAGAGTAGCAGATTTTGCAGTAGCAGGCTGCAAAAATACTCTGTGTTTTGTCCTGTACTGTGTGGTCCTATATGAAGTTTCAGTGTGCTCTTCTTTGGGGCAAGCTGAGCTCCTTTGTGAGTCACATCTGCAGCCAAGGCTGGCACTAAGTTCTTTCATCTTTTGCTAGTTCTCACCGGAGCATTCTCTGGCATTTTTAGGCAGAACAGTGTCCTTGCCATAAAATCAGCTAATCAGTTTTCAGAAATACTGTTCAGCTGCAGAGCAGATATATGAATTTTAGAATTAATATTCCTGACATTAAAAGAATGTCATCAGTCATATGTTATCTGGCCTAAAATCTTGCTTTTCCTTGATGGTTTGTTTGGGGATTGTTGGAAATGTCTTGTCATGATGACTACAACCTTCAAACTCTAAAAGCAGACTCTTCTAATACCTTCACAGTTGACAGGTGGTAATAAAAGGTAATAGGGTGGGATGTACAAGAAAGTCAATGTTTCCATTACTCTGATGTCTTTCAAGCAGTATATTGCAGCATCAGGTATGTCTTTCATAGACAAAAACTACCCATGCAACTATGATGTTTGGATATGTAATGGTCACCTGTGAATAAAGACTGCAGCACCTCTGATTATAGGGCTTCCAGATGACTGCAACAAAAAGCTGCCCACAGCAAAAATACCTAAGAGAAAATTTAGCTCTTAACACTTACAAACCTGACATTACTGACTGAAATCTGTCTCTTGCCTGCATATCTCTCAAAAGGGATGAAGATTTTTCAAAGACCAATATCTCACTTATTTTCCTGACCCCCACATTCCTGAAGAAATGCACATTTTTTTTTCTCCCTGCTCCTTCTATGTCTTTCAGTCCTCTTCCATTGGAGTCTATGAGGGAAACAGGCACAAAAGGTCCAATAAAACTCATATCCCTGCCTATTGAGGGTGGACTCTTACCCTGTAGACCTCTCCTGCCTCTGGTCCTGCACATTTCTAGGAGGTGGAAAGCAGCTCCAGTGTGTGGAGAAACAGATCAAAAGACTAGCAAATCATAGCTATTCATTACAGACATGGACAGCATGGACCCCTGGGCAGGGTCTTGGAAAGAACTTATTTAACATAGCTGGGTCTCCAGAACTGTATAAAGATTATACAGAAGATCTCTCAGGCCACCTAGATAGAACAAACCACCTGAGCCCCACACTTTCTAAGCCATGCCTCTGAGAGTTTCTGCACGTGTCAACCTTTCACAGGCAGTTTGGTACAAACGCTGAGCAAATGCTGGCCTTTGCCAGTAATATGCTTTGAGAACAGCGTGGACAAAGACTAAGAGAAGCTTTCACAAACAGCCCAGAAAACAGAATTAGTGGAATTCCTTTCCCAGCTGTAATTCACATGTGTTTTAAGCACTATTAACACAGACAAAAACAAATTTTCAGATAGTTTCTGTAACAGCAAAAGTGGTTGCTATTATAACAGGTTATGATTCAACGTTTCATTTTCTCTTATGCACTATAACTTACATGCAGCCATCTTTTAGCTGGCTCTGTCAGCAAGTCCTGACTCCCTGTTAAACCTCAATCCCTGGCACTCATAACTAAAGCAACAAGACCAAGTCCTTAAACTTATCCACTAAATGTGTTGGCTCTGAGAGCTTTTTCCAGAATTATGTCAACCCTCCACTTATCACCTATCTTCCTACCTCCTGCATGTGCCCCTATTCACAACACTTTGTATGTAGCCTGGGACTTTCAGAGATCATCATGCAACATATTTAAACCATTCTAATCTGCTCCTTCACGCATAGCCCCTCAATCACAGCTCATACTGATTCCAACCATCAGCTTTCATAATCTTTGTAGCACGTTAGCAAAAAAAAAAAAAAAAGAGAGAGACAGAACCCATTTTCATTCTATCTTATCCACAACATGTGCAAATATTACCTCATCCATCCTTGAGCTGGCTCCAGAGATTAACTCAAATTTGACATGATAGATGTATAATTTAAAAAATAGTTCATTTCCTGGCAGTTGATTTTGTTGTCAGTTTTGTTTTAAACTTCAACTTCGGGTGTGACATTGCTACCAGAATTTCATATTTTTAAATACCATTTCACTTTCAAAGGCTGAAGCCAAGGATGATGTCATGTGTGCTAGTAGCTTAGCACATATCTGCAGTGGGAGCTTGAAGACTAAAAAGAAAGTTTTCCTTGCAAAAACAAGAACAGGACACATAGGAAAAAGATTTTTGTATGAAAGCAACATGACACTATTTAACCTTCTGATTAGGTAAAGCATTACATGAGTCTTTTTAATTGAGGGAATGTCACTTAAGCAATTTACTAGGCAGGAAGTGGCTGCTGATGCCTGTGGAAGGCAGGCTGCATGAAGTTTGAAACAGCACCCTTTGAAGTGAGTGGAAAGAGTTTTACTGAGCTCAGTGGAGGTACTCTGCATTTGTACTAATGCAATTCTGAGTACAATTTGACCCATGGGGATGAAGGCCACTGGCTAAATGAAAAAATAGCATGAATCTTTTGTTTATGTTAGAGAAAAGCTCTTATTGTATGCAATATTACTAAGAAATAAAATATCCTTTGCAGTGAAACAGTTTGTTCTTCCTAATCCAGTATTATTGTTACTCATGTGTTAAATCATAGGATACACATGGTTGTAAAAGCTGATTTATTAACTAACTAAAAATCAGAGGCATACACCCAAGCGCCACCCAGCATCTGCTGGGCCTAATGTCCCTCAAAAATGTCCCATATGTCAAGGAGGGTATAGGTTCAGAAAAACACTAATCCCAGCTTGTCAAAAGGAGAAAAAGAAAAACAGGTTTAGCTTTATAGACTACAGTATTTTGTTTGTTTTCATTAAACACTCTTACTGATTTTAAACATCTGTATTTGTTAACTTGTCTAGTTCTTTCCAACTTAAGAGTACAAACAGTGCCATATGTGCTCACTGCTGGCATTTCTGTTCCCCATGCTAACATTTGCCTCAATGAGACAGGCTTATCTCTGACAACTCGGTAAACACGGTGAAATCTGAACTATGCAAGGTAGTTTGCTGCCTGGAGAAGGCAGAAGGGACATGTGGAAATCCCTCTCCTAAAGCCTACGACACCCGCCGTGGCAATGCCAGCTCAGCTGAAGCCGAGCTGCCATACGGGGGGACTGCTGGTCGTCAGCTTTCTCATTGTTTGCATCTGCCGCTCGCACTCTACACAAGCAGGTGGAAGGCTAAACTGCAGTGACTTGCACATCCCGCTGTTACATTATTATAGAGCCTGGTTTAAAATGAAACGGGTAGCTTCCCTCAGCAAGTCCGCTTGCCTCAAGTCACAGCTGGGCAAGACATGGTTTGGCTTCAGTGCACTAGTACTTTCACAGAGAAGAAATAGAGCGCACTCCAGAGCTCTTTAATCTAACAGAGGATAGTCTCAAAAGTGCAAGGCTCAAGCCAAACACATTTAAGTGATGAATTAGATGGGGTGCTAACAAAACAATAATCATTATTACTGACCAGAATCAGTTACTAGAGAAGCTATGTCTTTATGGCTGCTTTCCTAGAGGGCAGGTCAGTCATAGAAGTTACCCATCCCAGTACCACAGTACTTCCAAGGACAGAACATCAGACCCATATATTCAGGGAATCCAGCGAGCTGTGGATATGTTACTCATACTCCCCAGAAGCATAGAGGAATGACAATCATGCTTCTTCCATTATGGGACCAACTGAGGAAAAAAAAAATCCCTTAAATTCTGCTGATCTGTGGTAATTTGAGCAGCCTGGTGAGGGAAAAAAAAAAAAAAAAAGAATGGCCTTTACCATAGACTTTTGAATAGTCAGGCCCCTTTTTGCAACCATTGATCTAATTTCTGGTGAATACCTTTTCTAGAATATTTTGACTACAACATTTTTTTCTCCTGTGATCAACTTGTCATGTCTCATTTCAATTTCTAACATATGCCTCCCTGGTAGACATGTAATTTTGGAGCCTGGCCTGGAATTATCCAACCTAATTTTTGACACCTATACTTTCTGTAGCATAGTTGATACAAATGAGCACCTCTTTAGAAATGATTCTTAAGTTCTTGTTTTGGATAGTTTGCACCTTCACACAGAGACCAGAGACACTGACATTAAGCATTTATCCATATTTAGAATTACAGAAACATCTTTCTCTTTTGTCCTAAAGCGCTGTCCCTTTTGCATTCAAGACCTATATGTGTCTTCTAGACTGTGTCCATGCTATAGAGCTACAAGTCCATTCTCACCTCTCCCACTTCATTCTCCATGATCCAGGCAGCCATTCACTCCCTGAGACAGGGGTGCACTACATACAAGAGCATGTGTGTGCACCTATGTGTGTCCAGGCACACACACTCATGTCTTAAATATGTGCAGCAACTCCACCTGTCTCTCTCCAGCAGATGATACAGGAAATACTGATTCTATGTAAGAGCTGGGGGAGCAGAGGCAGGGAGAGGGTGTGGTACATGCATGTATTCATATATTTCTTCAAAGGAGACAAAGAATGCTTAGTGTAATATATATAGGGGGTTTAATGAGAAATGAGAGGGGGAAAGCAAAGAAATGGCAAAGCTTATTTGTTAAAGGCAAAGAGCACAAATTAGGTTTTCAAATATAGGACTGGGACAGGTTCTGCTGTTCATGTCCAAGTGTTTATACATGTTGGAGTGAGGGAGAATCAAAGTGTGAATAGAGGAAAACTTCTCCTGAACCTCTCTGGACATATCCTATGTGAATCTAACAGCAGTTGGATGAGGCAACTAACAGAAGATGGAATCACACAAGAGTGCAGTCTTGATTCAGTGAACACTTCCCAAAGACAGGAATCCAGTGTTTGAAGAGGTGCATTACAGTCCTTCAGAAGTCTAGTAAACAATCCAGGAGAGCCCCCAAATGTCACCACTACTCCTAGAGACTTTCTGAAGCCTCTTCAACATTTCAGTAGCAGAAGTATATGAAATAGCCTCTTCTGCCCTTGTAGGCTTCCCTACAGGAGGCACCAGCAATATGGGTTGATCAGAGAATGAAGAGGCTCATGTACATGTAGTTGATACCTTTTTCTTGTTTCTCTTTTTCCTGCAACATCCCTTTCGCACCACTTCATTCTTTAATATGTACCTTTTTTGGATTATTGACAATGGCCTCGAGGACAGCTAGCCCTTGGCACATCAGTAAGAATGTATATGTTAACCTGGTTAGACTCAAAGTCCCCTAAAAAGGCAAAACAGCATCTGATTTGATTACCAAATTTTCTAGGCAATGAAATATCTCAAGAAATCTGGCTTTACTCTCCTGAATGTGGACTGTGGGTTGTATACATTTCTGAAATCAGGGGCAGGTGTCTGGGAATACTATTGCAAGGAAAATACACAGGGGGTTCTAATTTGTATTGCTTTTCTGAATTTGCACCTCTTTCCATGTCCAGCTATTGGGTGGGGTTTACTGCTCATTACATTTGAACTCGACACTATGAAGATCAAATAGGCAGCCAGTCATCAATTAACTTTCCAAAGCAAATACTTCAATATTCACAACACATATGCATTGCAGGCATAAAGGGGGGTGGAGGGGGGGTGGTGTGGGGGGTTTTGGGAGGTGTGTGCACATGTAGAAGAAACCAGGGGAATGGGCTACTCAGTTAACACACAAGTTTCCCAAACATGTGGATTATACATGCTTCTTGTACCTCTTTTCCCCACATCTCTTTCACTTCAAATGCAAGCAGATACACACGTGCACTCATGCTCACCTTTGATATAAAATTGGCCCTGCCTCTTGCTGTGAATGTAAATTTGTTCTGATCCATAGCTCTCTTAACGCCCTTCTGTAAGTGGTCTGAGTGGGCCACCAGGTAAGGAGAATTTTGGCCCACCCTGTTTTAAACCTCATCACACATTAGAGCCAGAAGCAGCCATGGCTTCTCATTGTAAATTGTGCCTGTTATTGTAATTTATCAGGATCAAACAGTTGCTGGCAGGCCTTTCCATAAGATCTAGTTGCAGTGTCTATATCAGCATCAAGTAAAATCAAACATGGCTTGCGAACAGAGATTTAGCAAAAAATAAATCACTCAGGGAGCTCTAGAGAAACAAGTCTTCACACACACCAATGTTATGGTACTTGTCTTTATTTCTCTTCCAGCTTTCCTTTCTTTTCTTTTTTTTTTTAATTTGATTCACAGTGTTCAGATGACATGTGTTTTGCCTTATTCAGCCATTTGGAGTACAGGTGCATGACTGTGTTTTTGATGGAGTGTTGCTATTCTGGAGTGCTCCATCCAAAACACAATCCCACACATGTAATCCAAACTGCAGAAGATGAGTCAACCATCTTCCCTTTTCCATGATAATTAGACTTTTTTTTTTTCATTCAAAGTTGCATAGTTATTAGTTGCAGATGCCATGCTTGAATAATATTGTTGAATCTTAAAAGGCTTTCACACCGGGCTATTTTATCCCCTCCAAGTGGAGGAAGTGAACAAAAAGCCCAAGCTTATCCAAACTTCAGTTAAATCAAATCAAATATTATTGCACTGCAAGAAAGCTGTGACACCTAAATACCTTTAGTATACATGTAAAAATCATAGCTTAATATTCTATTAAAATAAATATAGCAGCTTGCCAAGGAAGATTTGTCATAATTAAGGGATTGTGAAACACCAGCTTCCAGTCTTACTAACCCTGGAAGGCCACACATCTAACTGTCTTTTCTTTGAAAACATTTCAGTTTCTTATCACATTAAGAAAATGACCACTTCCCAGAAGCCTGAAACAACAAAGAACCTCAATAGGTTTTAAATCCTTAAGCTAGGTATTATTTTCCAGACAAATGCTTGCAAAAGGCTGTTTTCACAGGTCTCAATATACACTGCCTGAACCTTGGGACTGCTGCTGTTTATTTCTGGCATCCTAAGAGCTAATAGGTGATTAGTGGGGTAGATATGGAGAGAAAGAGAAGACATGGGAATGCAGGTGTCATAGTCCTTGGAGGCTAAGCTTTAAGGACTATTTCAGTCCTTTGACAAGCCGATCTCTTGGTGGCATTTTTGGTACTAAGTGGGTGGTAGACAGACACCAAAGGTTCCACTGCAGGAAATCTCTAAGTAATGACAGGTCGTATCCCTACCTAAAGCACTGTTTATAAGAAGGGAAAAAAAAAAAAAAAAAAAAGAA
>VXBX01008609.1:3550684-3630546 GCA_013400415.1 Scytalopus superciliaris
GGCCGGAACCACGTGGGGCGGTGCCGAGGCGGGCGGGACGGTGGCCGGGACGGTTTCCCAGGCAACGGCGCCGCCGGGGACCGAGGCGGCCGAGGCCGAGCGGGCCGGGTAGGGTTCGGGTACAGCCCAGGCACAATCCAGACAGAGTCCAGGTACAGCCCAGGTACAGCCCAGGTACACACCCGGCCCCGAGCCGCGGCTCCCTCAGCCCCCGCCGCTCCCCGAGCGGCCCCGAGCCCTGCCATGTGGCAGCCTGCGGGCGCTCCAGGGAAAGCCGGAGGAGCCTCGGGTCGCGGCTGATACGATGATGAGGCTCCGTGAGCGGCTGTTCCGGCTCTCCCTCACCCCCGCGGTGTGCGCTCCGCAGTAGCGCCGCTTCCTGAGTGCTGTGCGCCCGGCCTTTGCACGGCCGGGAAGTGTTTGCTGAGAGCACGGCGTGTCTGTGATCTCCTGTTGTTGTCCGGCACGTTTGTTGTCCTTTTGAAAAATAAAGCTTTATACTGTTAGTTTTCCCAAAAGCTGTAATTGCGAGGTAGGCAGAAGTACAGGTAATTTCAGAAGAGTAGGGTTATTTTTCTGGCGAGGCTGGAGCGAAGTATTCCCCACTTGCTGAAGCAGTTGGCACAGCGAGTGAACTGCTAAAGCGTCTTAAATTTAGCGTCAAGTGTTCTTTGATGTAAAAGTGTAAAAGGGCAGGGGATTATGTGTGTCCTGAGAGGGAGCATTCTTAATCTCCTTACCATGTTTTCAGAGATATTGTCCAAATGCTTACATAAGGAATCTTTTTCAATTCAAAGTCTGGGCAGTCTGCTATATAACTTTTTCCTTTTCTCTTTCTAGCTGCCAAAGCCAAAGTGTCGGGTGGTCCATGGATGCATAAGGAGCGAAAGCAGGAAGCAGTTGTCACAACTCGCCTGTCAAAATCAATTTACTAGGTAGGTAACAGTCCTGTGTACTGAGAGGGCTCCATATTGGGAGGAGGGTTTATTAATGCTTTTAGCATTTCTGCAAATGTTTCACCTTTTATGTTTACATAGCACTTCTCAGCCTAGAAGATGCGAGAGTAGTTTAATGCTGCTATACAGATGCAGTTTTGAAGGCAGCCATATGTGTTGAGAAAGTGATAACACAAAGGCTTTTGGGGGGCAAGTGGAGTGGGGCATGTTTTATACCTGAGAAATCGACACAGGCCTTTGGGAGTGGGAGGGGGGCAAGTGCTGTTGGTTTTCTGTGTTAAACTAGATCAAATCAAATGTCAGTCTCTAGTCTTAAAAGATTTTCATGTATTTATTGTTTACCAAGTCCTAAGCACAGCAGAGATGATGGAACGAAACCTACAGTGCCAGATGTCTCCAGTGTTGGAGAAAAAACTGAGAAAGGAGTTAAAAGCCCCTAAGAAAGATGGGAAATACTACTGCAGAATATTACAAGTATTCTAATTTGATTATTGTCAAAATTCTTGATTACGGGTAGCTAAGAAGAAAAATGTAAAGTTTTGAAGAAAAATGTAACATTGCTGAAAAGAATCATATTATTTATCCCTCAGAGTTTAAGTGCTGAAGCTGTTGTTTTCGAAGTGAGTACTTTGCTTATAAGAAATTTGGGTAATCTAGGTATGTTTGCATTGATTGTGTCATTCAGTAAATGATTTAGATTAGGGATGAGAGGAATGATGTTTGTCATCTCTAAAGATTTTTTTTTTGCTTATAGCTGTCCATTCAAGCAAATCATTAGGTTGCATCTAATTTCAGAATGCATCTAATTAACTTTATTTTCATTTTACATTTTAGTTTTTAAATTCAGTTGTTTGGAAGGTAGCATCCAGTTGCAGATTATGGCTCATCGATTTTCAAAAGAAGATTTAGATGAGCAGTTTGAAGAGTTTCTGAAAGAGGTATGTTTGAGAGCAAGGTCACTTCCCTTTTCCCCATTAAAATACCGAGAAAATTTGAGTATGGAAGAATATGAAATTGGAGATTCAGCTGTGTTTTTATTATATAATTTACATAGCTGTCATGTGTGCCTCTTTGCAAGGTCTTAATTGCTAAACTTAATTCATAATATTTTGCTATATTGAAATCAAGAGAACAGTTTTGTGATTAAATAAGTATTTTGTAATTGCTGGGTTGTATCTTCAGAAAGAGCCTTTGCTTCTTTATTATGCATGTTACTTAGCACCGGAAGCTTCAAAGTGATATATAATTGAAAATGAGGTTAAAAACTCTTCCTGTATATAGACACAAACTGTGCTTTAAAAATTTCCTTATTTTTCTATGCAATAGCTACTTTCACTGAAGTCTAGTTAAAAAATTCTTGTATAAAATTAAGCATGTTGTAATGATTAGAAAAGTTTAGTTAGATTCCTTTCATTCCTCATGGTGCTTGATGTTTTTGAGTACAGGCAAAATCATGCAAGTCTGTGGGTTATGACTTAAAGTTAGCAGTTATCAAACATGATCAAAATGCCCTGTCTAGGTATGTTTATTCACAGCAAATAGACCTGTAATTTCAGAACTGGCCCTCTGGTCTATCAGAAGCACAGTGTGGTAACCCTAAAACATATACACCACATACATAAGGCCTCTACTACATTTTATTATTGTGTATAAGCATAGCTAGTGATGGCAGAGAATATTCTTGGGGTCTGTTAATGTATGATTGAAGTTTTTTTGATGTAGAGGCTGTGCTGCAATTTAATGACTACTAAAAGTGATTTAATTTGATGATGTAGCTGAGTTAACACTCTTGGATTCACTGAAAATTATTAATATTAGTTGAGTTAGAAAATCAGCCTCTGCATTTCCTTCAAAAGTTCTTTACTTGCTGTTGTTATGAAGAAATTTGCTCTGGGGAAGAGAAAAGGGGTTTATTCTTTTATTTCTTTTGTGCATCTGTCAAAACTCTGCATATGATTGCTTCCAGTATTTTGTTCCTCATTTGACATGCTCTTCTTGCTCCTCAGCTCATATTGCCCATATTGAGAATGCTTGAGTTAGGAAAAAAAAAATCAAAATAGCTGTATTGAGTTATACTAAGTCCTATTTGGCATGTTCTATAGAATGTAACTTTTTACTACTCATATCTTGATTTCAAACTAAAACTGTCTTAAAACTACTGATCCAGTCATTAAACTGTGCATTGTTTGGGTTTTTGCCAGCTGGATACAGACACATATCTACTCTCTGTTACTTTTACACATCCATCTTCTGT
This sequence comes from Scytalopus superciliaris, assembly GCA_013400415.1. NCBI lineage: Eukaryota > Metazoa > Chordata > Aves > Passeriformes > Rhinocryptidae > Scytalopus > Scytalopus superciliaris. The sequence goes on from VXBX01008609.1 coordinate 3,553,895, forward strand.
TATTTCTCTGTCTGTTTTGTTTTGTTTTTTAATGGAAAGTGTATGGCCTTTTTATCTTAGGAAAATGAGAAGCTGATGTACTCCATTGTTTGAAATGTCTGTAGGTGATGTTTGTGTTGAGAGTATAATTGTGGGGAGAATAGTAAAAAGTGGTTTTCAGTAGTTTGGGGAAGACAATATTGTGTAAGCGGATCTTTCAAAAGGAAATAGAGCAGAATGGTTTTTCCCTTTTAAGTAACTCTTAGTGAAACTGTCTTGGTTTGGGGGGAGTGTGTGTATGCATGTTGATGATTAAAACATAAAATGAAAATAGAGACTGTGTATACAGTTGGATGATGCAGGTCTAATACAAGGATTAAACAAAATCTTTTGACATATACATTGAACTTTAAAAGCTATCACTGAAGAGGATTTTCAAAACTATTAGCATTATACAGAGGGAATCACAAATGTGTAATAACAATTACTGCATGTACAATAAATCTTTTAATGATTCCCTCTGCCTGCTTATGCTTATTCCCAACCCCTTGCCAGATAGCCTCTTGTCTTCCATGCTTCTGCTCTTCCTGCTCCACTGTGTGCCTGTGGCCCATCCACTCCCCACCACCAGTACCTTGTTTTAATATGATTCACTTATTGTCACTGTGATTTCCCTTAATCATCATCAGTCATATTGGAGTAGCTCCCAGGTTTTCAGAAGGTTGGCTGTGAAGTTCTCTTGGGACATGCAATGTGAGGAAATCTTTCTAATACACAGTTCTTCGAATAATTGCTCTTTTTGATGACCCCAAGCAAGGAAAAGTTGTGAAAAAGTTATCTGCTTCTAGTATTTTCAGTTGACTTTTTTCCTACTTGATATTTGTGGATAGTTGAGAGGAAGACTTTCAAAAGGAAAGGCTATAATATCTTTATTAGACAATCTGTTGAACAGTATTTGGAAAAGAAATACCATGTGTTAACCCATGTTTGAAAAACATTTTAAGTTTTTATTAATTGATCAAATATATGAAATTATTATTTTGTATTAAAAACATATTTTGGAGTAGACTTATTTCACTGAAAAATACTTAGTTCATGAAATAATTGGTCATGGAAGTCTGAGTGTTTTAAATCAAATCCTGTATTACCTGTCTACCTTTCTAAGTTCCTTCACATGTAGAGGAGATGGTAAGCTCATTATGGGCCTTGTAATTGTTCCAGTTCTTAGAACTGACTCCTTTGGCTTTTATTTATGTTGAGATTAAACAGCTGACACCTTTTGTGTGTGTGCGCCTGTGTCTGTGTTCCTGAAAGGCTGACAGGCTCTTATAGAGGAGGGGAAGGAAGAAATTGGTGCCACTTAGTAGTGCTGAAAAGTCATTACTAGTCCAAAAAGTTGATTGATTTATTTGCCTTTTTTTTTTTTTTCCCCCCCAAAGGAAGGAAAAAAAATCTGAAAGTTTCGCTATCAAGACAACAGATGTCTTGGGAAAAATGCACCAGTATTTTTGTGTCACCATTTCTTTCCCAGCTGCTGCAACTTTACTGTTTGCAGTTGACAAGATGGCTGGACATAGAAAATTTCCAGAACGTGAGAACAATCTGTGGGGGTTTCAGGTTCTTTAGTTACAATACACTAAGGAGTATGAGCATCATTGAAGTTTTGCTTGTGGAGTGTAGGATACTGTTAGTCGTAAAAGAAACAGCAAGTGATAAGAGAGCACCTGTCAGTGCTTCTAGCTAGCAGGAGGCAGTCTGACCTTTGAGGACAATGGCACTAGTGCTTGTGCTGTGACTGGTGTAGGGAAATTGTTATTTATAGGATATATATTAGGAATGTAAAGCTGTTTTGTCCTGTGTCACTTAGAGCTGACTTAAAGATACGGCTAAACATACAGTTGTCTAGCAGTTTCATAATTTATTACAATTGTCTTTTATTAAAGGGCAAAGCTCAGAGCACTTTTTTCTTTCTTAGACTCAAGGTGAAACTGTAAGTTCTAAAAAGACATTCTCTTGGTCAGAGATATTCAAAAGAATATTTTATTATAATTATTTTTTCTTAAATTATTGTTTTATATCTTGTAATTTGATTTATGGATGTTCTTGTTAGGCACATTTAAGTTGAAGCATTAGTCATATAGTAAAGGTAGGCTTTTATGGTAGTGCTTTTATGTAACAGGAATCAGGCAGTGTACTGCAGAGGCTTGTTTTAATAAAACATACCCTTGTGTTTTACACATTAAGTACCCACAATCCTGTTGCCTCTAGTATTCTGTTTACACTATCGTATTTTCTTATTTGTGACTATTACAACGGTGCAGCTTTTGAAATTTTGCCATATGATGTATTTCATAATGTGAATTCTTTGTTTCTTAGTGTTTATGGCTTTTGCTAACTATTCACTGTGTTCTTAAGACACTTTAGGACAATTGGTTTTAGCATTTGTAGCTAAAAATTTAGATAAAAAATGTTCCACTCCCCTTAACCCCAGTTAAGGACAAGGACTACGTAGCACATAAGGTTGCAGTTCACTAGCTGAATGAATGTATTTTGTTCAATGTCTGGACCCCTAATTGTAATGCTGAGCCTGCTGTAGGCCACAAAAAGCTGTAGTAAAGGAAAAGAGTAGAGGTTAGTTGTCTTTTCCTTCCTGTTTCTCTTCAGTAACTGAAATTCATAGGATGTTCATGCAGACGTTCTCTCCATTGATTTAAGCCATCAGTGAAAATCAGCACAAATGACAAACACGCAGAAAACCTAATACATGGTTGCGTAGGAATTACTCTGGCATTTCTATTATATTTAATTAATACAAAGTATAAAATCAATTTCTGAAGTGTGATTTGCTGGGAGCTAGAATGTTGTTTGTGAATGTTTATTTTTAGAATATTAATAATGTTGTTCATGTACAAAGCAAGGGCAAGGCAAAAGTGTTTCTGCTCTACTTTATTATCTTCAAGGATGTAGTCAGGATTTTGGGTATTATATGTTTTAACTAATTGAAAAAGAGCTAATTATGCTATTCACTTGACCATATACTTTCTGTTAACTTTTAATATATCCAAATTCTGGCAGTGTGGTTATTCTAATACTCGTTATTTATACCACATGAATATAGTTATTGTTTCTTAATCAACTTTGTCATGCATATAAAAAGAAGGCAGACAGGGGGTGTAAAGAAAGGCATCTGGACTCAAAATTCCAGAATCGAGTTAACTGAAAAACAATGTGAAACAATGTGAAAATGTAAAATGTCTCTTTAATCTTGTGTACAATTAATTCAGTCTCTTTCAGATGATTCACTTGGAAATTCAAAGAAAAAGTCCAGTGTTCTTGAGACATTGGGACAGCCCAGGAAAAAAGAAAGGAAGAAAAAGGATTCAGTGCCATGGTGGATATCTGAGGAAGATTTGGATGATGGTGGTAATACATAGTTTTGCAATATTTTGGCCACAGGGGGTCAGGCTAGTTCTTTGTCATACTGCATATCAGGCCTTGTTTCAGGTTAAGCTGATGCAACTCAAGTGTTTTAGAACATTGCAATGCAAGTTTGTGGAGTATAAAACTCAAATAGAATTGTATTTTTTTAAGGGGCTCATGTTCAAGCTGTGAGCAAACTGCGGGTTTTTTCTGTAGTTTTTGAGTTACTAAAAGTTGTAAAGAATAAGCCCATTATACACAGTAAAGTAATTAGAAAACTTAACTTGAGAATTCTGCTGAAATGTTGGTAGATATGTTTTGTAGCTAACCTGTTCCTTTTACAGACTTTTTATAGATGTCTATTTTCAAAACTGTAGAGGAAAAAAGACAAATTTGTATAGACTTATGCTAACTTCAACATTTGTAATAGGTTAGAAAAGCACAAAAAAGCTTTTCAGCACCAGCTGAATGCAAGATGTATGTCTGTCAGTATCCTCAGCATTTCCCTTGCCAAGAACCATGGCTCAAGGCGAAATGTGCTGGAATGACATCGTTGTTCAGTATTGACATGGTCACATAGTTCTGGAAGAAAATACATTATTGTTTGCAAGCTTTCCACCTCTATTTTTGTATTTCTTCATTGTTTTCTTGTTGGGTATTAAAGCCTATGAGTAATGAGTTTCCACAGGGTCATTGCCTCTTGTTCTTATAGTAACTGGTGGCTTCTTAATTTTCTTGATTTGTATTTCTTACAACTGGAGCTTAACAGAAAGTTCCAAGAATTAGTTTTTCTTATGACAGAGTAAATAGTGCTAGTAGTCTCTGATTTTAAGCATAGCTGTGTCCTGCCAGTGTTGTCCTAATTAGAAGTCAAATCCTAGTCAGCAGTTGTACCATTTAGGCATAACCCTAATAGATGGTGCCTGGACTTCTTATCTGTCTCAGATCTTTTAAGATGTTGCTGTAAAACTCGGATATGAGAAAGTTCCTACCAGGTAGTTATGAGATACGCAGATTTCCTTACAACTTTTCAGAAAATGGAAGGACAGTGTGTTCTTGCTGGGCAGTGTGAGAATTAAGAGGTTAGCATGACCTCATGTTTCTGCGTACTGTCAAAGAATATTTCCCAGTGTTAGAAGTTCAGCACGTTTCCAGGTTTCTCCATATTTTTCTGAAATGCTAGAGGCAACCCAGCTTTGATGCTTCTCATGGTATGAAACACACTGGAGTGCATTCTTAAAAGGCAGGGTAATTACAAGTTTTAGATAACAGTGCTTGTGTGGATTAAGTAAAATTAAAAGCAGAATCAGAAGAAAAAACGTGATTGTATCAAGTTGTTCCACCCAAACAAATTCTACCACTTTCATTTTTAAAATTAAAATACATTACTGGCTATGTAGTTCACCTAGAGGTAAAGGTATTAGAACTGAAACAAGCTTGATCTGCAGTTTATTGATGTATGAAATATCTGGTAAACTTTCTGAGGAAAACCTTCTGCTTTAACCAAAAAAGATTGAGGTGAGCCTACCCACTTTTGCCAGTAGCACATGCAAAAGAAGCCAGCCTGTTGATATTTGTAGTCTTGGTGAGGGCTAAATTTTTTTGGAGGGAGTTGAAAGTAATATGTGTGTAATGGTTTTTGAATCAAAGGCCCAGCATGTTGTGGCAGTTGGATACAATGAAACTGAGAATATAGGATTGTACAGCAAATACTCTAGATACGTGTGCTGAATTCTTCCCTGAGCACCACTTTTGCAGGCTACATTATTAGTTTTTATTTCATTTACCTCTCTGTCACCACTGCATAGAATTCCAGGCTCATGGGGCATATGCAGTAAGCCATATCCCAGCTAGTACTTTAATACTGCCAAGCAGAGAGGCCTGTAATTCCTGCTAGAGAGCTTTCCAACTTCTACCTTGGCAAGAATAGGATAGCTGTGGCATGAAGCAGAGATCCTGGTTGTATCTTCCCTTGAGGAAAAGGCTGTGTTTGTCACATTGGACACTTGCAAATGGTAGCAGTTGTGTAATGTGTACTATGATGAATGCCATTCTGCTAAATAAGGTGTAGTTGTAGGACAGTTAACTTAGAGTCAAAAGAGACATTTGCAGAGGGCAACTTGGCCACCTTTGGGATAAACTGAGTTTTCCTTTGCAGTTCTATATGGCTATAACTGAGGACTATGAATCCTATACATAAAGGAGGATTTATATGTGTGTGTATACACACCACAAACTGTGCTATGATTTTGGTTAGTATAGATACGCTTGTGGTGTTTTAAAATTACAGGTCAGGTGACTGTAACAAATTTAGTGTGGATAGGCTTCTAGAGTTGCTCATATTTTGGTCTGTGTGTCTCTCTGTTTATTTTTCATGCTACCAAGTACTTTGTTAAATACAGTTTTGCCAGATGTAATATTCTTCAGCAGATGTAGGTTGTGTAGTGTTGCTCAGACAGATTAGTAGAGGATGAAGGCACAGCAGCATTGCAATGTAAGTTACTGCATGGCATGACTGAGAAGACGACAATTTAGATACCATTCATAAGGGTATTAAATGTCCCCTAAAAAACAAAACAGTTGTCCTGTGGGAAAAAAATGAAAATATTGATGTGATGATAACAAATATGAAAATAAGCTGGATTTATTTTCTGAAAAGTGTAGTGTTGGCATACTTGGAAATTTTGTGAAGATCCTCGTGTGTTCTCCTAGGCTTGAACCTCCATGCTGGTTGCAGATAGGACATTATTAATAGACTGTTAGCTAGTAGAATTAGGATTTTTAAAGTGTTCTATCATCATGAATCACACTTTTGTAAATGTATAAATCTTGCCTCCACCCACAGTGGCACGGCATTACAAATGCATGCTCCATATGTGTAAGTTGATGTTTTTGGATGTCACTGTGTAGACATGTTGTTATCATAACAAAGTCTGGCTAATTGGCTTCTGTAATACACCAAGCTAAGTTGTTTCCAGTTTGAGGTTTTGAGTTACTTCAGTATCTATATCATACTCTCTTGAAAGACAAAGAAAAGACTAAATATGTGCTGTACATTTATTTCTTGTCTTGCTCTTATTTTTTTTATCCCAAGACTTCTTGTTACAGAAGTGTCAGGAAATTGATAATTAAACTAGTAGCCTATTTTCATTTGGTTTTGTAGAGTAATGGTAAGAGTGTAGACTGCTTCTGTTCATCTGGCTGAGAAGTATAAAGTCATTTTAAAATTACTCCATTTTAACATAACTCCACTAGTTATTCTAGGCACGTTTGAACTGTTTGTTCTTTAGCTTTAAACTGAAATGTGCAAATTATGATTCAAGACCCTGTCTTCCATATTGGACACATTAAAGACCTACCTCTAACTAATGTCTTTTCTACTTGTTTGTGTTATTTAAGTGATAAAAAAGAAATTAGATAATTAGAATTCCTGTCCTGTCTTGCTTGTCTGTCTGTTCCTGCTGTTTGTCTTTTCAAGATTTTCAAACAAAATTTGTTAAACTGAGAAAAGAGAAGAAACTGACAGAAAGCCATGCTGAAATAGCGGAAAATAGTGAACAAAAGTGTCCCCATTCAGATTCCCAGTCTGGTATTTGATTAAATATGTTTTGATTTATTCGTTTAGTATCAACCTTGTATTACTACTGTGTTTCCTATAGAAAATCCTTAGGAAATTGTCCATTTGATCATAGTGTTCTCTCTGAAAACAAGCTGCCACTTTACTTCATTTGTCATTTCTGGAAGAAACTAATAACTGTGAACTTTTGCTCAATTGTCATAACATCATATATCACTACCTGTAGTGATGTAGTAGGACAGACAGTATTGAATTCAAGCATGGAGAAGAAGGGGATACTTTTGAAAATCTCTCATCTGTAGTAAATACCTGTTTACTAAACAGAAGTCTCTTATACCTTCTGTATTTCATACTCAAGAAATAATAACAGTAATTGTTCTAGTTGTTTAATTTCAAAGATCAAAGTCAGATAAGCATTCTACATGTTTTCTGTTGATGTGGTTCTTTTTACTTTGCTGACCAGCGTGCTTCTCCATGCATGCTACCCCTGGAATGGAAACAGTAGTTGGTGTAATAATGACAAATTTAAATTGTTTGATCTGCAGGATTATTTTAGTCAGTGTGACTTCAGATTCTGCCTTTTATGTAAAGTCACTTTTTATGCTATCCAAAGAGAAATGCCAAAGAATAATTAAGAATTATAAGCATTGATCCATTAAATACTTCTGTGTAAAAGACATTAGCAATTGTACTAGTCTAAACTAAACATTGGTGATAGATTCAAGCAGGTCAGTAATATTTTGGAGAGCCATGACAATGAAATACTTGGCACTTGGTCTCTAGATCGTGTTGGTGTCCTTGTACATAACCTATAGAACATTTCCCTGTGTTAGCCTTCTAGAATGTATGTGCTGCCCTGTTTTCATAAGCCTCACTTTCATAGAATAGCTGTAAAGCATCTCGGTCTGGGAGATAAACATTAAAAATGAATTTATTTCTCCAGTTAGGATTAATATTTGAAATATGAGCAATGGTAGGACTTTGGTAATTATTTCAAATTACTCTTTTAGAAGGTATCAGGTGTTTGGATTATGCACGATGGAAGGCATGTTGTCAGTACTTTTAGTTTCCCAGTAAATGTGGGAGAATATAGATCTGGAGAAGTGGTGCCTCACTAGTGGACTTGTGCATCAATTGAGGGAATAAAAGACCCATACAAGTATCAGAATGGATTTCATGCCATTTTTCCTTGCACTGCACCTGCTCTATGCTCACCCACTTCCCTAAGTCATCTTGGATGTTTGAGATGCATCACATATCCCTTTCCTCCTGTTTCCAGGGGGCAGAAGTATGTGGCCTGATCTAGACTACTCCCTCACTTGGGTCAAGGTAAATTCAAAGACCTGTAACTAAGAGTTTTCTCTGAACTGGTCAATTTAGAAGCCTCTTCCACCCTGACAGTTTAAGCAAGGAAAAGTCCTCATACAGATTGTCTGGCTAGCCTCAGGTGTAGAAAGGGTGTGATGTGACTCTCATCCTACGATCAGGAGAGCACAGTTTTCAGCATAGTTACTATTATCTAAAACTTAATTCTGCTAATGCAAATGGAAGGGTATTCATTGTATTTGCTGCTGAGCAAATCCTCACAGGAGTTTGAGCAAACAGCATGCAGTTCTTATACCTGACAATGATAAAGAGTAGTAATTTATACTTATGTACCTATGTTTTCCACTTTTGTTTGAACCGATCTAGATGCTTGCTTCCAAACCTTGTTGAAGTAGTTTTACTAATTTCCTTTTCTTTCAGGTAGTATATTGAGCTCCTGTACTTGAATGCAAAATATACATGGAGCAAGAAGGAATTTATCTCTTGTAAAAATGAAAGAGGGAGAAAAAGAGTTATATTCTCACAAGTTTTAACTTTAATTTTTAGTTATAGATAGAAAATTAGAGACAATTCAATCTACAAGAAACTTACTATTATATAGTATTACTTATTAAGAAATGTCAATTTGAAGTCTCACATCTTATTTTTCTCTTTATTCCCTGTCCATCATGCATAAAAACTTATAAATGTTTATGTACACTTAGAAGTAGCTCCCTCTAAACCTTCTTCCAGTGCATCTCGCAGCAAGGCTTTGTCCAAATTCAAAATGCTGGAAAAATTTCATAAGGACAAGAAAGAGTCGTACTTGAACAAAGAAGAAGGAACCCTCACTTCTGACAGTCCAGACAATTCTGAGGGTAACAAATATACTGTGTTTTATATGGTATTAAAAAGGTAAATGGCTCAATTCTGACAGTCTTGGTCAGATTGTAAAAAAAGAAGTTAGTTTTTAAGTAGATGTTTGTCATTGTTGATTTGAGTCCTTTTTATTTGTTTCTACACTTTTCTAGTAGAGTGGTTAGAAATCTTTTTCTAAGTGAAACTCATGTTCTTACTTCAGTTAAGTCCAAGTGGCAGGACTAGCTTTACAAATTGTTGCATATGAAGTTAGCAGGTAGCAGTCTTTGATATTCAAGAAAACTGCTGCTTTAAGAAGTCTTTACAAAATATAGCAAACACCCTCCCCCTTCAAAAAAAAAACTAAATCACCCTTTGGTGCCCCCTATAAATCAGTAGGACTGTTCAGACAGCCAAAAACACAGTGAAATGACTTTGAAATCCATACAAGTTGATATTTTTTTCCAAATTTCATAGATTTCTCAAAGTTCAAATTGTGTAGGGTGAACAAAACCAGACATTCTTGCCTTTGTTAGCAACAGGAGAATCCCCTGTAATCTGGGGGGGCAGGGCATGTCTGGGTGTTGAGAGTGGCTAAGCTGCAAAATTTAATGGATGCAAAAACAGTATCTGATTTTGAGATTATTATGGGAGGTGCTTTTAAAAAAACCCTCTGACTCAAACTCTGACTGGAAAAATTGTTACTGAAATTACTATCTAGCTTACATAAATCCCATGAAGCCTTCAAGGTTGGTGTACATCTGTTCAGAAATTTCATTGAATTAGAGATTATTTAAATAAAACAATTCAGGAAAATGTCTTTCTTTAATACTTTGTTCTATTAAACATTCTCATTGGGGTTTTTACTAATTTATATTCCCTTCTGTCTTGCAAATCTCTAGATAGGCAGCCAGTCACAGTTTATCATTTGATTCTGCTAACATTCTCATTAAAAAATGAAGTGTTTGGGGTCTGGTGAGATTATGGCTAATCTAAAGCTATGCAAAAAACTTGTGACCCAGCTGCAAACAGACTCCTATTTGCTGTATTGATAACTAGAACAGAGTTCCATCTGAGTAAATTACTATAAGTTACTGCATTTTGGCTATCTGAGAAATGGGCTGTTTGTAGTTTTTCGGCACTTTGAGCTTTCCATTTTGCACTTCTCAATGTAGCAGCAATATGTATTTATTTTGGCATTTAGCAGTATGTGTTTATTTAGACATTGACTTTGTGTGGCACTTTAGACAATGTCTCTGATATTTGTTGCATGCAAGGCAAGTCAGAGCTCTGTAGTGAAGACAGAGGTGAAGTTAGATACAGAAATGCGGATTTCTAAGATGTAGAATCTTACAGATTTGGCCTTCCAATAAAGCATGAAAGGGGACTTTATCACTGGAATCAAGAAAATAAACATATTCTTCTTAGCAGGGAGGCTCTTATAGTCAGAATGAACATGCTGAGGGATGCAGGAGGGATGGAAAAGATGTTGAGATTCTTACTTTCCCCACATTTTCAGTACCAAAGGAAAAGGGCTCTCCATTGTCATGATATAGGCAAGCAGGGCATTTTTTAAAAGGAACTTGCATGGACCTGTATAGAGGACAGAGGAAGAGCCCAGAGCTGAAGCACTTGGTTAGTACATGGAAGACTGGTTTAATGTTACTGATGTATGTATCTCCTCCAGTCTTCTGCAGCAGGAGATGAGCTGTTGTCAGTGTCTTCACCACTGCTGTAATGTTCTGTTTTTCTCCTACCCCTTCTCCAATGAGAACTTACACAGAATCTAAATATAAATATGTGTGTTTTACAGACAGGCAGAAGGGAGTTTTTGAGCTGGTCATGTTCTGCAATATCTGGCTTTTAGTCTTCCATGAGGAAGTAGATAAGGCAGTGTTGTGCCTGAGAGTCAGCATAAAATTGGTAAGGTGATATTGAACCCTCACAAGAATCAAGTTACAATAAGGAGAGCAACTGCAAGTTGTAGTTGCATAAGCAACAGAAGAACTGGGTGTTCATCAGTGACATTTAAGTAAATTTGGGTACTATTTTTTTCCTTAAAGCATTTAAGCAACAACTGTCATGTAGCTGCTAAGCTGATGGCTACAATTTTAAAAAACCTGTGGTGATCTGAGGTAGGTTAAAAAAATGAACGGGCTTTTAACAAAGAAATGTAATTTCTGTGTAGGGGTCTTGTGTGTGTGATTGTAAGTTTTTACAGTTTTTATATTTGCTTCATGCTGAGCTTCATGTGCGTGCGAAAGTGAAGGATAGGAAGACAATATAATAGCTTAATTAATTCTATAATAGCTTTATTAATTATTATAGTAGTGGGAATTGGGTGAATGTGATTTGTGAGACTGCTTATCTTTGCAGTTGCAAAATGAGATTAAAACTGGTGGTTCTGGAAGGTGACTAAAAGACTGAAGTGTCATACAAATAGCTTTAGATGGCAGTCAAGAATATTGCAACTTCTTTCCTAGGAATTCTTGGAGCCAGTGGAAGCTTTTTCAAAAAAGAGAACACTTCACAGCCTGTGGGAGAAAGTTATGAGAATGTGCATGTGGAAAAGGTGCAGCTTCAGAAAAGTAATGAGGTTGTAGTCACTTTGAGTAGAGACAGCCTGGAAATAAATGGTAAGAAACGAGAGCCCAACCATTTCATGAAGTTAACTAGATCTAAGTAAATTGCCATTAAAAGCAGTTTAACTTAATTCATGGCAAGATGAGATTCTTTACTTCTCCCAGCTGCATCTAGTGAAGTCTCCTAGTACTAGTTTGTGATTATTTGACACTGTTAATAGTTTATGAGTCTGTCTGTAATTGTTGCTAAGTATTATGGCTGTTCGGTGTGGACATGCAGCGCAGACACAGTTTATTCTTTGTTTCAGCTTCTGGGCCTAATCAAAGTATCGTGGGAGTTGGATTGGATACCTTGGAAGAACAAGAAGAAAAAGAGATCTTCTTTGCCAAACTTGAACAAGAAGCTTCCTCTACTATTGATTATTCAAGATTAAATAAAGAGCTGGATTCTAATGATTCTGCCATACTAGCACCATTTGTACGGTAATTTAGAGAGAAGAAAAGTTGTGGACTGTATTAGTGGGCACATGTGACTTGGTTATGGCCACTGAACTTTTGTGGGACAACATCCTGTATGATTTCAAATAGTTTTTTGTTTATTTATTGTGGTTGGGCCTTTTTTCTTTATTTTAAGACAAAAGCAGAAATGACCTTAATAAATAGAAGAAGAGAGTAAAGTTAGAGCATAACTTAGTGATGAGTGGACATAGCTGCATACTAATTCAATAGTAAAGTCAATGTAATATTCTGAATTGTTAGGGGTAACTAAATGAAGAGGAAACAGCTGATAAAACGAAATAGATCAGGAAAGTTTCTGTGTCACTTGAGACATGGTAATACAAACAAATCTAGAGGAAGGGTATAAAGTCATAGACTGAGTCACTCCATTTATAATCAGTTATGTAAAATAAGTCCAAACGTGTGAGAAAAATGGATGAAGGAAAAGTTCAGGCGGCTGTTGCTGAAAATGCTGGGATCAAAGGCAACTTTTGATATGAAAACAGTTGAGGGGCAGAATTCTGAAAAATTTTGGGTAAGGAAAAGACTTTAATTTTACAGGAAAAGGAAAAAAAGATGTGGGGATTTATTTAGTTAGTTAGTTAGTTAATGCAAAATGGGAAGGAGGCAAACCTGATAATAAAAATAATTTTTGAGAAGCTGATGTAGATTGTTGAAGAGAATGCAAAAAGAGAGTGATTTTAAAAGATAGATTGAGAATTTTAACTATGAGTAGTTGTAAAATAATTGCTGACATTTTTTCACCTTTCTTACCTGTGATTTGATATGTTGGACAAATTCATTATTTTTCTTTTATTAATAATTGTAGCAAATATCAAAGTGTAGAGTTTCAAGGAAAAAAGTGTATTTATTTACTGTTCCAGAAGAGAGTAGAATTTTCATTTTGTTTCTCAGAAATGAAAAAACTGAAAAAGAAGAAGAACCTGCACATGAAGAGAAATGTGGTAATACAGTCTTTTCTCTTATTCATAGGTCTTACATCAACCTTTTAGTCGCCTTTGCATCTTGACTGTTATTCAGACAGAGGGGTTTAGGTGTTTATTTTTGCTTTTGTGCTTTCCTTTTTTTTTATAAGTGGATTTTTAATCTTTTGTAACCATGAAGAAAAACTAATAGAACAGGAAAAAAGATGAGTAGAAGACCTCTATCAATCATAAATGAAAAAAAAAATACTCTGATGTTGAAATACGTTTTCATGTTTGATTTACTCTGGTGTCTTAAGAGTCATCTGTATTTTTGTGCCATCTTCTCATGCCTGGGTTTAATCTCTGTCATCTGCAGTCTTACTCTTATCTTACATTTTTGCCAAAAAATTTCCATGCTACTCCCCCTCCATCTTGCTTATTTGTCTTTCCCTTGTCATCTCCCTTTATTTCATGCTTCATTGCTAGCATATGATAAAGTATTTTTGTAATTTAAAAGGTTGTATTTTCAAAGTCATATATTTAAGTGAACTTTTGAGAGGTCCTGTTGTCAGGCTTGAATTTCCCAAACATAAAGAGCCTGTATTTGTAAACCATAATCACAGGAAATCTTTTCTCCTTAAAAGCTTGATTACTCTGTAGACTGCAACAGATCACAATAGTTGTAGCAGAAATGCTACAACAGTTTTGTAGCCTTTTTCCTAACACAATGGTTGAAATTACTTGATTGTTACTTTTATGAAGCTGACACTTCTGATATTTAGGAAAACAGTTGCCATGGAATACCTGAAGTGACCAGTCTGTGTGTTGTGCATGGTTTGGTTCAGTCTCTGTCAAACTGGTATTTCATGAAATAGCAAGCAAAACAGTGGATAATAATGTGCAGGAGTAGTATAAGCACTGTGTTTCTCTTTAGTCAGTACGAGAAAGTTATTTTCAGCTGATCAGACTTCTTGTGGTCCAAAACCAGAGACTGCTGAAATAGTGTTTCTTCATAGAGCAGTTTTTACGTACAAGTTAAACTGTGTTGTCAGTTGTATTGGTGACAAAACACAGAAAGAACACATTATGAGCCAGTGTTTTGCAAGGCTTCTAGATTTAAGTGTTACAAATAATACAGACACTGAAGCCTGTAACCACAGGAGCTGAGGGGAGAGATCAAGCAAAAGGGAACTGAAACTTGTGGAAGAATCTAGGTACACTGAAGGAAAACCTTTGGCTTGCTTGTAAAGTTCATTCTCTGACACACTTGCGTTTTTTAATAATATTTACTCTCAAGAGTGGCTGTTGGCCCACCAAAGCAGGTAAGAAGAAGACAAATTACAGATTCTGAGCCTAAAAACTGCTGAAGTTGTCAAAGTGGTTGTTAGAGTACTTTATCTACTGGGTGGGAATTGCATCATTTAACCCCTGAGAGAAAGTGATTGAATAAAAGAGGTCAATTCAAATACACCTTGAGGAGACAGAGGCAAAGCATATCTGATTGTAGGACAAACTTCATTTGAATTTAGAGATATGTGTGACTTTCACTGTAGTTTTAGTACAACACCCGGTCCTGGAACCTTTCTGTTGCCTTTGTAAAAGGAGTATATTATAATATTAGCAGTAGCTGTTCTTAGATGAGGTATTGGGGGAAAGGCAACAGCTTTCTCTTACTGCTTTTAGCTTCATTGAATATTCATTCTATTTGATGTTTAATTTACTCTTCAGGTAGCTACAGTGAAGATTTTGAAGAAGAAACAGAAGCTAATCCTGCCATTACAGCTGAGGGAAATGAGATGAATCAAAACATCCTGTCAGAAGTTGATTTAAGTCCTCAGCAACAGGTATAATTTACCAAATGTTTCTATTACTTGCATGAACTTTAAAAGCTATGCAATGTATAACTGTACATACAGTATACCTTTATATAATATGTACTGTCTCAGTAGCTTTCTATTATGGATATAGTTTTTTCTATGAGATACCAATGAAAAGGTTCTTCATGGGTTTTTCTGCTTACTTCTCCTTTGAATTAAGAAATGTGGATGGGAGTACATAAATGATGAGCTCGGGTTGGAGACTCAGCCTCAGAATGGGTAGTAGTTAATCTCTATAACAGCAGGTGGCAGAGACTGATGGAAACAGTTCTGTACAAAGAAGGAGTTTAGACAGAGGATCCAAAAATCTACACTATAGGAGCTTTGGGAATATTGCTGTCCACTGGCTTAGTCAGGTCTTTTGATGCATAGCACACATGGCTGGAGCACATAGGTGCATCCCTGGAGCACACATTCAGGTTTGGTTTTGTTACAAAAGAAGTCTACAGAGCACAGTGTACTCATCTTCACTAGGTAAACTTTTTTTTAAGTCCTTTTAATGTAAATTTATTGGAGTGATATTTCTAATAAGTGTTTGGGAAAAAAAATAGAATGGAAGTGTAATGTACTTACTGCTACTTTCTTTTCTTTTTTCAAACTACTATAAAAGCAGGAAGGTGCAAAAATGTTCCATTTATGCAGAGTAGCATTTAATTCCTATTCACTTGTGAGAGTGTTTAGAGTACAGGAAACTTGGCATGTTAAAGCAGGTTTTAGAGAAGTTCATATTCTTGGAGCATGAAGAACTTCTAAGTTCTAAAAACAGTTTTTATGTATTGGACCAACTTCTAAAGTTTTTCCAATTTTTTTTTTCCATGATATTCAAAAAGTAATTTTTTTTTCTTTAATTTTTTTAGGAAGAAGCAAACACTGGCATGCTGGCTAAAGGTAAAATATAAACTTTGATCAGTGGGAGAAGGCTAAATATAACTTTTTAAAACTTGCTTAGCTGATCTTTACTATGTCACCTGATTTTATTGTGTTCTTCTGAAAATCCAGTGGATTGGAGTAGTTAAAAAATAATCTGCATATTGACACCTCAAAGTGGTCATCAATATACTTTTATATTTATTACATCTAGTCAGAACCCGGATTTGCAATCAGAGTTCATCAGTTTACCATTAATGGCATTAGAATAATCTGTATAGCATTTTTTGTATGGTTAGGACATCAAGATACGATTTGGTATACATCTAATTCCAGTGCAGACAGAGTATAAGTAATATAATTGTGTTTTATTTTACATTTATCATCTTGGTTTTAGTTGCGTTACTTGATTCACAAGATTCAACTATAGAACTTCAAAAGGCCATTGAAACATCAGGTGTAGCTCCAGGCAAACATGATCAGCCCGAAGAAGGCAGTGGAATTGAAATGAATGAAGCAGGTAAGGGGTGCATTAAAAAAGGAAAAACAAGGAAAAAAATCCACTGCATAACAAAACGCAAACCCTAATACTTTATTAGAAAAGCTCTTCATTTGTTCTTAGGTTATCAGGGAACATGAAGCCCTCAGCTTTTAGCAACAAATCTTGAAAGCAGGAGGAAATATTTCAGGGAAAAGTCATGTTCCTGCAAAAAAGACATCTTCTTATGCATGGTTATTGCAAAGCAGTTTTTGACATTGCAGTTTCATATTTAAATACCATCTTCTTTAGTTATTCTTTGTAGCCAAAATTATTCTTTGACAGCATTGAACACAGTTATTAAATACATTCTCTTATCAAGCTTTGCTGAACAGTGTAGGATGCTTATATCCAGAGTATGGTTCTGATAGCATCTCTTCAAATAGTTATATCACATACACTTGGTTTTAGTACTGATAAAAGATTGATGTGGGGGAGGATGGTGGAGAGGCATGCAAACTGCAGATGAGACTGTTTTGTAGGTACTGATTAACCTGCCAATTGTTCATTTTTATAGTAAAAATGAGATTTTTAGAGGGGGTTTTATGTACCTGAAATCACCATTTTCACCACAACAGACCAAGCTAGTAATCAGAACACAGGCTCCCACGGGATATTTCCCAAAATGGAAACTCCAGTAATGTCTCTTACGAGCCTGCATTTTTTCCAGGTGCTTCCTATGGACAAACAGCCAGTGACATCGAAGCGTTACACCAAGCATATCATCATGTTGATCAGTCCTTGGGAGACACTGATGAGCAGAAATTGCACAATTCTGCAATGGCAGTCTCAGAAGGCTTAGGGCAAAACATTTCACAAAATAATGACATCTACTCAAAAAACATGTCAACTATTGATTCAGGTAAATAGCTCAAAGAAAGGCATGTATTGTACAAGTATGTAGAATTAATAATAGTATCTTTAATACTCCATTTATGAAACATTTTTAAATGTTGTCCTCCTAACAAATACTTTTCCTCAGCTTTTTGTTTTTATTTTCTGTTTATCTATCACTAATTAGATTTACCTACTGTGGAAGAATTGATGAAAACAATTAAAGGACATTCATGTAATATCAGAAGTTTTGATATGGAGCCTGAAAGGTATTTATTTCAAGATGCTTTTTAAGAACTGTAGTAACTTAAACCCACTGCTTGTGGAAAAACAGCTTACTAAATAACTCATCTGTCTTTTTCCCTAGTAAGTACCAAAATTCCATTATGTCTTGCACTGGCATTACTGTCTTTTCAGTGAACTGTAAAATGAATATACAGCATTAATAGGTTCAGACCAGGGATTCCCAGACTTACTTTGAGTGATAAGCAACAATGTTTGCTGAATCATTTGGAGGAGTGTTTCATCACTCTCACAGCTAGGATCTCTCTTTTCCCAGTCTTGTGCTCTTTACCCTTCTCCGTACATGGATTTCAGTCCACCTCCTATCTTAGCTCTCCAACCTCTATAATCTTAAATCCTCTTATTTTGCCTACTTTTGTGATTCTTATGGATCTGTGCTCCATACTTCCTCCTTGTGTGCTGCAGCTGTTGTGTCTAGAGCAGAAAGCATAGGCCTGGGAACTGTCAGAAATGCAAGTTATGCTTAGCAAATGAGTTTTGGGAGCTTATCGAGTAGCTGCACCCAACAGAAATTACCATTCATTAGTGTTAATTGCATACTTGCAGGTGTTCATCTTGTTTGGTACCTCCACAAAAACAATCACTGCTGGGAAAGAGCTTTTGTTCCACAGTCTGGGAGTGTATCACTAAACCTGCAAGATGGTTCTCAAAAGAAGCCTAGTAGCTCTTTGAAGTTCAGGCAGTCTTTACAGCTGACACCTGGAAAAAAAAAAGGCGCCTTTTTTCCAGAGTGATAGAAAAACAAAGAGCAAAAGTCTTATTATATATGATTTTTATTCCTTTCTCTTATAGTCCTGTGAAATTGGTAGGCAGCACAGAAAATGACCTCATCAGCCACTCACTCTTTGAAGACTCTCAGAGTAATACAGGTTGGGACACAAACTTAATTGAAAAGTTCAGCAGAGAAAAAAGCATCTTTCTACAGACAAGTGTGAATGACAACAACTTTCAGAGGGTGACTGAGAAACAAATTCAGACCAGTGAAGTCCACCCTGATATACTAAGAGAAAAAATCGTCCAAGACTCTCTGCTTTCACAAGGCAGCAAAACTAAACAAGTAAGTATTATCAGCCAGATTTTTCTAATACGGAAGTAATTTTTAAATGTTTAGGTTTTTAGACTGCCTGTTATTTGATTATGCTCTGAAATTGAGTCACTGTTGCTCTTTTTCTTGACATTTTTTTTGTTGTCATTACTCTTGTTAGAGGTAGCCAAATCCAGTGGACTTCGTGACTTGTGGGTCCTGCCTGTCCCTGCCTAACATATGCAAGGCTGGTGCAGTGCTGTGTCCCAGGCTCAATCTCGTAGTGAGTCTGAGCATGTGAGCATTGGAGGGACATGCATAAACACACAACAGGCTCAGAATAGGGAGCATATGTACGTAAATACAGTTCAATGAGAATATAGGAGAGACTGCAGTGATCAGTGTCCAGCTGAGTCAGACAAGTGTACTGACCAGCACCCTGGCCATGTCACCAGTTTTTTTAATCTGATTTTTCCCTCTATTTCCCAGACTTGGTCCTTTACCTAGTTTTTGTCCTTTTGCTAAACTTCCTGCAAGTTTTGCACATTCTTACAATCCTCTCAAATGTTCCATAACAAGATTTACACAATCCCAAATTTGCCCCTGCATCCACAAATTCTTTTGTCCTTGCACCTCCAAAATTAGCTTCACTCTCCTTTAGACAATCACCTCTTCTGTCTGCGAGGCATTGCAGGGAGAAAGGTTTGGCTGGTATTTCCTGGTGGATTTTTCATTAGGGCAAACAGACTAAACTTTTTCATTTGCTGGTCTTGGGAACTGTGTGCTCTGTTTTTGATGATGAAGTTTAGCAAGGGTCCTCTGCCTGCCAGTGTTCCTCTCTTCATCACTGGGTTTCTGTGTTCACAGTGTCTTTAGTCATGACCCACCTGCTTTGTTAACCAGAAGACCTTATAACACAATACAATTTCCCCGAACAATTAAATAGTCAATACAAAATATTTGCCCTATGTATACTTCTGAAGTTGTACAATTCTACAAAATTAGATAGTGCTAATTTGGTTAAAAATAATGCTCCCCATCACCCTGAGTCTTACAGCTGTGTAATTTTGCTAGTTGGTTCTATGTTTTTTTAGTGGTGATGGCTACCTTCAGATTACAGTAGGATCCTAAAACTTGTTTTAAACAAATATGTTCTATCACAGACTCTTCAGTCTTGTTCCTCGAAGAATGAAAGATCAGAATCAACTAAACCAACATCATACAAGAATATCAGAAGTCCAGCACCCTTACATAAAAAGAAACCTTCATATGGTCCTCATGGGTTGGTTAGAAGTTCTGGCTATGGGAAACCCAGTTCACTCTCAAAACAGTCTTTTCCAGTTAATGAGAAGAAAACAACAAAAGAAACTTTCAAAAAGACATGTATGAAAGCCAAAAGTTCTGCAGATAGAGCAAAATCTAAAGGTAATTCTATTGTAAGAAGTCTTGAGTTTTAAGAGCCAGAGAGATTTGCTGTTCATGCTTCATATAAAAAAAGGGAAAAGAAAAAAATTCAGAATTCCAAATGTCATAGAAGAAATCTAAACCCAAATGTGTTTAAGTACTGATTCTTTTCTGTATTAGTGTGAAGTTGCTGGGAAAGAGACTTTCAAATAAATCTTTGCACTGTAGTCTTATTTCATTTCCACTCACATATACCACCATTATGTTTGAGACTTATCTATTGCTCACCAGTAGGACCAAAACAATAGAAAAAACTGATGTTCAAAGATTAATGTGTTCAAGTTACATTTTTCATTACAGTAAATGTAAAGATTTGCTGACACACTAACTTCGGTGTTTGAGGCTGAGTTTCTGTTCTCAGCTTCATTTTATCTTTGCTTTCCTAGAGCACAAAGAAAGTGTGAAAAAGAAAGTCCTATTTTCTGTTCATGTCTCTTGCAACACTATGGAAAGAATACCAATGTAGTCCTGTGACAACTGAGTTGCAAGTAATGGTCCAAACCTTTTTATTTTGGGATGCAGTCTGAAGAGTTTAATGAGATAGTTCAGCTTAGGATCTTTGCATACAGTGTTTGCTATCTCTGAGGCACGGGAAAGTAACTCTCCAGAGAGCCAGGTTTTACTGCATCCTGAGCATGCAATGCTTTTAAAAACACTGACAGTGGTGTTGGGAAAAGCAGTTTTAGGATTATGTTACCTGTTTTAGGGAGATGCTTCAGCAGCAGCAAGGAAACTGAGGGACCTTACTTCCTCAGGGTATTGTTGTGTCATTCCCTGGGGAAGAGAAATTTATACAGTCTAATGAAAGTGGTGAAGTGAATGACAAGTACCAAGAAAATGGGGCACTAACCTCATTCAAACATGCTCTTCCCTCTCTAGCTAGAACCATTCACCATAGCAATTTTAGGTGATTTCAGAAGTTAACCTCACCAGGCTGCATTCTGCAGGGGCCTCTGTAGCTAGGAATGGAATGGCCTTGAATCAATTTCCTAATTATCAGTGCTAAGGGAGCACCTTTGTGAGGGGATAGTGTGAGACATGTAAAAAGTAATAAATTTGAAAAAGGATCATTGTGTTTTTCAGGTATAGCATTCCTAAGCAGGAGCTCTTTGCTTAAATTAAGAGGCAGAAATGAAATGGCAGTTGTAGTTACTATCTGTGTGTCAGAAAACTGAGCTGTGAACATTTCCATGTGTGTTAGTTACTCTAGGGCGGACTTTCCTGATTTTTAATTCCATTCAAGTTGCTATTTGATGCAGAAAATAAATGTTGCATTTCTTCATGTGCTGTCTGCACTCCAAAGTCCATTTTGAAAATTGCTGTGCCTTATCTTCAACATAACTTGAAATATGTTGTGTTTATGTATACTTAAATAACTGGCCACTTCTCAAACAGATGACTGAGGTTAATCCTGTTTCATGAAGGTTGTATTATCCAGATGCTTTTTTCAGTTGTTCCATTTTGTTTTATCTTGTCATCAGTTCCTTACTTTAAAAAATAAAAACTCTCCAGTTTTTCCATAGTATCTCATTGCTCCCAAGTTTCTATATTTAATTCAAAATTCAGGTTGTAGAATACTTCATTTGTATGCCTACAGGGTGGACCATATGAATAGATTTTTTCTTAATGGCCATGAAATTATGAATTTAATTTTGTTCTATTTTACTTTCTGCCCAAATGAAGAAGCCTTATTTGCTACTAGGATAATACACTCTGCAACAAATGAACCAACTTTGGAGGGAAGTATTAACAGAGTTTTGTCTGGCCAATCAGTTGTTAATAATCTTGGACACCAGGCTGTGGATTATGAGAGGCATGTAAGTAATAATCAGTGATGCTCTTAATTACAGTAGGTACAGCTTGGTTTGCAAGCTTATTTTGTCAAGACTTTTACCAATTATCACAAGATTGACTAAAAGGAAGTCTTTATTCAGTATTTCAGTATTTGCTAAACACTAGTTTTTGCTTTTAAAATATACTTTTCAGCTGCTTGCATAATACTGTGGCCTGGGTGGTTCTGTACAATTAAAGTTACTTATTAAATTCTAAAAATTTCTGTTTTGAGGTAAAATAAGATTAAATAAAACTTGTTCTTAAAGTATTCTCTTATGAATGGTAAACTACTATTGTTTGAGCGTTTTTCCTATTTGCATTGCATTAAATATTTAATAATATCTTCTAACTTCCAAGGTGACTGAATTTGCAGTACCATGATGGATTTTCCTTCTCCCTTATCACCTTATGCATTTATTACGCATAAAATAATTATTCATTGACTACCTAAAGTGTTTTAGTGCTTTTCAAAAAGTAAGATGCATAATAGAATAATTCTGGTAGCAATGTAGTGGATGTCATATGCAAGGTATTTTTTCTTGTTGGCTTTTTGGGTTTTTTCCTCATATATAATTTGGAAATGAGAAAGAAGCTTATTGAAGTAAATACAGGATGTTTTGCTATTAGAATGTTGAGGGGTTTGTGTTTTGTGGGTTTTTTCCAAGTGCTTTATGTGGTTGCTGAGAGCCAGACAAACCAGTTAAATGAAATGGATGAGCAAAGTTCTGGTAAACAATCAGCTCAGTGTAATGTTTCCCTGAATTCTCTTCACTAGGACTTACCATTTTCTCCTATCAAAAGTTGTGACAGAGAACTGTACTTATTAAAACGAGTACAAGCTGCAGAGGAGGACCTGAACACAGCTCGTGATTTGATTCAACAGCTGTCTAGCAAGGTTTCACAAAAAGAGAAAGAAATGGAGACAAAGATAATAGAATTGAAAACACAGCATGAAAAAGAGCTTTCTCGTCTGGGTCAGGAAAACTATGTTCTTCAGAGTAAGGTATTTTATCATCTTGCATCCTGTTGCTATAGAACAGGAGAAGCCTTGCTTTTGGAAATTAAATGTTACTTTGAATGAATTTTTAATGACCAGAAAATCCAGATTTACACAGACACTGCTACTTTATAAGTGTATAGCTGCAGTTATATTTATTACCTTTTATTTTCTTCAGAGATAAACTATGTTATCCTGAGATTCTTTACTTTGCTATTTCAAGAGTTCTGCAGCAAGTTTTTTGCAAAGATTTAGCTCACTCTCACAGAGATTAACAGATACCACTTGCTATAGATAAGTACTCTATGATGAGATACTGTTTGTAGTTTTTGATGCACGTTTCAATGTTGTGTTTTGTCTACATGAAATAGTCTCAGTTAATTCTCTATAGCCTCCTGTCTAGATACATGAGAACAGGAGAGGGAGTGTAAAACTTTAACTTTTCCCAAACGTTTTATACCTTGTTTCTGTTTCATAATGCTTCTGTAAAACTCCAGTAGTATGAGTGGCTTATGGGTCTGCTCTCACACCTTAATGAAGAGATTGAACTCCTTATTATAAAAATGTAGTCGTGTAGAGAATTCCGTATCACTAACAAAAATTTCTTACTGCTGGTGTGTCTTTTTCTTTTTGAAAGTTAAGAAGTATGGAAGAGATGGCTCAGGAAAAGAGATGGACCCACCATACAGCAATAGTTCCTGTAACTGAAGAAAAACTGGCACAAATACAAAAAGAAATTGAAGATCAAGAGGTCATTATTCAAGGTTATCAACAGGTATACCACACAGCATGTTGAGCTGTGTTCTAGCCAGTTTGAGAAATAAAATTGTTTAATGGTTACTGCTTTTACATTGAAAGAGTTATCTTGCTGACTAAAAAGTGGATGAAATTTGGTTGTGAAGAGCAAACGTATTTCGTGTTTAAAAAATATTTCACACATGTCCAGTTTGGGCTGTGTTTTTCCACAATTCCCTGTAAAAATTACTGAGTTTTCAGTTCAGAACTTTATGGTCAGTAAATACCCACAAACTCTTTTCCCCAAATGTAGAAGAAAAGTAGTATTTTTAAGCAGTATTAGAAATCTGAGAGTTCTGTTTTTAAGTTGTTTTTCTCAAAATCTGAGCAGCTGATTTCAAGGTAACTTTATTACAGTGTGTGATTTTTTTTATTACTTAGTCAACTTTAGAGTAGATAATGCACACTTAATAATCCTTTTGAATGCTTGTAGCTGTAAAATCCAGTACTAGTTTAACCATCTTCCAGCTGGTGCTCAGCAGTGTTTCTTGATAGATACGATGTCTTGCCAGTATGGCTGTGAGTATCCAAATTGGTGATGGTTTGTGTCCACAGGATTGGAGCATGGGCAGGCTGAGCTCTGATCCATCAGCACCCACTCATGAACCTGCTTTTAGAATACTGATGAGATAGCTTTGGAAAGAAACTGGCTTAGATCCTCCAGAGTGAGCAGGCATTTGGCCAGGACTGTAGATAATGAAAGTAGATATCCATTTTAGAAGTGTAGTAATGAAATATTTAGTGTTTGTTTCCACTGTTTTAGTAGGCAAACTATTTAAGTCATAGAAGACTGTTTTAGAACTGGACAAAACAGTAATTTATTAACATTCTTTAATTTTGTCTGTCTCAACTCTAGGAAAATGAGAGGTTATACAAACAAGCGAAAGAGCTACAAATCCAAAACAAAAGAAATGAGGAACGAATGTTTAAGGAGAATCAGCATTTAATGTCTGAATTAGTAGACCTAAGGTAGGCTCATTTACACATCTGACCTAAAATCTCTGGAGTTTTAAGCTGTTTATTATTTTATTTATGAAGAACCATTGCACAGTCTGTCAGGTGCACGTTTTCTAGTGTTTCTTGAGTTGTGGTTTTGTTTCATCTTTGGAGGAACTATTTATGTTGATTATGGGCACTTAATTCTTAGATTTCTTGATGATGTTGCAAACCCGTGGGAAGACTAGAGTCTTCCACTTGGGGAATATTTCAATGTTTTGATTCATATCAGAATGAGCAATACATGTGCTACCCTTGTTGTGGTATTATGGGTCTGCTGATGGGTCAAAATGTTTTGATACTGTTGTAAGATACATAGTAGATCAGGGGACACTAGTGATCCTGGTAGCAGAGGACCCGTTTGATTCACTGCACTGTAGGTCCTGTAAGATTTGCATCCTGTGCTAGTAATGAAGAGAAATGACCTAGCAATCATGTGTCCTCCTGACCTACAAATCTTTGCTCTGGAGAGGCCCACAGGTGAGTTCCACTGATGCAGAGCAGATTTATATTTCCCTCCCTTGTGTTGTCCCAACAAACAAGTTTGTGCAAGGTGAGAAGATTTCACCTTACAGGTGAATTTTTTTGTATGAAAATGTTGTGCATATTTGCTTCTTTCTTTGTTTTGAACTTGCACAGACTGACCTTGTGGTACCATTCTGGGGACGGTTTGTTTGTTTTTCAGTATGCCACTGTTAGTATGCTGAGTCACCACATTGCATAACTGTTTTTGTTGTTCCTGTTTAGAGAAAAGGTAGAGAAGACTAATAACCAGTCACGAATCATGCAGGATTCTGAACCAGCCAGAAATCAGAGTTTCACAGAATTGATTTCAGAGCTTCGAGCAGCACAGGTAGGTGTACACCAAGCCTTATTTTCATGTGTTCTTAAAAAACCACACATGACTGTGCATACTATAGACTAATAATGTAAATTAAGTAGTGGAGCATGCTACTTTTCTACAGTGTTAATTATTTTTCACACATCACAAATACAAAACAAACTTTCAGAAGTAATCCTCTAAGACATAGATTTACTGAAAAAAGTGCAGTGTTGCCATGTTTACTGGCAGTTCTGAAATACCATGTGAGACCTTGCAGATACCGGTGATACCTCTATAGCCTTCCTGCATAAGACAAAGCCAGAAGAACACTGAAAGTTCTAGAAAAGACCATCAGAGTGAAAAGGATCTTTTCTAATTCACTCATGTCACCTTTTTGTAGTCCTGCAGATGCTCCTGGTTTTGAGGGAGTGTGTTGAAGTAAGCTTCATGTTAAAATTAAAGATTTTCAGGAATGTCTGTTGTTTTGCTTACTGCAAGTGGAGAGACTGTTCTGGTACACAATTCCTCTAATAGTTAGACCAGAAATTAAAACCTGCTTCTTCCATTTTTTGTTGTTTTAAGCAATAACTGGTCAAGTGGATGATAAGAGATTCTGGATTCCTGTGAATTGCAGGACCAGTGGAGGCATTCCTGTTCTGACAAAGCTGGCTTTGAGCTCTTAGGATGCCAGGGGGCTCCCCTAGTCCTGATCTCAGAGGTGATGCTATTACACTTCCCTGTCCTTAGGTCCAGCCTGTAATGAGACTAAATGAAGATCCAAAGATGGAGAGAGACACATGAACACTAACATGGTCAAGCATACAGATAACAGAGTAATGCCTTTGCTTGTACCACAGAAATACAAATAATAGTGTTGGAAACAGAAGGAGCACATGTGCTCTGATACTGTTGAACACATCAGGACAGGAGTTCATTAGCAGTAACACATATACATGCATGTGCTGGCCCTGGACGCTTAGTCTGTTTGCTGGCTGGCCCCAAAATCTCAGCCCCCCAGTTGGTGCTTGCTGTCCCTATGGATCCGTAGGACCAAGGGGCTCCATCTCCAGAGGCAGCACTGGCACTGAGACTTTTCATCCTCTTTTGTCTTGAAGTTTGCTAGGGATCAGGTGCAGACAAACGGAAGAGAGAGGGCATGCAGAAAATTACAAAAACTAGAATGTAATGAGGCAAACTGTTGGACAAGACATCTGTCCATTTAACCAACAGTCTTTAGTCTTAGAAATAAGTTAAGCCACTTTTTTACTGACCCTCTCAAAAGGCAGAGGTTTTCTACTTCTGTGACAGTTATGTAAGACTTAAAAAGCTGTTTCTTCTTTTTTTTTAATCCTTAGCTAAAATTTTCCCAGACTCTGCTATAGCAAGGCCTGAGAATAATACCAAAACTAGAAGACCTTGTTGCTGTGGTCTGATGTAACTGTTGTGATTTAATCATTTTATGGTGAAAAAGCATGTTCAGGTTTTTTTGTGTGACAGTATGCTTTTAGTTTTTCTTTTTTTACTGTTTTCTCCAAAACCCAGAAGGAAGAAGCTAAATTGCAAGAAGAGATAAGACATCTCAAACAAGATAAGCAAGCTCTTGAGGTAGACTTGGTACAAGCAAAGAAGGAGAGAGATTTAGCAAAAGTCCAGACTGCATCTGCATCAAGTAAAACATCTTGATTTTCCTGAATAATTTTGCCTACTTTGCATATGTAACAAAAACTTGCTTCTTATTAAAATATTACTTAGTGAAATGCTTCTAGACCATTTCCAAATATTGTCTAAACTTCTAATAAAAGCATACAGTGAAGGATATGCTACAGTACTTCTGTTACTCTATTAGAAAGTATCTTCCTGTAACCAAACTTTGTTGTTGCCTATTAAGTTTGATTTCTTGTCCATCTTTCACTTGACATGGAGAACAGAAGATTCCATTTATAGACAACTCTGTTCTTAAGAAAATATTTACTGTGTTGCATCTCAGTCTCCTATTTAGATTTTGCCCATTCTTTTACCTATAGCTTATGCCTTGGGACTTCTTTCATCATTCCAGCTTTTTCCAGTTTGAAATAATGAAAGAGGGCCAGAAACTGGACTCTCTCATTTCCCATATCATGCATCACTGATGCTAGGAGTGGTAATATTTAGCTCCATGTCTCTTCTCAAAATTCTCGATCCTTTAATGGAAGGAGTATGATCAATACACATCTAAGCATATGTTGTCATTCACCTTGTGGCTGAAAATTTGTTTACTAGAGCCTGGTCAAGAATAGATATCCCTGAGATTGTTTTAAATACTTTTCATGGTGAACTGTAAGCAATTGAGTACTACTATATATGAGAGGAAAAGAAAAGTTTTCTCCAAATATCGTTGCTTTTAAAATCCTAATTAGTATCTGGTTTTAAAATTTTACTGCAGTAACAGGATTGTGAAAATAGTAAATGTATGAAATAGGGTGAAAAGGACAGTGTTGACTAATTACTCCTTCAATACATAATTGCTAATAAAACCGTTCTAAGAATGTTTTGTTCTTGTAGGTGAGAAATCTTATGAATTTAAAGTTATGGAAGAATCATACAAACAGGAAATTACTCATTTAAAAAGAAGACTTCAGTGGTATGCAGAAAATCAAGATCTTCTGGATAAAGATGCATCACGTCTGAAAGATGCAAGAGAAGAAATTGAGAAACTAAGACTAGAGGTGATAATATCTGTCTTTATCTAAGAAGTTGGAACTTGAAATTGTTTCTTTTTCTAGTGATGAATATAATGTAATTGTACTTAATAATCCCATTTTTTTCATGTATTAGTTTTGTTTTGTTGCATATCTTGATGATGCTTCTGGGAACAGAAGCAATGTACTTCCCTAAAACCTGCAAATTTCCTGACTTAAGGAAAAGAAATATATTGTTACATTAATAACTAGGAACATCCT
This sequence comes from Scytalopus superciliaris, assembly GCA_013400415.1. Lineage (NCBI taxonomy): Eukaryota > Metazoa > Chordata > Aves > Passeriformes > Rhinocryptidae > Scytalopus > Scytalopus superciliaris. The sequence goes on from VXBX01008609.1 coordinate 3,582,330, forward strand.
TCTTGTCATTCTGTTTTCCTCCTTTTTTGCTCCATGGTAGCATAGGCAACACTGTTTTTCTCTCAAGTACCAGTTCTAACTTCTTTCTTAGAAAAAATCTCTGGTTACTCTAGTAGAAAGGAAAAAGCCAAAACACTAGAAATATAAACAAAACTAATACATGAATCTTGAATACTGCTGAGATTTGCATTACCGACCTGTCAGTATATTGGATTTAGGATTCACAGAAATTAAGAATTTTATTAGTGATGAAATGTAACTGATCTTGGAATTTTTTCATGGTGTTATATTAGAGAGATCATAGATGAAAGGAGGTGCTTCTGAAGGAGCAGCTAGGGAAGGAAATCCCTTAAATACCACTGTATCAAACTTTGATCAAGATACCATTGGTGTGAAAGAAAGTATTTCTATTTGCATTTTCACCAGGATGGACCAGTGCTTAAAAACAATGAAGAGCTTTGACTTCATAGAAACAAATTAGACAAATTATGCTGGCATAAAAGCATTACATATGCTCACATTGCCAAATTGAGATAGGAATACTTCCAAATATTCAGAGTGTGATATCCCTGTACAGAGATCATAGTGGCTGGTACGGGTACGAAATTCAGCTTTAGATTATAGCTTTGAGTCTTCATGTCCAGACTTCATGGAGTGCAGGAGCAGTTCCTTGCCCTGATTGTGAGAATCAGCATTTATTTAGGCACACACAACATTGCCATTTGACTGTTTCTGTATCTCATGACAGAACATAGCCTTGCAAATGACTATTTCCTAAACTCACCCTGAATTCATGGAATGCACTGCAGTACTTGACAACTTATTAAACATGCCTACATACTGGAAGTATGAGAGAAAGAAACATTTCTACTAGTATGAAGACAACATTCCAGAGCTGAAATTCTCTTCTAGATGTCCCTAGCTAGTTTCAATTTCTTTACAGAAAGAAGCTGTCACTTAGGCTAAGAACCTGAAGAATCAGATAGTATAGAAATTATCATTACCAGTTTTTAAGTGGCAGAATACTTCTATTATACTGTGTGTGTTTTAAATGCTTTTGCACTACAGGACAATGTCTCAGAATATATATTTGAATTTATCTTCTCATAAATTGGATAGGTTGAGAAACTGAGAGCTGGTGCAGGAGATCAGTATGTGCAACAGAAGAAACGTTTGCGAGACAGAGCTGCAGATGCTAAAAGAATTCAGGATCTTGAGCGACAGGTATGTGATAATAGAACTGTGTTTCATTTAACCTTTATTTCAGATAAGGTGTCTTTAAACACCAGTGCATTTGTAAGGATAAAGCATTGCATGAAGTCCTCTGATAAAGTAACTTGTGTTATTGAACACTCATAAACACAAAAAGCTGTAGGTATTTACTAAGACAGAACTGTTCTTGAGACTATCTTCTAACAAGCTGATATCCTTTTCAAAATCCTTTAAAATACTGTTTAGAATTTCTTGGAAAGGGATGAGAGGGCAAAAACCAAAACTTGCTGTTTGTCTTCTGAGACTCCTGTCCATGTTCAGCAATCCCTTAACATTATGACCAGTTTCAAACAAGTTGATTCAAGAGTAGGGGTTTAAATTTTATTGGATTCCTACAAGATTCATGTAAACTGTGGTAGTGGAGATCTTAAAATCCATGTTTCTACTGAGGAAGTGTCAGGTGGAAGTGGGCTATCCTGAATTTTAGGTGATAGCAGCTGCATTAGCTAGGGATGTGGGATTTGTGGGAAAGAGCCTTTGCAGAATTTTAACACAAAGAATATCTTAACCATGTAAAAGAGAGGAGCATGTTATTGATCTTGCATGCAAGGTGTTAGTTTTACTGTATTGCAGACTCCAAAATAAAAGTCATATAATCTGTTACTGAGAGAATAATTTCAATACTTCTATGAAATAGGTCTATAACAGTTGGAAAAGTAGAATGTGAATGTAATTCCAGAAAAAAAGCAAATGTATTCACAGCATTAAGAGCCAAATTCAACTTAGACCTTTTATTTAGTTTCTTAGTCCTTTTGACATACGGCAATCTGAATATCAGAGCAATATTTTAAGATTATGTATAAGTCAATCAGTAAGAAATTATGAGTCTTGCTTTTCTGACAATAACATAAATGTAAGGAATGTAAAATAATTCTCAATATATGCACCTTTAGTTTTCTTTCTTCACCCAGCCAAAGTGGATGAAATTTGATGACATACTGTCACTTATTTTAGTTTATTTTTCTTTAGAACTTTATTCTTTTTGACTTCTGACTTAATTTCTAATTGATAGATCAAAGAAATGGAAGGAATTCTAAAAAGAAGGTATCCAAATTCCTTGCCTGCTTTGATTTATGCTGCTGCCGCTGCTGAGAAAACTAATGATCTTTCAGCTAAAACAAACACAGTTGAATTTTTGGAGAGAAGAATAAAGAAATTAGAAACAGAACTTGAAGGTAAAGATGATGAAGCTAAGAAAAGTCTCCGTTCCATGGAACAACAATTTCAAAAAATAAAGGTAAAAGTTGGAGCCTTGTAGAGCAGTACACTTTGCAAGTAACTGTCACAAGGTTACTGGGGTCTAACACAGGGCAGTGGTTACAACTGAAGGCAGAGACCATATTCAAAGGAAAAAAGTATTCAAAGAATTTATAACCAGAATTTCCGTAACTTCATCGCCTAAGATAAAAATATCATTGAAATTATTAGGATAGTATTGAAACTGAGAGAACAAGTTCTTGAGGCATAATAACTTAATTCTTAAAATTAAGGTAAGTGGTTTTCACCCTATGGGTCAGAGTAGCTGCTTACCTAATTGCTCACTGTACCAAGACTCTGGTTTCCAAGGTCTGCTGACAGAGCATTTCTGCAGGGAACTTCTGGGAACACTAAACATGCTATCCAAAAATTACATGATCGTGAGCCTAAGCACTTGTGTTAGGAAGCATGGAAGTCTGGCGTTTTACTTCAAGGAAAAGGTGAACTGCACAGGTGCTTAATGAGCAAGAAGTAAATAATTGGCCAGTTGTTCCCCCTTTTCTCCATATGAATCACTCATCATGCTTTCCTCAAGGCCATCCAGGCTATTAAGAAGGGTTAGGTTTTTCTCAGCTCATTAGGAAGAAAGATTCTGCTTCTCTGAATTCATACTTCTATATGTCATACTTACAAATTAATAAAAATAAAGATCTCTTAAAATTTAAGATGTTTTGAAAAATATGAAGTACAGTCTTGAGCGTGTGACAGGAATGTTTGCAAACTGACACATGGCAAATACATAATGACAAAATTAACTACTCTTGCTATACTAAAATCAGATGTTACTTTGCTTTTCTGAGTTTGTAACATCTGAAGAGAACTCAACTATATAAAATTTAAATAGTTTCTTGTCTATACAGTTTTCTATCCCATAGTTACTGCATCCATTGTGATAAGATTACTTTGTAGTAAATGTTTTGAGTAATTCTATTTTACAGAGGACTTAATTTAGTTTCTTGTCTATACAGTTTTCTATCCCATAGTTACTGCATCCATTGTGATAAGATTACTTTGTAGTAAATGTTTTGAGTAATTCTGTTTTACAGCAGACTTTATTTTTTCACTCGCTAATTTCTGAACTAATTGAGTAGTGTTGTTAGCAATATTGATGTGTATCCTGTCTTTTGAAATCTTGTTTCAGATGTGCAATAGGTTTAAAAAATTACAGGAAGAGCTAATAATAAAAGTACATTTACAAAACTGCTTTTTCTTGCCCTCTTTCTACTCCCCTCCTAGATACAGTATGAGCAAAGACTTGCAGAGCTTGAGCAACTACTTGCCTATGAATTTATGAATGAAACACAAAAACTGAATGGTGATAAAGCCAGTTCTACAGAACTTGAACAGGAGCTTCAGAATCTAAAGAAGACCCATCAAACTACCATTAGAAACCTCCAGACAGAAATTGAAAATCTTAAAAGTCAAAATTCCCAATTAAAACTCAGAAGTAAAAATGATAATAAAGACTTAGAGTGCACAGACTCTAAAATGAAGCAAGGTAACACAAAAGACAGATTGTTAAAACTAAATGAAGAACTGGTCACCAAAAATAGAGAAATACAAGACCTTACAAAAACTGTAGAGAAACTTCAAAAAGAAAGGATGATGATGTTGTCTGATAATAATTTGAGAAATAAAACCAATAATAAGGAAAACCCTACAGAGATGTTAGAAAAGAATACCTCCACAACAGATAAAATGAATTCCAACAACAGCGAACCCTTTCTAAGTGTTTTCAATGGTGACAAAATGCACCAACCACATACCTTTTCTGAGTCTCATCTCTCAGAAGTTCTGCAAGAAAATGCACAGCTGAAAGAGGAGCTAGAGAGATTGTCTCTGGAAATGAGCCAGCAGAGGGTGAAGTCTCAAGCAGCACTGGCTTACTCTGAAAATAACATACGAAGGTAAATGCTCAACATGTTCCTTTAAAAACCTTGTTGAAGTGTTGGCTGATGCAGATTTGAAGTGGCACATTAGTATGTCAGTCATGTGTGAAGCTATCTTATACTTTCATTTGTACTGTTTGTTTTCTGCCTTTGAGAGGGTTTCAGGAGTTTTTTTGTTACTTTGGTTTCTTTTTTTTAAGCAGTGCACTGCCACAGTTCTTTCTACAGACAAACCTGTATTAATGCTTTTATTAGTACTGTAATTTGTTATGTTTTTGAGTAAAAATATATCAATGTAAATAATGTTATCTTAGATGCTTTTTGTTGTGTAACATTAATATTTGGTACCTGTACTTCAAACTGGGGTGTGCTTTCAATGGGATTTCCTTGGCCAACTATAGCTACTTTTTACATCACCTCGTCTCTCTTAGATCTCTTTGTCAAAGTGGGAGAAATTGGCATATTTAGATTGCGGCACATTCTTTTCTAAAATAGATACCTAAAAGAGAATAGTTGCTTTATGATTTAAAAGCACATATTTTCTCTCCTTTGTTTTAATAAAAGGAGCCAAAAAAGATAATTAACTGAATTTTCTGTATCCTAGCTGCCTCCAGTTAAATGAGGCACACATTTAACATTTTTGTCATCCCTCCAGAGCAAGTAATGAAGTAGTAATAGTGGTGCTATCTTGAAAGGTTTTGTTACTAAATATCAAAGACCTGCTGCCCTTAACATTTTTGATATTTCATATGTTCAAGTCAGAAACTTTACTGCATTTTTTAAAAACTATCTGTAGCTGCTTTATTGCATCTTATTTTCCCTTGTCTCTGTTCAGAATACAAGAGGACACAGCAGAATACATTGCATCTCTGAAAGCTTCCCATCAGACAGAAGTGGAGAAGCTTGTTTGCCAGCATGCTAAGGAGCACTCTACTTCCAAAGTAGCTGAACTAAACAACAGAATTTCAACACAAGAGGTAACATACAGTAGATACATTGATTTCATATAGATTTATCTTAAAGTTACGTATTTCTATATTGCTATAACTTTATTTTTCTTTGAAGTAGGACCTACTGTTTTAAAAATCAGCTTGTGCCACTGTATTCAAAGAATCACAGAATGGCTGAGGTTGGAAGGGACCTCTGAAGTTCATCTTGTCCAAGCCACCTGCTCAGCAGGGGCATCCAGAGCCAGGTGCTCAGGACCATGTCCATATAGCTTTTCTGTATCTCCAAGGAGGGGGATTCCACAGCCTTTCTGGGCTTAGTTTTACACACAGTATGAAGGCAGAAGTAGCTATTGCATTCATATTATTTAAGAATTTTTTTAATTGAGGAAAGTTACTCAGAGAGTGAGACTTGTTTTCATATAGAATGTATGTATCTGTTTGGTATTGAACAATCCACACAGAGGACTATTAACCACCATACAGGCATGTTAGAGACTGTATTGTTAATGCACACATCACTTACACCTCCAGTATTACAATAATGTTTGTATTTTTGCTATACTTTTCCTACATAGGTTTCCAGATGTTGTCATGGGCATTTATGTTAATGACCACCTATTTTTAATCTTTTTTGTGTAGCTATTAATAAAACATCTTCAAGAACAAGTCAGTGAACAACAGAGACATCAGGAAGCTCTTTTAGTTTCACAGATACGAGAGCAACTCCTACAAAAAGAGGTATATTGAAATTTGGATTGGGGTACTATATTCTAGCAAGAGTTTTCACTTTCATCCTTATAAAGCCTCAAACAATATATAGTAAAACAAGTCTTAGAAATGGTATCTTTGTCAGCTGTTTCTACATCAACTATACTTGAGAATGCAATATGTTATTTTAATGTAAGCAAGACAACAGAAGGTGGAACCTTGAGCTGTTTGTATTTTTTTTTGTTATGATTTTTAATTTGTTAGAAATGTCTAGTATTTGTATGAAAGTTGATCAGCAGGTTAATCCATGCTTCCATAGCCTCTTCTTTGAGAGTTGTGATGGATAGTAAATAGACCACAGGACTTCTTCCCTATTGAGAGGATTTTATATTATTTTCAACTTCTGTGTTCAGATAAAGCCTTCCTTTTTTCATCCTTCATTGCCATAATACTCACTAGGCAATTATATTCTTGGTTTTCTCCCGGCTATGAAACTTAAGGTCATGTAGAAAGGGAAAGTTAGTTGTAATAGTTGTGAAATTCAGTCGGTTTTGAGGGGTTTTTTCCTGATCTTCTTTATCTATTAATAACATATAATCTAAAAATTACACTTGTCCTTATTTTTGCTTTTGGGTTAATGTTATGTTAAATTGCTGTCCATCTTTTAGCTCAAGTTTTTTAAATTATTGTCTATGCTTTTGTTATTCTTGAAGTACTTGATTCACCATCTCCCTGATGTAAGAACATTACTAAGTTAAACTTAATTTTGATAATACTCTAACCTGCAAGGGCTATTAAAAGCAATTAATCTTAACCTACTAAACTTACTCAGTATTTATCTCACCAGTACAAAATTCCACCCCTGTTGTGACATATTTATATAAAAGTGAGGGTTTGTAGATGGAGAAAAAAGATGTGTTAAGTAAGTTCTGTATTCACAGAATAAAGGCTGAGATTTTGGGTTCATATTAAGAATCTAATGATATATGTTGCTTTCCATAAAAAACTTGTGCATTCCAATGATCCCACTATGTATAATACTTCCTGGGAAAACAGGGCAAGAGTATAATGAAGCAAATGCTATTAATTTGTTTCCTCTATGACTGCTTTACAGATTATTAATGACAGTGATGGTTTAAGAGAGTCACCATCCAATCTGACCCCCATGTTACAGGGCCAAATTCAAAGAAAATGTAAAGGAGTGTCTTTGTTACAGAAATCATTGCAAGACTGTGCAGAGAAAAATGTCTACATAAGGCCTTGCTTTTGCCCTCTAGCATAAATGCTGTGCTTCTTATAAAATACATTTTAATAGTTAAATGGTCAAATAAGTTGAGCTGAAGAAAGAAGACAACCAAACCCACAAACAGAATTAGTAATGATAGGGAAAAGCAGCATTACTTGGTAATGGGATTAAGTCCTCTGTTTAAAATGATGGCACCTCAAAAAAGGCAATTTTTTTCCCGAGGCTTCCTGGAAGATTGTTATTTGAATACTAATTTCAGAAATGGTGTTCATGGATGCTTTCCATTAACTATGTACTTTTCTTCCATAACAGCTTGCCATGTAGCACAGCATTGTATTTGACATGGTTCTGTTGCTGGCAAAATACACAGAGCACATTTTTTCCTGGGGCTTTTTCCCCCTCGTAACATCTTCCCAGCATTATTTTTTATTCTATTTAATTATATACTTGAGATCATGCATGAGCCCTTCCCCTTCAGTGGGGCCACTTAGCCAAGCAGCAAATACTCAGTTTCATGGACCTTAGAAACAAAGACATTCACTCATGTCCACAGGCCCACAGGTTCAAAGCTGCTGGAGTACTGGACAGGCAAAAGGGCAGTGCCACAGGCCTTGTTATTTCAGAAACCTACTTTAAAAACTGGAAGTAATAGTAGGCCAACTTACAGTCACTTCTCAGTAGGAGTGGTAACATCTTATGAAGATGCAATGCTTCCAGCTACTTGAATTCCACAGCAGAGCCAAGGATAACTGAGTGCTTGAAGAGCATGTTAGCAGTTCTCAAATATAATAGCTAAGGGGAGCTAGGGGGTGTCATTAAGGATTAAGACTTCAATGTTTTCACTTTAGTTTACTTATACACATTAAGTGACCTTTTATGTCTTCCTTTCTGCAGCTTTTGAAGGGAATGATTAAACAGCGCAAATACATTTTGAAAGGAATCTGTTTTATACACTGTGTAACACCATGATAACAGTTTTCATCAGTTCTCTTTAATTGTAGGTGACAAAATTGTTGGAAGAACTAAGAGAGGCTAAGGAGTGCCAGAGTCCTGAAATGAAACATTTCTTGTGCCTGGAAAAGAAAATCAAGCATATAGAGACCAGACATGCAGAAAGAGAGCAAGCAATTCAAAAGGTACACCAGAGTATAACTGCATTTACTTCCAAGAGCAATTTATTTTATGTAGTTTTATGGTATTTGCACAGGCTCATTTAGCTCACACTGCAGGGGGGCAAGTGTTTTTTCTACAGCCATGGTTTTGTCTTTGCTGCCTGCTGATGCAAGTGAATGTAGATGCAGTCCCAGTCAGCTGGTCCTTGCTGTGCTAATTAAGATTACTCGTGCATGACTTGCATATCAGGTGTGTAACTTCCTTGCAGCCTGATCTAAGAAGGCCTTGATGTTGCAGAGGGTTGGGTCAGGTGACCTCTGGAGGTCCCTTGTATCATTTGGTTGTTTCAGTTACACAATGAAAGCAAGGTATTGAGAAACTGGCAAGGGCTTGTAGTGCAGTTTGTTAAGATATGACATACGCCTCAACTGAACTGTAATTTTATTTTCCAGTCCCAGCAGTTCTATTCAGAAAAACTACATGAAACATGTAGAAACCTCTTAAAGCAGTCTACCACATTTTAATACCTGAAACAACAAAAAAAGACCTTTATCCTCCACAAACTAAAAGCTGGGGATTTCGAATGTTGAATCTTTATCATACAGCTTTTTGTAGCTTGAATGTGTAAAACAATTTTACATTGACTTTTTTCATCTTTATTTTATGTCATGGTCTCCATGCAGATTTTTTATCGTTCAGGGGAGTTTCTGTCATCTGGAAAAAGTTTTCTAGTCCATATAGATTTTTTTCAACACTTGCATCACTTAAATATATACTGTCTTGTGTTAGTATTTTAACTTAAGTTTTACTTAAATATACAATGTCAAAAAAGGGCAGTTGGAGAGGAAGATCATCAAATCTGTAGTAGTTCTTAGTTTGTGGGGTTTGTTCTACAATTTTAAAACCAGATCTCAAGGAATACACTTTTATATACAGAAATTTTTTTTGTGGTAGAAAGTTTTATTCTTACACATTTCTACATCGGATATATTTCATTTTCTTTCCAAAAAGAGCCATGCATAAACCAAGTCACTGGATTAAGAACAAACCCTGCTGCCACTGATGATTTTATTATTTTTGTTCACATTATGTCCTGCTAAAGGCAACTGTAATACAGTTCATTTTTTTGCTATTCATTTGGTTTTGTATAATGTGAGGATTTCTTTACCATTTCTGTAAAGTGCTGCTACCTACTCTGGGATCTAACTCCACTGAATACCTGTAGTACTTACTAAGATGTTTTTTAGTGCATTGCTTTAAAAAAATAGAAATAATAGTATATATAATTACTACTAAGTAATTTCATCTTTCCTGGTGCTGCTGCCCTTGTTATGTGTTAAGCTTTGGGTTTTGTTTATCCAAGTTTTTAACCATCTACACTGGGGCATCAAAGAGTCCCCCAAATGAATGATATCAACATGAACACTGTAGAAAAGGTAATTGCTAAGCAAAGAATTATGTTTAGTGTCAAACTGCAAATAGGATAATTGGGGCCTTTAGATTCAGAGCTTTCCTTGAAGAATCTATTACAATTAATAATGGTGAGGAGACTTTTATATCTTATTACACTTCTTTTTGGTGTCATTTAATAGGATTATGTCAGGGATTCATGTCAAAGTTAATTCAGACTTTTATCTGCAACAGCATCAGATCTTTGTGACAACAGGACATTTTCTGATCAATTGTAGGACTTTCATTTTTTAAAAGTATGTCCTCAGCTTTTGTTTGTCTTTCAGAACATTCATTTAATTAACACATTTAAATGGCAATTCAAAAAGTTTATTATAGAGGATTTTATGTTATATTCAAACCTTTAGTTGCTGCTTTGGAGAGGATAAGTTAAATTCTCCAGAGGCTCATTAATCAATAATTGATGCTACCCTTCTGTCATTAATGGACATTTAAAGGAATTTATTGCTATCAGAATGATTTTTGCAGTGTTCAGAACAAACTGCTTCCACTTAACATGAGCATTTGGCTTTGAGACTCAGCATCAAATAGAAAGATGTGGTGTATTTTTGCAAAGGGACGGCAGTGTCTGAGTATTGGACTAGAAAGTGGCAATGCTGACTTGCTTCTTACTTACAGGCAGCTCAACTCACACAACACATCACTGAAGTAAGGCAAACCCACGAGGCTGAGAAGTGGCGAAGATTGGCACAACAGAAGAATCAAGAACTGGAAAAATTTCGAGTGGAATTGGATTCAATATTAGATGTTTTATGTGAACTGCAGAAACAAGGGGTTATTATTCCTGCACCTGATCATGGTGGATTCAGAATGACAGACAGCTGTTGGAAGACATGATTAGGTAGTAATTGATTAGAGAAATAGAATTTTAATATTCAAAGTTATGCATAGAAAATGTTATTGAAACTCATTAATGTGACACACATAAATTGAATTGCATTCTGATCCTATCTGGAATCTCGCACGCCCAAAGGTAGATTTGCATTGAGCAATACTCTAGTCATTTGTATGTCTTATATTTTATTAGTAATAAAGTTACATGCAATTTTTAAAAAAATAATAGGAATGTTGAGGTTATTCCACAAGTTCAATTACCATTGAAAAATTCCCTTTTTCAGATACTGCAGAACATGCCTGAATATTTTCAACTTTTGTTTATAATTTGTGTTATAGTGATTGCTTTGTGAACAATTTGAGTAATAAGCTGTTTGATTTATATGTTTAATATATGGCATTAATATATTTCATTCTGTAGGACCTGGTAGAGGGAAAAGAAAAATCATCACGCTAGAAAACGTAGCCTTAGGAACCTCTGAAGCTACAGGGGCTGCCCTGTTCCAGAGAGGACACTGAGGAGGGAACATGAGCATGGCTATTACATTTGACATACAGCAAAAGCCAGCTGCTGAAAGGAAAAAGCAGTAAGTTAAAATCAGGAAAATTCAAGATAGATAGCTGTTTGGTGGTTGGAAGGGATGGGTTGCCAATAAATCAGGGAATTATTAGTTTGAAGTTTCAGTGCTGCAAGTCCTTAAGAATCCCACAGCATATATACTGAGGTTGTAGCTCAATCAACCATCCTAATTTAGGGCAAAGAGAAGCAAAAAGCTGGAATGTGCTCTTCAGGTCCCTGTGGTGTTGGCTGAAGCCAGCATTTAAGTCAAATGTGAAACAGTTCAGGCCTGTGCGTGTGTATTTATGTATCGTATTCTTCAGGGACCAAAGTAAATGTGCATTTTCTCTCATACAAGCATGTGACTGAGCATGCATAAAGAACAGAAGAGTGTAACAAATTATACCATATAGGCATAGACAGTGCCTACGTGCAAGGTTTGGTGGTTTTTTGTACATACACAAACATAAAATGGGACTGTATACACATGTATATAGATATTTAAAAAGCTTGGTCAGTTGCCAATTGATAGAGTAATCTTGGTTATTTCATATTCAGGTATTTTCAGTATTTCTACTATGGGTATTTTGACCCCATCTAACAAATAGTCTGTATTCATAAAATGTGTAAATAACGCTTTGTATATAAAGTATCAGCTTTAAACATCAGGTGTAAACAAGCTGTATTTTATTGAATTAATTTTGCAAATAAAAAGGGTAAAATTGAATAATGTTGCAACTTACCATTTATTTCTTGTACAATACATGTAACACTGTATTATGTGTGACCTGAAGTGTGATCTTTTTAAAAATTACAGCAACCCTTGTATTCCCAGAGAGTTCAGGTCCTGGATAGAGATACCCTAGGACACTGCCTAGGACAGGAATCCTAGGGCGAGTATTTCTGGTTACTGGAAACTCTAAAATGTTTAGGCTTGGGTCATAAAGAGAGGGGTGCCGTAGTGTTCATGTCATTCAAACACCTTTTTAAAATTCTTATAGTCAGGTTTCAGCCAATGCTGCTGTATTACATAGTTTGAATTAAATTCTCTCTCTGAGTCTATTTTACTGAGCAGGGACAGTATTATTTACCAGTACTGTAAGCTATAATATGGTTTATACTGTGTTTGCACATGTATTTATATAATTGTACACTCACTGAAGCATAGTCTTCAGTTTTTAGGTATTTACCATGAAGTGGATGCTGTACACAGGAACAGACTCTCTCTGGGCTTGAATGACTGTAGTTCAGGTGTTCCTTTTGGAGAACTGAGGTCCAAGTTTTAAGTTCTCTGCTAAATTTACTAGTTACTGACTCTCCAGCAGCCTTCACGGTACCAAAAGGGGAAAATACTCTGAAAGGGAGCAGAGGCTGGCAAAACAAGTTGTTAGCTTTTACTAATTATGTCAGTGGGATTCTTTTCAGGAGTTACATAATTATATACTCCTCATGTATGTTTTTCCCCTTCTTGTGCTGTCCTGTTTCATTATGCATTTCCAGGAGGCAGCATAATGGATAGATTAAAAGAATGAAACATGTCTTTAAGTCACTGTCTAATGCTTAGCTGGAATTCCTCTGTTTATAGCAAAGCAGGTGGAGTATAATAATTTGAATTGTCCTGTTTGAAGCTTTTAAGAAATCAAGTGAGCAGCTGGCTAGGTGACTCAGTGACCTAGATTACAGAGATGCCCTTTGAGAGAGTCAACAGGATCTGCAGAAAAGGCATCATGGCACCTGGAGCAGAGATAGCAGCAATGTGTTCCATTTCAAGTTCTCTGAAACACATGTCAAAATTGTTCATGTAACAAATTAAATAGGTTATCATGGATGAAGACTTAATACATTTTGAAGTCTGCCACTCTATCCCATATTACACCTGTTCTGGAAAATATAAGGAGAAATGATGGGTATACTGGCACTAGCTGTACAAATAAATCCACTTCTGCAGGGAAGGGGGCCACGCATCAAGTGCTGCCCCTGACTCTTTTGAACAGAAGGGCCAGTGATAACTTATTAGCCTTTCCTGTCAATACCAGAGGCTAAAAAGTGGCAAAAAACATCAGTGTATTATAGTATTCAAGATCTAGAGCTCAGGTGCATAAATACTTAATTGCATGACAAACATACATCATTTATTTCACCTTTTTGTCTCAGAGAGTGTATAGCACTAGATTTTAATAGAGAAGTTTGCAGTTTTATCTTTCCCTGTCTATGAGCAGCAATTTTCTGATCTTGCATTGTAGGTTTTGTTTTGTGGTTGTTTGTTTATTTTAAAGGTACAGAACTAAAACTTGCTTACACAGAAGAGCATTTTGCAAGTATTCATCTTTGAAAGCTGGAATACATAACTGGACCTAGTAAGTTCTTACAGAATAGAAGATGTGTTTATGCCAACAAATGTACAGAGTTATCTTAGAGGAGCTATCTGCAGTTAAATCTTCTGCAGGTGATGCATTTATAGTGAGTTTTGGGGAGACACTTGAGGCCAAGCAGTAAGAAGACTCACAAAAATTCCATTTTCAAACACCATTAAATTCCAAGTACTCCTTTTGAGGGATTACTCTGGTTAGAACACCTTCTCGTCACTTCAGTGAACAAACTCATTGGTTCTCTGGAAAAAACATGATTTTTTTTAAACATGTTATACATTGCCCTTTTGCCTGAGGCAAAATATGGCTGTTAGTCCCTAAAAAGGAAAAAGAAAGAAAGGAAGGAAAGCTTTAAAATAACTGCTTTTGAAGCAGAAAGTTTCTTCGTTTGTCTTTGACTCTAATGTAGAGGCAGAGGAAGAAACTGAATCACTGTATCGCTGCCACTCTGTCTCTGAAGTGGTGTGGGAGCTCCACAGTGGGGACTGCCAGGTTATTTTTCTGTAAAAAGCAGCATGAAGAGCTTTAAAAATAGAAGGGAGATAAGGTGAAAAAGTAGAACCATCATCAGGGAAGAACAAAAGCAAGAACCAAATACTTAAATAGCTTTACAGGATTAATACAGGCTTCAGAACAACACTAAGAATACAATTCAAATATATTGTAAGTTAAGCTGACGCTATCTCTTGGTTGATTTATTAAATACATTTCATCTAGGCATTGTCACCAGCATCCATACACAAAATGCTTCCTCTTTCTCCCCAGAGTACCAGTTACACGCCCAAAGGAAAACCACAAAGATTTAAGGTAGCAGAAGAAAAGCTTAGGCCAAGCCTACTGGGAATGGTAGTATTTCATATTTCTAAAATCAGACCTGCATTTTTTTGGAACTTCTGAAATTTTGTCCCCAAAAGGTTTGTCAAGCACTGGAACAGGCTTTCTCAGGGATGTGGTAGAGTCACCATCCCTGGAGAATCTAAAAAGGCAGTGTAGATGTGGCACTTGGGACATGGTTTAGTTGTGGACTTGGCAGTGCTGAGTTAATGGCTGGACTCAGTGATCTTAAAGATCTTTTTCCAATATAAATGGTTCTGTGAAGCATAATTTTAAATGCTTTAAAAAGAACCTTAATTTCTCGAGTGCAGAGAAGATGGATTCTACACAGGTTTTCCCCTCCTTAAAGGAGCACTTCTGTTTTTAAGCATGGCACAGGGAAAAAAATTAAAAGAATGGCTTAAACATTACTGAAGGCAGCTCACGCGACCAGAAATAGACTATAAAAATCCACATTTATTAAAAGTCCCAGGACTTGTTAGAATGAAAAATGTTAAGCTTCAGTTCAGACAAAGTTTAACCATCAGATAGTTAACAGTTATTTGAGGTGCCTCAGCTGGAGACCTGCATTGCAGCCCATGGAGCTGTGCTCATTTAGAGCAGAGTTCACTTCAGGCTTTAGTTTGGAATTATTTTCAACAATAAGCTGCTAGTTTTAAACAGTTTCTGCTTTGTTTTAAGTATAATCCCATTACTTTAAACAACTAGCAAGTGGCGTAAGATTTACGTTTGAAAACAGGAAATTCAGCTCTAAGTGGTTTATAACGAGGGCGTAGAAGATAAAAACAAAAGTTGTTTCCTGCACCTTTTTTATTCTTTAAATGCTCAACCCCTTCACTACTTTCCCTATTTATAAGGTGAAGGAACGATGAATTAATCAGCATTTAAGTGTCTGAAGAATGTATCAGCAGGCCACTACTACATTTTCCCTCTGACACAAATGTGTTGTATACAAAGCAGGTTGGTTAGTTTTAAAAAAAAACAAAACAAAACAGGCACAGTATCTGGAATCCACTGTTTTCATTTTAGTTAAGAATTTCCTGCCGAGCATACTCCAAATCGAGCAAGGGATTTAAACCTGGTGCTTGCTCTAAAACCATCTGGTCATTAGTTACCATCTTTTGAAGAAAGCTGAAATATAATGTAAGTACTCTCTAAGGTTCAGAGCCTTATTCTCTCTCTAAAAAATAAAGGTTGAACTACATCTACTCAATTCCTTAACAAATTTTTCCCTGGGAAAACAGCTGAAGTTGCAACACCATCCCAATTGAGTACAAAAAGAAGATGGAGCAAGCACAGCTTAGCTTCACTTTTGGAGCTAGTCCTCCCAACAACTCAAAGCTCACCACTCACCCCTAAGTAAAAAAAGGCTGTTTATAAAGCCAAAAAGCATAGGAAGGTTCGGCCCATAAGCAATACATAACACCCATTTTAACATTGCACCACCATTTGCATGTAGTAACTGCACCAGCAAAAGAAGAATAGGGGTTTTTTTCTTATTTCCTGTGATTTAGCTACTGAATCCTGCACTTACTGAAGTGGAAGTTCACATCAGCAATTAAAAAAAAAAAAAGAGGAATAGTCAAATCACAGTTTGTGTGAAGAATACTAATTCCACATCATCACTAGGCAGCTCTTGGAATGTCACTCTGAAGCACTATAATTACAGGCACCAGTTTGCTTTTACTCAGCAGCACATGCTGATAGCATTTTGTAAACACTGCAGCCTAACAATTTAATTTGCAAGGTAGTCCCTCTGGAAGCTTTGTAAGTGGGATTTAACCTGTACCAAAAAGCAGTTAGGAATCAGATACTGAAGTTAATCCCAAGCAGATATTTATTGTGCTGCTTAGCTTCAGGCATCCTTACTGGGAGTAGCAGAAGCTACAGAACTTCTCCAGGGGCTGCCTGTTTATTCCTTGCTTCTGTCTTACTTTGAGATTTACACTTTCCCTAGCCAAGTAATTTTCATACACCTCCCAGTGCCAGGCTCCAGCCTTTACAGTCCTTGTAAATTATTATGGTATCCTTCGGAAGCTGGTAATAAGCAGTCCTTTAAAAACAACAAAACAAGAAACAAACAAAGAAACGAAAAAATCAAGACACAAAAATAATGCCGTGAAAAAGGTTTGGAGCACAGAAGGCACCAGAATAAAGCATTTAGTGTTTTACTTCTTGTCTAAACTGAATTCTAGTAGCACAACCAGTCTTACAAACAATAAAAAGCACAGGTCTGAAATAGCTTCTGTCAAAATAGCAGAAGGCCAAGAAAGGCTTCAAACTGAACAATAATGGGAACGTTTACCTTAAAGTAAAAGACTTTCTCAGTCAAGGATCCCATGGGAAGATTGCATGACCAATTTGCTTTCTAAAATGATTGGCGGTTCTGAGATGAGGAGATCATCCTCACCTAATGAGAAGTTCTGCTCAGTGTTCACAAAGTTAGGAATGTTAAATTTTGTAAGACACTGTAGGTCTTCCTCATACATTCCACTGCTTCTGGGAACCTCCTGGAAGTGAATATTACTCTCCAGACCTGGACCTTTCTGATTCCCTTTTGCTTTGTTCATATGTTCCACTTCATTAATACAGAAATGGAAAAGTGACTGAGATTCTTCAGCCATTTGACGAGAAAAGACCCTCTCAGACTCCAGAGGTCTTCCAAAATCTGCCACAAAGCTGTTCATGCGAAATCTTTTTTCAGAAGGTTCTGCATTGCTGGGGAGGAAAAAGAAAAATACAGTAAACACAGAAGTAGAACTATTCAAGTGCTTATCGGCAAATTCAGTGGTTTCAACAACCACTATGATCAGGAAGAAAGAAAACCCTGTGGTTTATTTACTATTAACTTATAAAGCCAGCAATATTTATTATTTTCTGCTGAAGCTATTTTAAATCTTAACTTGTCATAATATTTTATGAATAATAGGAACAAGTTAATGCCAGCAGTCTTAAATGGCACTTTCAGTAATCAATATACTGTAGTACTCATGTCACTGAATGAGCTTAGAAATACACTTCAGGGTTTCCTCTTGATAGCAAGTAGTATCAAGTAATAACTTTTTCTAATAATAGCTTATAGGAACACTTTGAGTAAAATCCTTGACAGACAAAATCCTTCTGAGGCATGGGCAGCACTGCTCTCACTAAAAGGCATAACTTGAGTGCTTGGTTGTCCAGACATCAAACTGTGCTTTCCACTGACTTCAATCAATGACATTCAGATTTCCAAAGAAGGAGAGTCAGAACTAAAGAGCTTTAAAGACTGGTAGTCTTAACAATTCAGGCACATAGCCCAGGAAGGGCAGTTCAACATATTTCTTGGGAGTTTTCTGTATAAATCTTGGCTCAAATCAGCACCAATCTGCATGGACTGTGCAGGAGCCATAAACAGCTCGGGGTGAGAAAAGCTCAAGCTAGATGGAAGTTTTACAGATAGCAATGCATTCTTTTCCAGGCTGAATTTATATGCTATCATCACAAAATGCGAGGTTTTTGCATCTGAAACACAGTAGGAGGTATTTAGAGGATGAGCAATGAAAATCTAAACATATTCTCTGAATATAAATTTTGTTAAGAAATCATACTGTTTAATCTGAACGTGTAGCAAATGACATTGGAGTCAGATAATTGGACACCTAAAGGTGCATCCAGCACTTAGAGTTTTTCAGAGAAATGCTGTAATTTAATTCTCTCGAGCCTGCAGTGGGAGATAAGTGCCTACATTCTTTTGAAAGCCTCAGATGACACCTTCAGAAATCTAGCCCTAAAACCTTCCAGTTCGCAGGATACCTACCATTAGTCTTTCAGGCAATAGTTAACCTTAAAGATCCCTGCTGCTTAAATGCTAATTTACTTCCATTAGATGATGGGAGAATCCAATCCTAACAAAATCACTTCCACTAGCCTTCAAATCAAAGTGGTTCTCTAGTTTGTCAAAACTGTATTGGCTCACTCTGCATGTCAAAGTGAAGTTTGCAGAAGAATAGCATTAAAACTGCAAGGCAGAGCAGTAACTAATAATGTAATGTGTACACACCAGGAGGCAAACAGACTGGAATAATTCTGTGGTATTCAGAGCTAACAGCTGACATTTATGTCTTTGTAATGCAGTAAAAAGCAACACTATACAAGTTTTATATATAGTTTTGCAAATCTATCCCACGAGTTTCTATGTAGTATGCTAGCACAGACAGTGAAGGTGGCAAGTAAGCACAGAAAGGGCAAGCACTGTAAGCCTAGGAAGAAGTGACAGCAGAAGAAAGCTTAAAATGTATCCACTAGAGAAGTAAAATTACTTCATAGGTGTGGAAAGTGCTTTATAATCCAATGAGCTATGAAGGAGCAAAGGCTGACAGTGCAGAGGGGCACACAAGACTGGCAACAGCAACCTAATCTAAATGGAAGAATAGAAGATGTCAATGAATTTTACAATGACCCAGAATGTTGAAGACATACAATAAGGAATAATCCTGTGTTCATGAGCAGGGAACACATGATCTAACATACAGTGATATTTTTGGACTCTGGACTTCACAAACACCATCTCTGTATTTTGGAGTAGAATTTTTATTTTTTTTTTTTTAACTAGACTAGAAAATTGCATAGTCTTGCTCATTACAATATGCAGGCATACCTCAGCAGATACCTTTTCAGAACACTTAAAATAAGAAATCCTAGTTTTACTGTGGAAGGGAGCACAGTCACCTAGACAATCAAATCCCTTTTGCAATACTTGAGCCAACAGAACACTCTGAGTCCTGAAAGTTGCCAACAAAAAAGGAGGAAGGTGAATGCCAGACACCTTGAGCAACATATAACACTGAAAACCACACAAAACAAGCAGTTGCCAGTGAACTAATCCAAGCCCCTTTTTCTGGGAATCTCTCAGCCTGTGATGCTGGGTTCTGGTCTGCTGGACTCAGCATTTAGCTCTGGACTCTGCCCACTGGAGTTGAGTGCACTGTCAGGGTACAGACCACTTTGCCCAGTATATCATTCTAACAGGGGCATACTACTTTGGGACTGACACTCGAAATTCCTCTATACTTAAACGTCCCTTCTCTCAACACTCCCTGAAGTCCTGGGGAACTTGGCAAACCATGGAAACAAATAAGGAGCCAATCCTCAAAAACATCAGGGTTTGGTATCCTAAGGGGAACTTGGGGGATCTGAACATAGAGCAATCCTAAACACGTAGCAATCCTGAAGTGCTACCCTGAACCTGAGAAACCTCCCCGAGTAAGTATTCAGCAAAAACATACATATATATATCTGTAGAAGTTTTTGTTTCAGTGAGTCTGCATTTCTCTGACTAGATTTCACCTTAACCAAAACCAACTGATATTTTGGGGAAAAAAAAAATCCTCTGTCATTTCAGCTTTACTGCAAGTAGTAGTACAACCTGCCTAAATAGCGGCATGAAGCTTTGAGGTTACATCAGCCAATGTCTTTTACAGATAGGTTACACAAACTCTTGCATGTGTTGCGAAAATGTGTTTTAAGGACATTTTCAAATGCAGAAACAAAGAAATTGTACTATCCACTCCTGAGTGATGAGTGAAAGCATCTTTCAAACAGAAATTCAGAAAGATTTTAAACACTTTTTCTTTTGCTGCACAAGCTAATCTTCTACACATACTAATATGCAGGCAAATAAAAGATAAATGCAACAGACATAATTTCCATAACTGATTCACTTTCTGCCTCTCCACATCAAAATCCTGACCCTTCTGGTCTGAGAATGTATCCAATTCTGAACATCTTTTATAATTTTGAAAAGTACATCCTATCATGGCTCTTTATATTGAGGCAAGAAAAGCATATTACTGGAAAAATCAGAGAATTCTACTTTGGATCCATCCATCTGAGTCCAGTTACACTTATCTCTCACATTAATGGTACTTTAAAGAAGAGCCAAATAGCCTTGCTGAAGTCAGAGACACATCCATCAATCAAGCTGGCTTTCTCCCAAGAATCCATCAGTCAAGCTGGCTCTCTCCCTAGGATCCCATTAACATCTCCCTCTAAGGGAAGCTGCAAGACAGCTGCTAATGAAACACCAAGTCGTGAGGAATCCAGTCAGGTATAAAAACAGAAGATGCAGGCAAACTAAAATCACAGTCTGCACTGATTTTGCAGGTGGGTGTTCTCCAGTTTTTATATACATGTATCAAAAATAAAAGGACACAGTATTCACCACACTGAGCATATTCCTGGGTGATCCATGTTCAGTACCATACACATTTCATTATCAAATGTCGAAAAAATAGTGCTCAAATTTGTTAAGGGTGCCAACTCAGCATACACAGTAAGTGGGCAAGCACTTGAGAACACAGGTCCCAAAGCTGCAAAGAGGTTTAAAACAAATGCAGAAAGGAGCTTTAGCAACTGAAGAAAAATTATCTTAAGCTTTAGAATGGAAGGGTCTTCTGGAGCTCTCTAGGCTGATAATGAAGGCTATTTGGCTATCAAGTTATTTGGATGTAGAAGTTGGCCAAAGATGAGGTTTCACAACCTCTCTAGGCAAACTGTTCTAAGAAAATTGATGAAAAATAGCAGAAAAACAGAGATATCAAGCAGGCCTCTGCTACCTCAAAGTACATTTTTACATATTAAATTCTCTGTGTTGTAATATTGGAATTCATCGCTTCTTCCCCACTCAAATTATTCACATGGGATACAGACTCAGATGCTCAGCTAATTAAGGTCTTTAGGGAAAGGGGCAGCACATTGACAGGAGGACTTTAAATTTATTTGGGAATAAGGTGAAAATGCTTTATAACAGTCTGTAAGGGAAACAAAAATACCAGCAAGTCAGTTCTGGTAAACTCTATTCTTCTGCCTCTGTTTTCTTCTCACAGCAACAAAACTTTAGGAGCACAGAAGAGGCTCAAGGTGTACACATACTCTTTCTATTTGTGGCCCTGTCTCTAGAGATGTGCTGTTACATGAAGTTTCAGAGCCAGTCTACGTACGATGAAGTAGCAAAGGGCCTCCAGTAGACAAGGATAGGCTGCTTTAGGAAGCAATAAGCACTAACAATTGCCTTTGACAATCAGCTTCTCATCATTGCTACCTGCCTGCAAGTGATCTCACACTTCAGAGAGGCTTCTTATTTCTACTTCATGGCACATAAGCCTGAGGGGACATGTGGATTCAAACTTTCTCATAGGAAGGAACAACGGCAGCCTGGGTGCTGTTGCAAATGCAGATAAATGGCTGAGGCAAGGCACAGTCTACACATAATTATCAGCCAGAAAAAATAAGAAATAAAGGTTTTTCAGGGGACCCTGGCTTTAAACAAATGTGGAGCTGATCTGTACTTCAGCATCTACTGGCATTTCTCAGCAGAAACTAAAACACTCTGAGACCTAGGGGGTTAAGGGAAGATTTTGTAAATACTACTGATATCTACCTTTTGGACTTCAGCATACAAGCATGTGGAAACCTGCCAGACTTCAGATTCCTTAATTTGACATCTGCACTGCATTTTAATTGTATATACTCTATCAATATTCACACTTCCACTCCGAGATAGCTTGAGCTCATCTAGAGCAATCCTATTTATCAGCAGAATAGTAATCTAAAGGCACCTGTACCTGTTTGGCAGCCTACACATCAACTTCCTTTTAGCATGAAAATGCTCAGATTGCTTGAAATGAAGATAGACTGCACTGTTTCATAAGAACAGAGTAGAGCAAGATGGTGCTGAGTCAGTGCAATGTCAGCACTGTCACTGCTTGTTTGGGGGCTGCAAGAGACTAGATGTGCCTCTTGGTAGGCTGGATTTCTTACTCCCATTTTCAGACTCACTCTTGATGAGGTGCTCCTGTCTTCGTCAGCAGGGTCAGGACAAAAAACATGAAGATGACAAAAACTGCAAGACCAACCCAAAATCCAATCACAATGGAATCTGGTGAAAAGGAGAAAACAAGATGATCAGTGTTTTACCTGCACTTGCAGAAAGCTGCCTTCAACATACAACATGACTGCAAATCGAAAACAATTTGCAGTTTCTTCCTGGGTGGCAGAGGGAAGGATTATCAAATTCATCATTATCTACTTTTGAACAGAAAGTTGCCACTGAAACTCCCATTTCTAGACTGAGTTTTACTGATATCTAGACAAACCAGAAAGAAGATAAAACATGAACATACAAACATGCAAGAAGGGAGTCTTGATTAGGAAAGGAATCCTTGCTACCCTTAACCCCTCATTAGACAGCCACTACCAAACGCCAGAGATCCTCACTGGCTGCAAAGCCATGTGATGATCTGTCTGATCCAGTGAGCAGGCACAGACTCAACTGTTTAATTTCCTACAGGACTAACTAAAGACACCAAACCCCCAAGGAATCAGCTACCCTGCCTGGTACTTGACCCCAGCTGTGAATCACAATCCCACTGTGAAATATATTCCACACTAAAAGGCAGATGTGGAAATTGGAAATCAACTCAAACCATTTGTTCTTTCCCTGCACAGTCAAAATGCCTGCTGCAACCTGAGGTTTTCTCCCTGTGAAAATACTTTATCACAATCAAGTCACTCCTTAATTCCTTTCTCTGGTAAGAAAAGGAGGTTAAGTTCCAAGTCTCCTACTGCAATGTTTATTCCATCTCTCCTATGCCACACCTTCCCCTCTCAACAGCCTGTGTAAAATAACTAGAGGGCAGTTCAAGTATAGCTCTCCATGATGGGGTAGAGGAGACTGTAATACCCCTTTTTGCTTAATGCAGACTGGTATGAGTTTATTTCTGTAATTCCATATATTATGTGCCCTACATTCCTTTCAGAACCTTTCTAGAAGTACAGCCTATATGCGGTAGTTCAAGATGCACCTTATGTTGGACCTTACTAATAGAAAACAGCCCATGGTTATCTACTATCCTACTGGACTTTGTAATATCTGAAAATGTCATCTAGAAATAAATACTCCCATTAAAAAATTTACCACAACCATTTACAGCTACTAGTAATGACCAGTTAGTCAGACATGCTCGAATGATATGCAACCGCACTGACAAGCAGAATGCAAAATGTGACCAAGATGACTAAAAATTATGCACACAGATTATAGTGATCGAGCTGCAAAACTTAACGCATCAACTGAGAGGGGGAAAAGTTAATTAAACAAAATAAATCAAGATTCTGAGAAACTACTATGTCCACAAAAGTCATATCCCCCAGCATTATGTGCTGCTGAGTAACAAGCTATCTTGTGGCTTGTTTGGTTTTCCTTCTCCACAAATGAACTCCTAAGTTTACTGAGCATGAAGCTACATCTTCTTTGTTTAATTGTGCCTCCTGACACACTTCCAATCCTCTGCTGTATGAATTATGTTATTCGGATTTGTTTAAAATTCAAGCAGGAGTTCTCTTTGGTATTTCATGTAGGTCTCACTCACTTAAGTGCAAATCATCCAAACCTACTAACTTCTAAACACTTACTCAAAATAAACAGTACATAACACAACTTTTGTTCAAAAATTATGCCATGAGGCACTTACATTTATAATACTGCCCCAAGTTACAAATAGATTGTACAAATATCCCATGACTTTCTCAAATTGCATTTTTAGCCTTCCTTTTCTTTCTAACAGGCTCAAAACATCCTGACTGCAGATCTGAGTCCCTTGATCATTCCTACCTGTTTTACCTCTCCAATGTTATTGAGGTTTTCTCTGTTTCAAAGTCACCAAAAAAAAAAAGAAAAAAAAAAAAAGAAAAAAGATATTGTTCCAATCTCTGCACATCACGAGTGTCTCCTGGCTATTTTTGTCTATTTTCTAAAGTTTCAATTTACAAAACATCTGGTCCCTACTTTTCCAGATTTTTTTCTGATTTCTAGTTCCTGCTTTCAGTCCTTCTCAGACAAAACATCCTTTCTGCTTTTTCTCTCTCTTTCCAGTCATATATTTGAAAAGTCACTGTGACATTCAAATACCTCATCTTCTCCCCACCTCCACTTTTTTTCAAGAAATGTATTTTTCTGTATCAGAATTTTATCAATCCTTTTCCTCACGAGTCACTTTGAATAAATTTTTTTCTGCTTTCAGAAACAGTTTTCTGAGTTCCTTTATATATACATCAAATAATAGGACCCCCCCCTTGCATATAATTAATTAAATCAACATTAATCCAAAAGTGTCCTCCAACCTTCTCTTGCGCTATATTTGAAAACAGTGCCCTCTCATTTTGTATCAAATTGCCCTCTACTGTGTGTATCAAATAAATAAGTAATAATAAGAAAAAAAATCATACACCTCTATCTTTAAGAAGAGACAGTGATGTTTTACAACTGGTCAGGTGTTACTGCCAGCCTGCCTCACCTGGACTGTAGTGCATTCCCCACTGAGCTCTCCAACATGTTACAGGAATTCATTAACACCTCTTCTTTGTCAATATTCAAGTCTCCCTCCTCATACAGCTTCGGTGTAATCTCCTCACCTCCTTCCACCTCAGCTTAAGATTTCATGTCTGATCCCACTGCCTCCACGTTTCACAACAGTCTCAACTCAGCTGGTAAGAGCCAGAACAAAGCACATTCCAAGAACATACCATGTCAAGAAATATCATCCCGTACACAACACAGACACAGACTGTTCCTTTACAACATTATACTCTGTCCTCTGAGGAATGCAGGCAGTAACACTGAAGTAAAAAGAGCCAACTCCAATCTATCAGTTAAAACAAATAAACAAACCTAAAAAAAACAAACAAAAAACCCAAACAAACAAAAAACACCCAGAAGGGACCTCCCTGGTCACTGATTCAGTACTAACAAATCTCCCATCAAGCTCCACCTGAAAAGCAGTTGTTACTTCTGTCCTAGTAAGAGCCATCCAGAATGTTCCTGCTCTATGAACAGCACAGCCAGACAGGGAAGCTCAGCTGCCTCACTCAGCTTGGCAATCACTTCAGTGGCAATCCAAGAGCTGATTTGCAGCTATGCCTTCCACAATCCAGAGGCAGCTATCATTTGTATTTTTTTCTCCCATCGTGCTGTTTGATACACTGAGCTAAAAAGAAGGTACGTATGTAACACTGCAGCTAATCTTTGCTACTGGTAATCTTTGCAGTTAGCCTCTGATTATGTGGAAGTATGGAGATAAATTAGAAATATGACAAAAGCAAAAAAAAAAAAAAAAAAAAAAAAAAAAAGTAAAAAACAAATTAAGGTAAAAAAGAAAAATTTTCTTTTTTTTTTTTTTCTCTCTCTCTTTTTTTCTTTTTTAAGTGTTAATAACTTCAACAAGTTTCTTCTGTCCCTTACAGAGCCTCTCCAAAACCTCATGACTATGCATAGATAGCCAAGGGAGATCAGCCTTTCTGGGCTGCTGTTTGCCACTGCAGGCACTACTTTTTCTCATCCTGAATGGCTCGTTGTGACACGAGACAGAACGTGTGTATCCCACTGTGGACCTGTGCTCCAGTACTGAACAGAGACCTTTCCCCAGTACTGTGAAGACTGGTGCTCAAACCCTCTCACACAGTATTCAGCTCAGAAACAAAGAAACAAGATGGTTTAATTCTCTTTGTCAAAGAGAAAACCCTGCTGGTCTCTGTTACCTTTCCCCCCATCTTTTTTTGTCCCCCCGCCCCCAACCATCTCCTTCAAAAAATACAAATCATAAAATCCAATGACATAGTCTAGTTTTTAGATAAATATTGGTCTAGCTGTACTAGCTTGTCCTAGCTAAATTTTCTCCCAATTTCAACCCATATTTGTCATCTCTCTGGTCCATATTGTCCACTTACTACTTCTACTGTAAAACAGTATTATTAGAACACTGAATTTAGCGCACTCCTCCCATGAGGAAAGTCCCAATGATAAAAGTCTGCTCAGAAGGAGAAAATTCTTACTTTTATTTTAGATCTTATAAAAGCCTTACATTTATTTTCTGTGAAGAAAAACCAAAGCAGTAAGGCTGTCCACCACTGCCTTTTGACTATTAACAGGAATAAGAACAAAGCAACACAGATCATACCAAGTAGTCACCAGGAGCAGCAGTGGCTGCGTTTGCTGTTTTAAACTTTTCTGGCAGTATCAGTGCTGACAAATTTCTGCCACAGCCAATAAATCCATGATTCTTTCATGCACAAGAACACCAGTCAACAAAAGAACACAGAATAATAAACAATTATAATAATCTAATAAATAGATTGCAGAGAATTGTAATTGCAGAGAATCCAAAGAATTAGGAGAGAGATACTTTTGTACAACAATCAGTCACAAATGAAGAGTAGGAACATTAGGACAGGAAACTCAGCTCTACTGAACTTACATTTATGAGCCTTCAGGCCTTCAAATGACACTGGTCCATACTCATAGTACTCGTAGTCCCAGGTGTAATCAGAGTTAGACAAGGCCTGCTGGGAGGTTCTGTTAGAAATCAGCCTCAGGGCAGACATCCTGCACCTCAATATATATCTGTGGATATGAAATGTGTTAATAGAGATTACATACTTCTAGCACGTATTTCGGTTTTATAAAGAATTCTTTCTTATCTACTGGATCACTTACTTATCACTATTCCCAAGAGCAGCCACTGTCTCATCAGACAAGGCTATCACATCCCCTCCTACTCCTTCCCCAGTCTTGGCTGGCTAACCACTGGTTAACACAGATCTTCTCTTCAGTGTAAAGAAGAAAACTTATTTTCACCTCCACAGAGATGCCTTCAAGTGTACAAGGTATCAAAACCAGATTCCTCTGATTGAATATAGCTTAAAAATAGTACAGAACAAAGACCACTAACCACATGAATGCTGCCAGAAAAATCTAGGTGGAGAAGTGGCCAGACTGCCAGGCTCAAAGGGTTGTGTTATCCATACAGAGCCCAGCTGGCAGCTGGTTGTCAGTGGTACCCCTCAAGGTATCTCAGAAATGGAGAGCACATGTACCAAGTTCACAAATTATGTGGGGGACAGTCAAGAGGCCCGTTTAGAGAGACCAGGACAAGCTGGAGAAAGGGAGCAACAGGAACCTTATGAGGATCATCAGTGCAAACACAAAGTCCTGCATCCAGGAAGGAAGAGCCCCACGCAGCAGTACAGGCTGGAGGCTGCCTGAGGGGGAGCAGCTCTGCAGAGCGACCTGCAGAGAACAAGGAGCTGAACACGAGTCAGCCCTGTGCCTCGTGGCAAAGAGCACCAAGTGGGTACTGGGCTGAATTAACAGGAGCGTACAGGCAGGTCAGGACAAGTGTTTATTCTTCTCTACTCACCGCTGGTAAGACCATATCTGGGGCATTGTATACGGCTGGTATCCCTAATTATAGCAAGACACAGACACACTAGGGCAAGTCCAATGAGAGGCCACCAAGACGGTTAGGGAGCTGAAGCATGGGATGCATGAGAGCTTAAGGGTTTGTTCAGCCTAGAGAAGAGACCTTAGTGTTCTCTGCAGTTAGAGGGTGCAGAGACGATGGTGCCAGGCTCTTCTCAGAAGTGCAGAGTAAGAGGACAACAAGCAATGGACAAAAACTGGGAAACAGGAAATCCAAATTAGGTACAAGGAAAAATTTGCCTATCTAGTCAAACATGCTTTGTGTAGGAAGTTGGACCAGATAACCACCAAAGGTCCCTTCCAACCTAAATTTCTCTATGTTGTTAAATGGGTTCAATATGTCACCGTGAGGAAGGAAAATAAAACAGGAGTGATTTCCCCCACAGGTTAACAAAAACTGCAGTACAACCCCAACCCTCGTTAATTATCTCGAGAGATATTTCTGTCATTACCACCACTCTGTACTAGAGACTTGCATTTTGCAGGGTAATTTTTTCCGAATATGAGACAGTTTTATGCACACTAAAAGAGAGGACATCTCTGCACAAAATGACTGCTGCAGCTGGAGTCAGGACATCCAACTTGAAACATATTACAAAATACTATTTGTAAAAGCAAGTTGAGCTTTGGGCAATTTTGCATTCAATTAAAACCCAGCAGGACTCACTAAGGCTTCAAGTGCTAGGAGAACCTTACATAAAGAACAAAAATTAGGCACAAAATGAGAAACACATTCACCCAGCAAATATGAACAGCATTTCAAATTTCAAAAAACAGTTCTTTCTGCAAATATTTTACCATCAGCAAATGCTGGCAGTAATGCCTCAAGCAATTTAAAATAAATATTATGCCTGAAAAAGTAAACTTCATCTCTAGTTACAATGTTCAGAACCTTAAACATAGACCAAAACTTGACTTACAGGTGATAAATCCTTTAAAATAATAAATGGATCTATTTTTCAACCCAAACCGGTTTAGTTTTCACAATGAGCAACCCGAAAGCAGGAGAGGCCGGTGGGATGGGGAGAGAAATGACCAACCCTATTCTTGGGTCAGGACAAGAAGATTCACCACATTACGCTCACCCTCCCCATAGCCACTCAGAAAGCCTCCAGCAAGAATAAGTAGCCTGAAGCACTGAGGAGAAAGTAAAAAAGATGGCTGTAGAAGACAACCCAGTTCATGGTTGAGGATGTTTTCCATCTTCTACTTCCAACACTAAGAAATGGACAGAGTTAAGTCTAACTTGAGTTCCTCCTTTACTTTTCCAGTGACTAGAAAACTCTAATTCCTAGAACCTAATTAAGCTTTAGACAGAGGTTTTCTTATTTTTAATCAATTAAAGTAACTGTTGCCTCTGGGAGAAGGAAGTGGCACAGAAAAAAACCCTAAGATTCCTGTCCTAGTTTGCCCCCATCTCAGTTCTGTCAGTTGTTTCTTAGAAGAGTCTGTATTTCATTTTGTGACTGCACTCCAAGAGACTTCATGGTACTACACAGGGTTCCCACCATTTTTCTTCCCCTGCTCCTCAATATTTTGTTGATGACATGTCTTGACAAATTTTATTAGCACAGTTCTGTTTAAGGGCTGCTTTTCTCTTTTATAGCCTTCCAGACAAGTCTTTCATTTAAATATTCCTCATATGGCATCACTAATGTTCAGTCACCTCCCTCCTTCCAGTACAAAAAGAGCTGCAATCCACAGGCAGAAATTTTCAGAACAGGGTATATGAACAGTCTGAAAAATGTTCTTTCATCCACCTCAAGCGCAGGGAGATGGGATTAATTGGGCCACATGTAGCTCTCTCTCCCAGCCTAGTCTCTAGTGTCCAGGTACGGTTTATGGGGAGGACAGTCTCTTCCAGGACACAAAGAATCAGTCCCAGTTCAGTCTTAGGTGTGGACTGGAGGTTCCAGAGTTCCACCACTGAGAGCAAGCATTTGGAGACTTACTTTCACTGCAGACAAGCCACTATCAGAGTGAGAGGTGCTAACTGAATCCTGGGTCACGCGCTCCCAGGCTAATCTGTGCTCTGAGTGACATATAAAATATGCCTCTAAATCATCCAGTACAGCTAAGCATAAGCATTGTCCCAAAGCAGTTTACAGTTCCCTTGTAAGCTTTGCCTGTCCAAATACCTCAGAAACCTCAGCCTGAAACATGAAAACCAATCTTTAATTCTGCTTCAAAAGCCAGTCTACCATGGTGGTACAAGGACTAGCACGGCGAAGACAGGCGTCGTGTCTCCTGAGGAACAGCAGAGCAGGGTGATGTGACATGCTAGTCACTTGTCAGATGTAGTTGCCAGGCTGCAGCAGGTCACAGATGGATGTCAGGTGCCAGGTAAGGGCTTCAGGGAAGGAATTCCTCTGAGAGATGCACTCAGACACGTGTTCTGTCAGGCACGGAGAGCAGTGATTCATCCCACAGCTCTGAAACATGACAGGGACCTCCTCTAATTGACTTTGCTGAGGGTTTTTCTGGGGTGCACAGGAGTTGTTTAAAGTGAACATGAAAGTCCCTCTATTGATTTTCATGTGTATGGAGGCAAAGAGCCTTTCCTCTCTCTGGCTCACTTCTTTCAAGAGCAACAAAAAGCTTCACTTTGATTACCCAAGAAACCCCAAAGCAGGGCTGTGTTCAGTGCTGCAAACCAGGAGATTCAAGCAGATCAGTATCATGGAAACTAAAAAAGGTAAGTGCTTGCAGCCTTCTTCTGGAGTGTTCGGCAAATTATACCTTCATAAGAACTTGTTTGTAACCTGTGAGAAAATTTGTAAGGTTACAGCTTGCCTGACAGCTGCCAGTGGTCCTGAGCAAGCTAGTTTGGCTGTTGGGCTGTATTTGCACACCTCTGAACTGCAGCAGCAGGGCATCAAATGATGTGCAGTTGGATTGTTTGCTTCAGTCTGGACATCATGTATGCATTGCACAAGGCTCTTAGACACTTACCTTTCAAAAGGAGTCACTGGAAAAGCAACACTGAACACATTGGCAACACAACTTCATGGCTTACACCATCACTGGAGCCACAGAAGATGTCAGATGTGTGTGTCAGAAGCTGCCCTTGTATGTAACCAGCAACAACTCCCTCCAAAGCTGACCTGCATGCACAAAAACAAACCCATGTGGACTGGTCAATGTACTGTTCATTTCTGGTGCACGAGAAATTACCAGTATGGCAGACACAGGCAACTCGGTAGATTTTCAATTAAAAACTACATTTATTTTCTGCATACTTCTATTCTGCTTATTGCCATACAATCTAAGCACTTTATAGTCTTCATAGAATAAATGAACAAACCATTGCCCCCTTGCAAATTCTGAAGACCCCAAGGGCCAGACAGGGGAACAAAGTAGCAACATTTCAAACTGTGAGAAGTCCCAGCCTGAGAAAGCTTAGCACTACACCCTGATGCATCAGCTCCATCAGCTGGCCAGTACAGTTAACCCAGAAGCTCTTGGCTATGAGAATGCTGTTCCTATATCCCCTGAGTCCCCATATCAACAACCATATTATGCAGGGGGAAAGGGAGCCAGCCACCCCCTCCTCCTTTTTACTCCATCCCAAAAACTAAGAGGTAAAATCAGAGAAAAAGCAAATGAAAAAAAAAAAAAAAAGAAAAAAACCAAAAAAGTTTATTTACTCTGCTGCAATACATCAGCTGAAAAGTAATCCAGACCCCATTTTTCCACAACCCTTCCATGTGGCTACTGCTTTGAACAAGCTGTGCCACTCCCAGCCCCGGACAGGGAGGGAGTCTGTAGCAAATACTTAACCTAATGGTCCTTGCTTCTTGCTAATTCTCAAGATCCTAGAAGGGCAGGATTTGCAGTCAAACTTGTGGTCTTCTCAGGGGAATACCCAGTCCCACCTGCAACAAAAGACAGGAAAGCAAGCTATAAAAAACAAGAGAAATTTAGCCAAAAAAAAAAAAGGAAAAAATTAGAAAGATATCTGGAAACTGACTACACAATTAAAAATCATCATACACACCATCTCTGAGTGCATGATACCTTGGTCTTTTCTTCTAGAGAACAGAAGGTACAATGTTAACAGTGGTTATGTTTGTGACTGATGTTCACAAATAGCATTATTTACTTGAGCTGTTGAACTAAAATAACAATAATAGTGTTGGATTTGTCACAAAGGGACTTTGTAAAAATGGAAAGGAAAAAAGCTGGTTTAGTCACTGCATAACCTGGGGACTAAGGATGAGAAAGATAACAGACTTACAGACATCTGGGTCTCAAACTACTGTATTACACAACATATATTTTCTTATCCTTAGAACTGTGTAATGTACACTAGACTCCAACAATAAACTACTTATACACCACACACAAATTCTCATTAAAATATCTTACTTTTCATGTACTAATGCTTAATATCTTGGTACTGATGTTTAATATCCTGTAGTATGTGTGCTGCAGTGTACCACTATAGACAATTTGCATGTTAATTGTATAGCTAGTAGTTGTACTTAGTTTAAAAGTGATAACATTATGACTTCAAAGTACAATTTAACAAAAATCAAAACAGCTTGCCAACTATTTTTCTAAAAGCAATAACAACATATGTAAACACTAATGCCCACTTAACAGTTCAGCTCAGTAGGGGCCACATGGAAGTTAAGGCAGAAACTAGTACAAAAACATACCATACTATGAGTTCACAGACAGCTGTATGGATCTAAAAATAAATAAAGCAAATACTGTATAAGCTCACTCGTAAGCCTTGTCTGAGAAGACAAGGAATTATATACCTAACCTAGCATCACAGAAGCTTTGTATTCCTTTTGCTCTCAAAAAGTTTCAGCCCTCCATGGACAATAAAGGGACATGGAACAATTAGTGTAGAACTACTGGGACTTGCTCCCAAAACACCCTGAAGCTTAGCTTAACTCCAGTACCAGAAGCTTGAAAAATTACAGTCAGAATATACAGTCTCACAAAACAGGATTACCTTAAAGTAAAAACGATTATCCATAATTCCATTTATTTCTTCCATCTAGGGCAGGATTACACAGTAAGTACTGAGCTCATTTTCCTTTCCTCACTAGAAGTCAACCTTGCTGCAGGTGTGCAGGTATGACATCTGCAGACCCAAATTCCCTCAAGATCAACCAGACCAGAAGCAGCCTTACGAGTAAGTACTAAAATACTTGAGGCTTTTTCAGTCCTGTAGAGTTACAAATGCTGACGTCAATGATATACAGAAGTATATTTAACACTTCCCAAAAGAAAGGCTGCCTTTTCCTCAGCTGTTTATAATATTGGCTATTTTGACCTTTCTCACTACAAATTTTTCACCTTTCAGTTCTACCACAGATGTCCCAGGTTGATTTGTTATAGAAGACACTCAAGTGAAAGAGTGCTGGCATATCCACTGATGATGGAAGAGTAGACTGTAATGCAAGTTTGCAACTACCCTGCCCCAAAAGCTTCTGCTTTTAGGCTATATTACTTTCCTTAATTTCCCTAGCTTAGCAAATTAGTCTCTTTTTGTTCTTTAATTTTATTAAATGTCTCTTTTCATTCTCACAAAAAGCTCAGTGCTGAGATGGTAATCTTCTAATTTCCTTGCTAATCCTGACATCTAGCAATATGAAGATTTAGCCTCCTTATCTCAAGCTTCCCCCCTCCACACCTTTACTGATTGGCACACTGCAGGTCAACTGGAATGGCTCCATCAGAATATGAGGACCTATGTGCTGCTTTTAAAATAACTTCTACTTGCCCTGACACATAAGAACCTATAAAAAAAAAAAATCAGCCTCCACAGCAGGGACAGAACAAATACTATCATTCTTTTAAAACTAAAAGATGACATTAAATTTGAAAGCAAAAAAATCTCACTGAGGATTTATGCCAATGCATAGGGTTACTAGACTAGCTTTACTCAGGCTAGTCTGCAAGTTGTGAAGAAACACTGGAAGCACAGTGTTCCATGTAGCCAAAAAAGCAACTGAATCCAAGAACAGGAGGCACTCAGAAGTATTTCAAATAACCACACTTAAACTGACCATTTTTAACAGAGGAAAGAAGGAATTACTCTTGTGTGATTGTTCTTGGGAAACTCAGCACTGATAAAGAGATAAAATTCCCTGGATTCCCATCATGTTGGTTCCCTGGGCCTGAAGATGCCCCATGCCCTGCAGCAGCTGCAGGTCACCCTTCCCACCCCAGCAGGGAGCCCCACCACAGTGTGCCAGCCCCAAGTTTAAATGTAGAGCAGATGTTTGTAGGACTGTACAGCCCAGAAAATGGATCACTGTGTTCAGGCCTCACTTCACAGCTCTGTTTTTGCTCTGCAGCAGTGAAAAAGCCACCACAGTGCTGAGGCTGACAAGCAGAGTGGAAGCAGAGTATGATTTCCTCTCTCCCATCACAAAATGAGACCCTAATCTTCATGTAACACTCATCTGGTCTGAAGCACAGGCCACAGCATGCCTCCCATGGCAGCTCTATACTTCTCAGTGGTTCTCCCTGCAGAAATAGTCCTGTTCCCAGGTACAATAGAGCATTTGTCAGAGCTACTCCCACACTTGGGTATCTCACAGCTGGGGTTTGACAGTGCTGCGGTGGAAAAATCTTCAGCTTATGCCTTCACCCACACAGGGTCTCAACTGTAATCTCTCAGATGCAAAATAATGCTTAAGCTTTTCAA
Source organism: Scytalopus superciliaris (assembly GCA_013400415.1). Classification (NCBI taxonomy): domain Eukaryota; kingdom Metazoa; phylum Chordata; class Aves; order Passeriformes; family Rhinocryptidae; genus Scytalopus; species Scytalopus superciliaris. The sequence goes on from VXBX01008609.1 coordinate 3,616,792, forward strand.
TTTGAAAATACATAATTCAATTGGAATTATGGATTACTCTTCCTCAAGGACTAATAAAATAAAATTATACAGCTTTTTAAAAAAAACTTTCACACCTGTCTGACAAACATTTTCTGAACTTTTGTAGTTAGCTGACAAATGATGCAGAAATTTTGCCTTAATTGGTTCAGTGACAATTTCAAGCACTCCACTGAAATGGAGCTGTTTGTTAAAAGTCAAACTGGATTTGGATTTTTCCAAGCAAGAACTGTTGGGGGGGGTTTATTTTAGTTCTAATTCTTCCCTCCAGCACTGCTTAAGAAGCAAACAATTTATTGTAGTGCCTCAAATACAAAATTTCCTCTCAGGTAAATCAGTACACATCTCAAAGGCACACATCTGAATTTTCCCATTCTTAATCCCTGCCACATCTCTGTGTTACACTAGGCTATAAACAAGTAACTAGATGCCAAGGAAACCTCACTAAAACAGTGCAACCGTGGCCCATTGCAGTGAGTATGCAGAATAAAGCCTTCATCTATTTGTAATAAAATTGTGCCAGTAATTGCTGCTATTATAGGTTCAAAGACTGGAAATTTGATTTAAACAGTTGAACAAGCTGCAGGAGTATCATCTGTGCTTCACTCAAAACTTCTTCCACCACAAGGTTTACATGGAAGATAAGCAAAAGAATATGCAGTAAATTACTTTGCCCAGTTCTTTATATTCTTCATTTTTTTCCTTAAAAAATTATTTTCTTGCAATAGCTTGATTTATTTTATATATATTTGGTTGTGACCAATGCACCAAGAATGTCTCATTATTTTCATGAAGAATGGAGCCAGACTGTCCTCAGCCAATGGCAATCTGCCATTCCCTTGGCATCTTTCCAACTATTTACTCCTGTTGTCAAAATTATCCTGACTCTTTGGTTAGGAACCTGAATAGAAAACCACAAATGCACAAAAAAAAAAAAAACCAAACCAAATTTGAGACCATTAACTGATTATCTCCAAGCAGAAGCCAAAACATCTATTTATTTGCACAGCAGTTACATAAACGTGCATCCCTGTGTATACAGCCACCGGGAAGCTCCAAAGAGAGTAACAGACCAAAACAGGAGCAGCTCCGAGACAGAGCAGTGGGCTGGGAAACACACCTGGAAATAGAAGCACCTCAATGCTCTCTCCAACAGAGTCCAACCAGCCTTGCTGAGGCAGTTTGAGACAGCACTGCACTGCTGTCCCATCCCTCTGCCAGCTACACCTGTCACAGAAGTGCCAAACTAGCGTGTCTATGCTTTCACTCACTGTCCAGATTTCAGTGCCAAACAAGGCTGATATGATAAGATGAACAACGCAAATGTCAGGGAACAGAGACTGCTCAGAAAGTTTTGCCAGCTTGTCACTGACCATCTCCAGCAAAAAAGAACGGCAGACAGCTCAGGAGAGGCACCTGAACTGCCTATACACCACTCACTGACAACAGAGGAGACTCACCCGGGGAAAAGACCAGAGATGACAACTGTTAAAGAAAGAGACTGTTAAGGGAGAAGGAAGGAAGGAGAGGGGGAAAAGGAGTATGAGAATCAATGGAAGACATGGGAAGGGCAGATGAGGAAAGGGAAGAAGGCAAGACTGAGAACAGAAATAATCAAAGGCTGTATGTTATGGAGAAGAGATGTCATCCCTTCAGTCTGAAAGTGCAAAGGGAGGGAGATGTCATCTGGAAAAAAAAGGAAAAAGGGAAATAAAAATAACATTACAAGAAACATACAATAAATTTATCTTGCATTTTTTCTTCTCCCCCCCTTCACTCCCCCCAAACATTTTAGGTTCAATTTTTAAGTTGACTGAAATACTCAGCAGTCAAAGCAGAACACAACATACAATTTGGGAACTGTGACATGTATTCCAAACAAGCTCTGTGCTTGTGAGCTGTTTTGCTTTTGAATACAGAAGGAATTGCTACCTTACAAATTCAGAAAGGAGACACAAGCTTTTCTACAGGCGGCGTTTTCCATGTCACCCAAACCAAGAGTGCCACCTCATCTTTTATTATTATTATTTAAAATAAAATAAAATTAGCGGAGCACTTCAGACTTTAAGGCTTACGGGAGCCGACTGGTCTCTGTTCCAAAACGCTTCAGACACCTGTTAACCGCAAGCTGAACTACAGGCGCTCGGAGCTTCCCACGCCGCCCAGCCGGGAGCACCCACCACCAGGAGCCCGACTGCGGGGAAGGGAGGGGATGGAAGGGAAGGGACAGGGCAGGGAAGGGTGGAGACGTCCTTCCCCCGCTCCTCTCGGTCACCCTCTGCCCCGCAGCGCCGTCCCCTCCCCGCTCTTACCGCACCGGGCACGTCCGCCCTGACGGCTCCCGAAGCGCCGCTCCGTCCCGGGTGCGAGGCACAATCCCCCAGGAACTCCCTGCCGCGCCGACCCGAGACGAGCCGGCCCTGCGGGGGAACCGGACGGGATGTTGCGGGCGGACAGGAGGGATGCTGCGGGCTCTCGCCCCGCCACAGCCAATGAATCCCCAGCAGCAGCCGCGGCGCCCCGGCCCGCGCGCACGGCATGGATCGGGAGCGTCACGTTCCCCATCCAATGGCCGGGGCGGGCGGGAGCGGCCGCAGGTGCGGACAGGGCGCGGTGCCGGGAGGGCACCCGGGTGTGGCCGCGGGCGGCGAGGGGCGAGCTCCAGGCAGGAGCACCTGTCGGGAGTAACCCCTGCGTGTCGCTTACCCGGCAGGAGCTCACACATCCCAAGGGGGAACACCGGCTTTGGAGGGAGAGGGATGGCCCTTCCCCGCTGGAGACAGAGCGGCCAGTGTGCTTGCACGTGGGGAGCCATTGAGAGTGGGACCTGGTGGGGGGCAGTGGACGTTGTGAGAAGTGTTGGCTCAGCTGCCAGGAGATGAAGGGCATCACCCTAAATCTATCAGTATTCGGTTCAGGTCTCTTGAACCATTTCACAGAATCACAGAATTGGACAGGTTGGAAGGGACCACAGTGGGTCAGCTTGTCCAATCTCCCTGCCCAAGCAGGGTTATCCTAGAGCACATGGCACAGAATTCCATCCAGACAGTTCTTGAATATCTCCAGTGAGGGCAACTCCACAGCCTCTCTGGGCAACCTTCTCCACTGCACGGTCACCCACACAGTAAAGGAGTTCTTCCTCATGTTCAGGTGAAACTTCTTGTGCATCAGTTTCTGCCCTTTGCCTCTTGTCCTATTGCTTGGCACTACTGAGAAGAGCCTGGTTTCCTCTTCTTGGCACCTCCACCTTTAGATACTTAAAATACATGGATGAAGTAAACCAATCCTATGAATTGCAGCTTCTTAAAACGAAGAATATATAATATCTGTACCTTGCTCTGACAGAATCACTGGGGGTTGGTGGGACAGCTGGAGATCTGGGTCTGCTCAACCTGGGTCAGCTAGAGCATGTTGCTCAGGACATGAGTTGGATCTTCAGTAGCTCTAAGCATGGTGCCTGATCACCCTCACTGCAAAAATCCTCAGTTTTTGTCATTCTTAATGGAAGTGTCTTCTACCTCAATCTGTGCCCACTGTCTCTTGTCCTTTCACTGAACAACACTGAGAACAACCCTATTCCAACATCAGTTCTTTATACACATTGGTAAGAGCCCCCTAAGCCTTCTCTAGGCTATGCAATCACAGCTCCCTCAGTCTTTTCTCATACATCACTTGCCCAGTCCCTTCACTATCTTCATGGCTTTTAATCATCATGGCAATCAAGTGTTGTAATGAACAACAAGACTTCATTTTTCTATCCATGGCTAGGAAACAAGTCTGACACACCTGTCCAATGAAGGAACTGGGCTGCTGAAATACCCACACTCCAATGTTACAATGGATCTTTGATAGTGCTCTGGCACTTACTCCATAGCACTGTTTTCATCTATTTCTTTATAGGCAAGACTTTGATCTGGTACAGTACTGTCCCTCTCCAGCAATGGTCATAAAAGCTACCAATACTGTCATCTTCATCTCAAAAAGACAGAATTGACACTTATGCATGTTAGTGGTTATGATCAGAAAGATGAGTAACCACAATGGCAAGCCAGGAACATCCCATCTCCTGCTATTTCCACTGCAGTTGAAAAGGGAGAATTGCTAAGGCATTTTTCTGAGCCTTAAAAAAGTAGCATTCAAATTCCCTCTAAAAGAAAGAAGCCTTATGTAGGCAATATCTCACTTTTACCACATTTCCTGTGCTTTGTCCTTTTAGAAAAGATTTTTGAGTTTTTATACAAGATGCAGAAGAACCCAAATGAAAACAAACCACAGATTGATGACCCAGAATTGTAACATTTTATCAAGATTCTTAATTTTGTTTCTATCATTTCTTATTAGTGAAAATGCAGAATTAATGACTATTCTGTAACAACAACAGGGCTGAGATTGCAGTGGAAGAAACAGTGTTTTTGCCTGATGAGATGCAAAACTGCAGGTGCACAACTCCAAGTGTAGATAAGGGTGCTGCATAATCTTTTCCATTCCTCCTATCATTTCATTTTCTGACTCTTCATGCACATCATTAGTGTCTTTTCCTCCAAATAGAGAGGGCAGTGGGAATTTTTAAAAGGGAAAGGAATTCTGCTGGGGGAAGAAGAAAGGTAGTGCAGGCATTCACATTCCAGATGACCAGGGTGAGGATGGAGCTTCATCTGCAGCAGCTGCCCTCTTACGGCTCAGCAGCTGCAGCATCAGGCCTGGTTTTAGTGGCACCCAGCTAGAAACAGCATTTAAAATTAAAGCACAAATTTTGCAGAAAGTCATTCTACTGTTCATTCTCATTTGCCAAATCTAAAGAGTCATGTGTAGTTAGTAGCTGCCTGGGGTTTAGCAGCCATCTAGAAAGCCACAACAAAGGGAAAAAACCAACTCTTCTCACTGAAACTTATTTAGAATTGACAAATAAAAAAAGCAGTCTTGAAAAGGAACTTTATTACAGAGTGAAGATCTTTGTAGTTCTTCCAGATTTGTGGTGATTTAAACAGAAGGCAATAGAGGGATTTTCCAGTTATGATAAGTATGACTATGTTATAGGGACAAAGTTGTTTGGTTGCCATTGTATGCTAATAAAAATAATATAAAGAAAAATACTACAGTATTTTTATCAATTTTTCATGCTACACTCTGAAAATCTTCTCAAGGTTGCACATCTACAAACAAGCTGTCTGAGTTGGCTTCCTGGTGCTATTGGTAGACAATTATACTTACAAATTCAGGGTTCAAAGTTGCCAAAAATTGATTTTGATTTTCCTGCAAACTCTGCTGAGTTCCTCCCTTTGTCATGTTTTAAGAGAAATTATATTATAAGACAAAGCATATTTTACGTACCTTTCCACAAGAAAGTAAATTAGAAGTTAAGATTGAAATATCCATGGATGCAGAGTGAATCTTAACAGAAGCCACCTATGCAGGTCAGATGCAAATCTGCAGATAACAAATAAAAAGGGTTACTCTCACACTGCACTCTTGTAGCCATATCACTTTTGCAAGTGATAATTTTTTAAGATTGAATTAATAGTTTTAATAAAATTAAGGTTGCAGGAAACCTATGGGGAAATGCCCTGTTGTGCAAGTGGAATACCTTCTGAGAGAACCTGCTTGCCCACAGTGGCAGTAGAGAATCCACCTTCCCCTGTCAGAGCTCTATTTCCTGTGCTCTTATGCTCAGCTACTGAAAATGCTGTCTCCCTTCCCGATGGAGTTTGAAGCTCTTAATACCATTTCTGTGAGTTGTTTCCTCTATATTCTTATGGTAACTCCGTAATTACAGTTAGCATTCTTTGGGTAAGATTCCTAGTCTTGAACACTGCATCTCTTTTTTCCTTTCAGTAACCCATTTCAATTTTTCAGTGAAGGTAGATTAGCATTATCCCAGCACCAGCCAGACAAAAGGTAAATATCACCTCTACTGATTCTGCATATTCTCCTTTTAAGTAAGGCATAGAGTTGACAACGTTCCCTCATAACAGCAGTTATGTTTTTTACTGATAATTTGGTCCTTTAAAATGTCTTCAGAATCAAATTTCTCACACATACTTCTTTTTTTCTTTATCTGTGACCTGCAGTCTGTGTTCCTCTCTCTACAGGCTCCATGTTCTGAAGTACCTTTTAATAATAAAATTAAAAAGTAGCCAAGTAAGTTCATGCTTATGCCAACTTGCCACTGGTAGCTGTCTAAAATCTGAACCAGCACTCCTCTTGATATATGCTTATTTGCTTTTTAACATGATTAATTTTGTTATCTGAATGTGCATGTAACTTGCAGTTATTTTTATGAGCCAAACTTGTAATCTAATTTAAAAACTGATTTATAGTTGTTAGATATACCCCAATTCCCTTAAATAGTTAGGCTTCAAATAAACTTATCCTTCTATTTACTGTCCGGGGTTAAAACAAACAGCTCCCTCTGAGAACCAGCAAATATCAGTAATCAGATTCTTGGACAGTTGTCCTCCCAACAATTGCAGTCAGTACTTGACTCTCAGTCAAGTACAACTTTGAAAAGAAAGAATAAGTTGCCCACAATACTTGTAGTCTGTGCTTTAATTTGTTAGATTAATCCTCTGCCAGTCTTTATGCTGTTTTGCCCACCTGTGGCAACCTATCTAGATTGTGCCTGCACAGATTCCCTCATCTAGTCCTTTTGTCAATGCATTAGCACAGCATCCCTTTTGACCATAGAATAAATTGCACCCTAACATATGGAACATCTTTTCTTGTTCCTGGAACAGCTGCTGTTTCAGTGAGGTGGAGAGGGATAAAAAAGCCCTCGAAGGTTTCCAGTTCAATCCTGTAAGCCAAGCAATGAAAGAGGGAACAGGCAGGCTTAATTCCAATAGACTCCAGGCATTGTTTTCTAAATATTGTGTTGGATCTGAAGCAGTTTTATTCTCATGAAACTGCTCAGAGTCACTAGTTTATTTTACAGATTACGGTTCTGTCATACCGCAGCAAACTAATCTGCAGCGACTGCCAAGCGCAGCATTAGTAACAACCCAGAAATGTGCTCTGTGTTACTGAGATTTGCTAAGCTGCAGCATGTAGTTCAAAGCCTTATCAGAAAGTCATGTTCACCTTCTGTAATTGATAAGCCATGTCAACCGGTGGAGCTCACCAGTATGCCTAACTGCCCAAAACAAGAGTCCTTCCAGGTTATGCTTACTTTATTTTGCAGTCTGAGAAACAGGCAAACCTAATTTGCTTTTACTGCATGAACTCTGCTGTGGAGCACTTCTGCAGCAGAAGCTGTGGCAGTTTTTGTCTGGAGGGGGTGCAACCCTATATAAAGGGAAGGAAGGACCCTAAGTTCAAGGGTACCTTCAGACATCAGGCTCACAAGGGCTCACAGACTCTTGCACTGAAATTCAACTGTCCCTAAAGCTGCCTGTAAGGAACTGGCTGCTATGAGGCTGGAAGAAAGGTAATATTTCACTGGAAGTATCCCCAGGTTTCCTGACAAGGCAGGTTTCTCTGCAGTTCTTCTGTTCTCTTTTCATGGATTCATGTTCTTCCCTAGGTAGGGATGGCCTGCAAAGCCAGGTATGCCTTGCAGGTATTGACACAGAAGTTTAGGTTATCATAGACTTTACTTGACCTACTCAGTCCATATTTTTCCTCTGGTAGGTCAAGTCATAGCTCAGGTGAGACTGGGACTGGTGCAGTCTCCTGCAGGAGATAAATGGCCCTGTGCTCAGACAAGTGGAGACCACAAAGGCAGGACATGAAAATAATTCCTCATTCCCTTAGACATGAGAGAGAAGACAGCCAGATACTCAGACTCTGGTCTTAGTGGGTGAAGCTTTGGTCTGTCCTAGAATTTGTGGTAATTTCCTTCCTGCTGGCTCCTCCATAGTAGAGGAGAATATCTATAGCGGGTATCTCTGCCAGAAACGTGTTTGCTCACAGAAGATTCACAATCATGAGTTCACTGCTGAGAGAGGATCTTGATCAATTGGGGTTGTACCTCTTGAGAAACAGCATCATTGAACTACCATACAACTCATCACAAAAGATTATTACACTACTTTCTGTGAGGCATTGTTTGCTGTGAGTGACAATTTCTTTTATTGGATAAACCAGGAGAAACTAATATAACCAGACAGGCAAACTAACATGCACACAGTCCTTCTGGTCTGAAGAAGAAGCTGAATCTTCAAAGCCAAGTATAATCTGAATGAGATTTTAACTTGATATATGTTAATCTATTAAGTGGTTTGAAAGAAAAGGCTGAAACATGTAAAGTAGAAGTGGATACTAGAAAGACATATGGCTATAAAGTTTGTAGCTCAAAAAAAAAAAGAGAGAGTAGTTCACTCCTTACAGAATAAATCTGTGAGGGTTAAACCAAGGGTGGAAAGTAGGTAGATGCAGTACATACCCCAACACTGTTCTTTAGTTTGTGGTTTTCAGTACGCAGCACAGGTATGAACTATGCTTGCCAGACTCGTCCGGTAGAAGTAAATCCCTTGAGGGTCATGAAAGAGATGAAAAGAACACTTCTCTGAAAATGCTGACAGCATGACTGTAAGGAGGTGTTTGCTCTGTGCTGATTGCACAGTGGCAGTTTGGTTACTTCAGAATTCATAGACCCACTTCTACAAAAACAGCAACAGTCCAACATAACTCATACAGACACTGAACAGCCATTGTAATGACAACATTCATTTAAGAAGGATGTTCCTCCTTAAAATATCATAGTTTTGGGGAGCCCCTGAAATAGAGCTTATTATATTACAGAAACACACCCTGTTTATGATACCTGCTCAGTTGTCACAATGCACCAGCACTGGTGGGTGTATGGAAGAAATACACAATCAAAAGTGACCCATCATCTACAGTGAAAGAAAAGATCATTGGTGGGAAGGAATTGCCTCCTTCCTTCAAAGTGATCAGCAGACTCCTAAAATTTTAACAGTTTCCATTTCTGTTAGGCACTTTAAACATGAAATATCATTTTAGAACTTATCTCTCATTTAATTTCCAATAAAGATTTTGCTCTTTAACAAGTTTGCTGTTTCAAACAATTCATTTTGGATCCTCAGTTGGTATAAAACCACAGCTCACTGAAGCCTGCAACATACCAGCTTTTACTCATCTTCAGCTTTGAAAAGTTTCCCTTGATAAAGCAAGATATTTTTCCACTATGATCAGGGTTTTTTAGCCTCTGATCGTTGTAAGTCATATTTCTTAAAAGAAATAATCTTTCCACTTGGTCTAGGATAGGGCTCAGAAATAGCTATTAATATTTAAGTACATGCTGCTGGAATAGCGAAGTACCTTTTATCTGGAGGTCTCAAGACTTTTGACCAGCTTCAAATCTGACTCTTGCCTTCAACAGAGTTTATTTAAGCTCCCTACTGTGTCAGAGAGAGGCCATACTCTGTGCTGTCTTCTGCATGGTGAGACTTACAGTGCTCCAGAGGCCAAATAACCTCCACAGATGGAGGCATGGAGACTAAGGATGATTGATACAGGAATCCTTCTGGCCAGTGCAAGGACAGGAGGTCAGAACTTTTCACCAGCAACTAAGTGAAGTATATTCATTCCTGCTCCTTTGAATGAGGCTGACCCCATCACAGAAGGCTTGGAAGTAAATAGAAAAGGCTGAACTTGCTAACCTGCAAGCCTTTCTTCCCTGAGTCTGGCACTTGAAGCAGCCAACAGTTCAAAGATTATTTTACAGTATGGAAGTTTTTCTCTACAGCATTGAAAACCTTGATAGGTAGCACGCAGCCTTATTTCAGTGAAAGTCTCATGTGTCAGAGGCTATACAAGTATGGAATTTATAAGTCTGTACTCAATAAGGGGGTTTTGTATCCATCTAAAATCTTTCTTCAGTAGAGGAAAAAATCTCTTTTCAGCTCACCTAGGTGAAAAACTCAGTCCAATGACTCTGACAGGCCTAATTCAAGCCACACTGTGTCTCCAAGTCAGCACCATTCTTGAGATCCCCATTGGCAACTTGTTCTCAAATGGAACTTAGAGGGACAGGAAAGAGGACAGAGATGGGTGCCCTGAGGTTGAAGCAACATTCAGCCCTCTGTGTACTCTGGACAAGCATGTGCATGACCATTCCCAAGGAAGAGTAAAACAAAAACCACTGCTAATAGAACATGCTATAGTTAAGCTTATGGTTTAGAAAGCCAAGCTAAAATGAGAACACCAGGTATGTTTAAACCATCAAATATGAAAAAGCCCTTCAGTGACAATATGCTAATTCTTTTGCTGCACTGGTGTTTGAGAAGGGAGTGAAGTTCAAACAGCTTCAGTAATATAAATAATAGACAACTCTATGGAATCATACAACACACCTATAATGAAACTAACTGGCCTTATGTGCATAGCTTGAAACAAAATGATATTTTAGCATTTAAAAAGAACATAACAGGCAACTCACCACCTCCCACAGATGGACTGATGCCCAGTCATGAGCAAAACCAAGATGGCTCATCTCCCTAAACCCTGTCCTGTCCATTTTGTTATTGAGTATGGCATTATATAGCATGGACTATCTCTTTAGTTAGTTTGGGACATCTGCTTGGCTGTGTCCCTTCCCCAATCCCAACCTATTCCCTGGCAGGGGTGGATACCCAGAGTGAGAAACCAAGAAGGTATTGATGCTGTGCAGGCACTGTTCAGCAATATCTAAAACATCAGTGTGTTATCAACACTGTTTGATCACAAACCCAAAACAAAGCATCATGATTCTATGATTCTATGTGAGCTGCTCTGAAGAAATAAAAGTATATTCCAGCCAGTTCCTGTATAGGGAAAGGGGAGGGAAAGATGGGGCTCATTGCCTAGTGGAAACATTTCTGTCATTAAGTGAAAAATGCTCTGTAGGAGTCCTTTCCCATCCTTCTCCCTCTGACTATAGATAGTAGTGAGCTAAACATCCTACACTTGATTTCTGGGTGGCTATGGAATGTGAATCATGCCTCTCACCTTTCTGTCACCACCACCACATATAAAGGTAGAACACCGTTCTGTTCATTGGCACTTTTTGTTTGAAGGCATATCAGCAATTGCAATTACTGTAAAAACAAATGCTTAATGAGCATTGTCCCAGTTTTGAGACACTCATGATCAGAACCTGAATGAAAAATTCAGATCTCACAGCATGTGAGAGCAAGCAAATTACATTGCTATGCAACTCACAAAAAAGTACTTAAGTTCAAATCTTATCCTCCTAGAAGGTTTACTTCTAGATGAGCCCTTTTTTCCCCCCTGCTGTTGAAGATGTCATAACGCTTTAAAAAAGAACAGCTTAAAATTTTCCCATCCCATGTTTGGGCTTTTCAGCTATATAGAATCATACAAAGATTTTTCTATCCAATTTCAGAGCAAACAGCATTTGTCCACTCTTCTGCTTGCTGAATATGATCATTTGTCAACCAAGTTAATGAACAGTATCTGGGTACTGCCTAACATGTAAGGAATGTCGGATTTGTAAGTGTTAACTATCAAAAATAACTACAGGTCACAACACACATTAAAAAAGAAGAGTCTTGCTAAGGGAGTGCAACTAGATGATCTTTAAGGTTCCTTCCCACTCAAACCATTCTGTGATTCTATGTCAAAACCAGCTCATAAAAAGGTGGATCCTGGCACATCTTCATTTCTACAACCTTCTCTTGCATGCAGCCCATCTCCTGTCCAGACTGGTCAGTTCTGTAATTACCCTTTTCACTCTGGAGAAGATTGTTAAAATTACATCTGGGAAGGGAACATGGGAATCAGAAGCAATAGCCATAAGCTCCAGGAAAACCATGGTGGTTGAAGAGCTACACTAAGCTAAAGTTCACCTTATCATTAAGGCTCACTGGGGAAGAGACTTACAGCACAATAACTCCAGGTTGGCAAGATTGAATAAAGACACTCTCAGTAGTCCACACTAGAGGACAATGATCACTTTGGAAAAAACATCTTCTTTTTAAAGAGGATAGGAAAAGATAGCTGAAAGGAAACTTCTTGATGATGCCACTCTTCAGTGGCAACCTACCAGAGTTTGCTTTACAAGAATATTGTGCTGCATAGCAGATAAAAGAACAATTTAAACATCAAGCTGGTGTTTCTCTAACAGAACTAACGGCAATACCAGCCAAGTAATTTGTTTTACCAGGTATTTCAGAAAGCGACTTGCACAGACAGGATAACTCCTTAGTGACAGTGTTAATGGCAGGTTGCAGAAGCAAAGAGCAGCATAAACAGGGTCTTGACATATTTGGTCTCTTATGTAAAGTACCTTATCAAGAGTGAGAAGTATAAGTGAGACATAGAGTAATTGGAATAAATATAAGACAGCTTTTCAGGAGATGTAGTCACAAGGCAAAATGAAGATGTTATGGATCTAGCCCCTTGCAGACACCAGAGACCAACAAGCAGGCAGGCAGGACACACAAGATGCTCACCTCAGACTTCCAGACCCGTTGAACAGATCAGAATTTCTTGACAGTGGCAAAAAAAGTAATATATCCATGAATTGATTTGAAGGAATGTATTCCATAAAGAAATCTTCCATCTGTCAGCCCAAACATGCCTTACCAGCAGCTCCGGCCCTAGGCTGCCAGTGGTCCAGAAGAACATGATTTACTCTCATCTCAGAGTGCTGCTTTAGAAGATGATGTGCACAGAGATTGTTTCCTGCAAATAGTGTATATACATTTGGATGCCTGCACTTACCTAAAACAAAAGCTGGAATGAAGGCCCCACACTCACGTCTCCCTGGGGTTCGCACAGACAAGCCTTGCAATGCTCCTTGGGATGAGTCCAGTCACCACCAAAGAACTGAATTTCTTTTAAGAAGTTTGCTCTTCTTAAATAATGAGAGTGCTTTTAATGATTAGTTCCTTTTCTTCTATGGCATAAAAGACTTAAATTATGCAATTCTGACGCTGCCTGTGGTAATTATACCTCTGCAATAGAGGACTGATTATATTCGCAGATAAGGTAGTTTTTGTTAAAAAAGCGGTTCCAGGATTTGTTTTCAACAGCAGCCTAGACTTGAATAAACTACCCTGCTTACAGAAGAAACAGAGGAGATCTGAAGCAAAATAGCAATTTTATTAAATTCTGTCCATTGGAGATATATTTTTTGCCTGATGTGAAGAGAGGAAGGAGAAGACATATATTTACTGCTTATGTTTATCAAAAGAGTCACCTGCAGGCCCAGATGACAGCAGGAATCACAGAATCAGAATCACAGAAAATGCTGAGTTGGAAGGGACCCACAAGGATCATCAAGTCCAACTCCCAGCCCTGCACCCATCCCCAAGAGTCACACCACATGCCTGAGAGTATCGTCCAAACGCTTCTTGAACTCTGTCAGGCTTGGTGCTGTGACCACTTCCCTGGGGAGCATGTTCCAGTGCCCAGTCACCCTCTGGGGGAAGAATCTCATTCTAATATCCAACCTAAACCTCCCCTGACACAAATTCAGGCTATTCCCTCGGGTTCTGTCACTGGTCACCACAGGGAAGAGATCAGTGCCTGCCCCTCCTCTTCCCCTCATGAGGAAGTTGTAACTGCAATGAGGTCTCCCCTCAGTCTCCTCTTCTCCAGGCTGAACAGACCAAGTGCCTTCAGCCGCTCCTCATACGACTTCCCCTCCAGGCCCTTCATTATCTTTGTTGCCCTCCTTTGTATGTTCTCCAATAGCTTAATGTCTTTGTTATATCATGAACCCCAAAGCTGCCCACAATACCCAAGGTGAGGCCGCCCCAGTGCAGAGCAGAG
>VXBX01008609.1:3630750-3679097 GCA_013400415.1 Scytalopus superciliaris
TGTTTATCCAGCTGTGTGCTGGACATTTTGTCCAGACAGTATGGAAAGCTATACTGAAATCCAAAAAGATTACATCAATTGGCTTCCCTTGATCTACTAGGTGGGCTACCTTGTCATAAATGGAAATCAGATTTTATAAACAGGGCTTTTCTCTCACGAAGCCGTGCTGGCTCTAACCAATGACTGTGTTGCCTTTCAGGTGTTTTTCAGTACCTCCCAGAATAATCTCAATAACTTCACCAGACACTGAAGTAAGACTGGCAGGCCTGTAGTTTCTGGGGTCCTTCTTCTTGCCCTACTTGAAAACTGGGACAATGTTCTCAAACTTCCAGTCACCTGGGACCTCTCTGGCTTCCCAAGATGGCTCAAAAATCATTAAGAGAGGTTTTGTCATGACATCAGCCAGCTCTTTGAGGATTCTGGGATGAATCCCATCAGGCTGCATAGATTTGTAGGGATCCATCTGGATCAGCAGATCCCACACGATTTCAGGGTCATCTGGGAGTTGATCATTCTCACAGTCATGGTCCTCCAGCTCAGGGCACTGAGACCTCCTTGCTCCATCATCTGTGTTGAAGACAGAGGCAAAGAAAGCATTAAACAGCTCTGTCTTGTCTCTGTCCCTGTTTGGGACGTGACCTCATCCTGTAATGGGCCAATGATACCTCTATACATCCTATTGCCATTAATGTACTTGAAAAATCTCTTTTTATTGTCCCCCACATTTCTGGCTGCTTCAACTCCAGCTGAGTTTTGTCCATAGGAATTTTCTCCCTACCATGCCAGGCAACATCTCTGTATTATTCCCATGTCACTTGTCCTTGCATCCACTGGGCAACACCATCCTTTTTTGCCTTATTTCCAAGAGAAGATCTGTGTTCAGCCAAGCCAACCTTCTGCCTCATCTGCTTGACTTCTGACATTTGGGAACTGCCTGCTTTGTGCCCTTAAGAGGTGATGTTTGAGAAGTGACCAGCACTGATGGACTCCACCACCTGCAAAAACATTTTCGCAGGGGACTTTACTTACTAATTCCCTGAGCAGCCTGAAGTTTGCTCTCCTCATGTTCAGAGTGGAGGTTTTGCTGGCACTTTTCCTCCTGTCAACAGAGATTTTAAACTCAATCACTTCTTGGTCACTGTGGTCAAAACAGCCACCGATCTCCACTTTGCTTATGAGATTCGCTTGTTGACAAGCAGCAGATCAAGGACAGCATCTCTTCAAGTCAGCTCTCTCAGGACCTGTTCCATAAAGTTGTCATCCAGGTCTTTTAGGGACCTTCTGGCCTGGGTTGTACCAGCTGTGTGGTGCTCCCAGTTAATCTCTGACAAGTTGCAGTCCCCTGTAAGGACAAGGATAGTTGACTTGGAAGTGTCCCTTTAGTTCCTCAAAGAATAATTTGTTGGCATCATTGTCCTGGCCAGGAGGTCTATAGTAGACTCCCTTGATGACATCACATTATTTGTTTTCCCCTTGATTCTTACCTCAATTCTCTCAACTGAGCCATTGCCAGCTGTGAGCTCCATACATTCTAACCCATCTTTACATACAGTGCCACCCCTCTGCCTCTTCTGCCCTGTCTGTCCCTCCTGAAGAGCCTGTAACTATCAGCAGGGCACTCCAGTCACAGGACTCATCCCAAAAGGTTTCACTTGTGCCAATTATGTTAAACCTCTGGGACTGGGCCAAAGCTTTGAGCTCCTCTTGTTTGTTCCTCACTCTGTACACTGGTGTAGAAACATTTCAGGTGTGGTACACTGTGACCAACACCTCCTGAGGCAGATTGAGGGATCCCATGAGTAATCATCTTCTCAAGTTTTGGCACACCATCCCCTCCCTTATCACTGGAGAGCCTGGTTTTGTCTCTTTTCCCCTTCCAAGCCAGTTTAATGCTCTGTCCACAAGCCCCACTAGCTCCTGTGCTAGAACTCTTTTTCCTCTCTGAGAAAGGTGCATCCTACCAAGTGTCAGTAGACCAGGTATTGAGTGGATCATAATCAAAAAACCCCAAATTTTTCCTATTACACAAATGCTGGAGCCACTCATTGACCTGATGGATCTGCCTACTCTAATCAATATTAATCCTTGTTACCAGAAGGATCAAGGAGATTACTACCTGTGCTCCTGATCCCTGCACCAATCGTCCCAGAGCTCTGAAGCCTCTTTTGATTGCCCTCGGACTTCATTATTTCATTGAGGCCAGTTTGAACAACCAATGGCAGACAGTAATCAGAGGCCCTTACTAGACTGGAGAGTTTTCCAGTAATGTTCCTTATCTGAGCCCCTGGGAGACAGCAGACTTCACTGTGAGTTGGGTTTGGTCTGCATATCGGGCACTCCAATCCCCTGAGAAGGGAGTCTCCTATTACAATTACCCTTCTTTTCCTGTTAACAGAAGAACTCTTGATGTGGGGTACAGGTGGTGTTGTTTTAGGAGGCCCCACTACCCAAGAAGGACCTTTGCCCATCTCATCAGTTGTCTGACCTTCTAGTTCGAGAGCCTCATACCCCTTGTAAGAGGTACCAGTCCAACCTGTCAAAGTCTGAGAAGGAGGAGGAACCTTCCTCCTGGTATGTGCAGTGACCTGCCTCGAGCCTTCCAGGAAAATATGCATACAGGGCCTGACCTCAGGCTCACTGAAACCAAAGGAAAAAAGAAGGTAACATTTTGCACCTCGGGATCACTCCTGGGTTTCTGCAGGCACATTACAGAATTCCATGCTGGTTTCATTTTCTTTTTCCAACACTTCTTAAGGCATCACATTCCCATCTCCAAACACCCTTGTCAGTAAAATAACATGCCAGTCAAAACATTTACATTTAGCTCGGCTGTTTTCTCTGGCTATTTAGCTTGGCATTTTTTCAAGCAATGCTCTGAGGCACTCTGAAATTACGTGTTTTGTCAAGTTCATGTCCTCCTCAACACCTGTGTTTCTCTGTTATGCTGCCATTTCTTCTCTTCAGTGAAGGCTGAGGTTAGGAAGAGAGAGGGAGTAAAGTGTTTGCTGCCCTTCACCAACACATGAAATCACCCCAAAGAAGGAGCATTTTTCAAACTAAGCAGTTTCACAAGTACTGGGATAGACACTATCACAGCGACAGCCAAAGGTGAGGGTTTTTCAGTGCCTCGGAGTTCATATTCTAGTTGCTGGTACCACCATTGCTAAAACCATTTTCAGAAGTTTGCAACACACAAACGTAGGTTGGAAAGAAGAGTCCACTCACCAAACCTTGTGATCAGGAACATTTTTAGTTCCAAAGGGATGGCTGACCAGTGGACACAGAAGCAGGCTAAGCCAGTTGTACCCTGCTTACAGAATTCACATTCTTGGCATCCTGGCAAAACTCCACAGCAGTTGCTGGGCAAGGGATGTCCAGCAGTTTTCCATTTTGTGAGGAACAAGTAGCCAATTTGATGAAATACGAGAAGACTGAAGCATCTTCATTAAACCAAGTTCTCAACCTAGTTGAGTCTCTTTAAATCTGAGATAAGAGCACTAGGTCAGGACAGTGAATGAAAGAGGAATGTCCTGTTGATGCTGTGGCCTCACAAAAGACCAGCAAGGTCAGAAAACCCCATCGAGCAGGAATGAGCCCTGCTTCCTAGATCTGACATGCATTGAACTCAATGTGAATAGAGCCCCAGCCCCAGTCACATCCAATGTATAATGGAAAGGAAGTAACCCCTGTCTGTGCCTGAGTGATGGATTTATTCTGCTCACCTGTCACACAGCATGCATTAAGAGAAACTCCCAGAAAACTCCACTTCTCTGGGTTTCGATCTGTCAGCTGCTTTTTCAAGTGTTCAGATTGTGTGAGCATCCCGATGCACAAGCATTGTTGCCATGCTTAGAATTAGATTAAGTTTTAAGAGGTTTACCAAGAGGACATGCCATTGTGTTAAAAAAAATGTATTATTATTATTTATGGAGTAAATATTTTTCAATTTATATAATCATTATTTACTCAGTAAAACTTCACTGTCTCTGGGTTTCACTGTTAACAGCCTAAAAGGATATAAATTCTTAATATGTCTTATACTCTCCTGAGTACATAAAATTTATTTGCAAACACTGTGATACCAGTCTATTTGAAAGGGGAAACGAAAGCAAACACACTCACTTAGGAAGCCATCTGGACTGCCAAAAGCACTGCATGCCATTAGCAATACAACGGTGCATGCAATACAGACAAAAATTTATTCTGTACCTCTTTCTGTAGGATTTTACCCATCTGAGACATAATCTCACCTTGTTATTGTCCTGTTTCATTAGGAATGACATTGCCCTGTTGGCTTTATTCCCAGTGAGTGGAATTTGAACTACGTGTTGTTCCGAACCATGCATGGCAATGTCCAACAGTCCAGCTATTTTCTCTCTTATGCTGAGCAACACTCATTACTATGGTAACTATCCAGTTGTTATAGGATTATGGCAATAAATCACTTTGGATAATTACTTTGTTAATGCCTCAAACCCAAGGGAACTCCTGTTTATTCTGCTACATCTACATATATTTTGGGGTGCATAGATATTCACTATGACTGAACCTCTATATGGCCGTGCCTGCAAATGGAAAAAAGCACCCCTGCAACTGGCAGGGTGCCCACACCCCATGCTGTCAAAAGGATCTCTGCTGTATGGAAAGAGAAAAGGCTATGTGCATTTTCCAGGTTCATGGCATAAACTGTTTTTCAGAGCTGGACTACAGACACTAATACAGAGAATCAAAGCCAGGCACCTTAAAGGAAAAAAGCTCTAGTGCGTTCAGCTTGTGTGTCAGAGCGGGACACCTCAGTGCCTTGATCTGATACACTGTTTGGCTTGTTAATAGATTAAACTGTTCTAGCAAAATCTAAGATGTCCATCAGTGTTTGTTTATGGCTTCTGGTGTAACAACATGACGCCACAAAGCCAAACACTATGACTCAGCACAGACAAAACCAGAAGCATTAAATCTGCTGCACGATTTTGCCAGAGGACATGTTGGGATATCAAAGTCGAGTTCATTGCAAGTTCTCTCAGTGGCAACTGATGGGCTGAGGAAGCTGACACCGGTGTCTTTATCACTAGTACTCAACAAAAGGTTAATAATTGATGTAAATGTATTTCAAGCAGTTATTCTTAATCATTCTTAGCTTGCAGTAAAAAAAATTCATTAAATTTTCTGCTACCTTGAAGAATATGCAAAAGTATAATTTCTAGTTGGAAAAAAAAAGCAGTTATGCATAGGATTCATGGGTTTTCTTGACTTCTGGCAAAGGATAAAAAAGGAGAGGAGCTGCAGTCAATTTTTCTTTACAGTCATTTTGAAATAGTTGTAGTAATAATCAGAAAGAGACTACATAAAATTTTGGCCTCTACTTACAAGTTCTGTTGCCAGATCTTTATCAGTTATGAATGTTTGAGAAATTATTTTCCAAAGCAATTAATTTCTGGTCTGGGAGAAGCTCTTTAGTAGCTATAGATACACTGACACATTTTATTACTAAATTACTCTTATTTTGCTAAGAGAATGCCAGAGAGCCTACACAGATTTAAGTGCTTTCCAAGGTAAGTTACACTTTCATTACAAGGCCTTATCAAGAGAGATTGTCAAATCTCTCCCTTACATAGGTAAGACATCATGTTCTTATGTCCTCAACATGTGCTAAAGTGTTGTGTTGGGATTTTTTCAACCTTAACAAGATGTGTTTTGCTGGGAGATGCTATTTCTTGTCTTAGACAAACTGAAATAGGAAAAAAAAGGAGGACACACCAGCTTTATGTCTGAAACAGAAAGAAGAGACAGCTGAAATTTAAGATGTTTGATCCAAGTTTAACTTGACTCTGTTTATCCATTACTCAGCTTAAAGGGAAAGTAAAGAGAGCAGCATGGAATATAGGAGAGCACTGTCGAGAAGAAAGGTGACCCCAGTGTTAGGTACAGAGGACAGACAGACACACACACACACATTATTGCTGTGCAGTATACAAGCTATGTTCACGCACATGAGGTGGTTTGAGCCCTTAAATTGGAGGGAGTAAGGTAAGACATTTTGAGACAACAGCACTGATGAGGCAACCTAAGCTCACTGGATGAAGGGATGTATATACAAGTCTGAAAAACAATTCATTAAATATCCTATATAAGAAGAAACTGGTATGTTATCAATGCAGAATTCCCTTCCTGGCCCTTGTTCACTGACCATCTGTGGTTCTGCAGGACACCACTGCAAAGGCCTGATCAAAGGTTCTCTGGAAAGGAGTTTTTGAGAGGCTATGTCTCAAACATAAATAAAGAAACTCTTTCCATCCAAGCTAAAGATCAGAGAAGACCCTAATGACCCTAACTGTTTTCAGTGTAGTGCTGCTCTCCTACAGAAAGAGAACAAGCAAAGTAAACAACTTCCTTCCAAAAGGGGATTGATAAAACTCAGAAATCACAGTTGGCTGCCCAGCCAGTCCAGTCTCCTACACAGCACATAAAATGCTTTCAGCCTCCCCCAATAGGGCTTAGCCAGAGAAATCCTACTACTGAAATTCCCCAGATTTTGTTACTTAATATTAGGTAAACAGTATAAGGTTTGCAAAAACATTTTGGCAGGGTTCATCTTTACTATATTCACAAAGTCGAAAGCTAGCAGAGTACCAATCCTATAGCACCAGTATCCCTCACATTAAGTGCCTGAACAGAGACAAAGCAGCCTATACCGAGCTGTGTGGTTTTCAGGATGCAAGTTTGGGAGGGCTGGTCAAGTCCCTGATTGTTTCTCAAGAAGAGGACATGGACGGAATTCAGCATGTAAGCTCTGAAGCTTTGCTGGCAAGTTTTCTGTGATTTGTGAAAAAACAGCAGAGAAGCTATTAAATTATTAAAATTGTTTCACTGCATATTACTAGTACTTACCCAGGAAATCTGTTGAGATTTCACTGTTCAGTGTTCTTTACAGGAGAATAATTTCACAGGAATCTCTGCACCAAAAAAAAAAGGAACATTGTTCATTTGACCAGTGCACTGAAGTCCTGTCAATAAACTTATTTTCCCTGGGGGGAATCATGTAGAATCTTGAGAAGATAGTAGATGGATTTAAGATGGTTATTTAAAAACTGCTTGGACATGCTGTCATAAAGAATATACTCTTCTTCTTTCGTTCACTCATCTTGTTGAACAGCGAAGGGGAGGTGTCAGGTGAAGTCTACCTTACTTAAAACTCACAGTGACTGTGGTATTTAGGAGTAAATTCCACTGCTCCAAAAGCAGCATCGGATGCACTTTTCAACAGTGGTTAGCCTGCTGTGGAGTTAGGAGATGGCTCTTCCTTAGGACACACATGACAATCACATGTGCTCACACTGGTACACTGAGGCACTCAGCTGCTTTTTGTGTCCCTTAGTTTTCATGCCCCTGCATTCGGGTACCTACCTTCAGGTTCCTAATTTTTAGAAGTCTTCCCCCCAAAATTAACAGTTACATTGTATATACACTTCCTTCTCTCTCTTCCCTGTAGTTTAAGAGCACCTGTGAGTGTTTAGACCTGAATGCATCATTCAAAACATAAAGGCTTTATTTCATCTTACAGTAAATAGAAGCCCCTAGATTGTAACCTTCATGGACATAATTTCTCTCCTTTCATCACCCAAACAGCTGACATTTAGAGCTGTCACTCATATCTCATCTCCCGTATTGCCATTTTAGACCAGAACCTCCCTGGCACACTTTGCCTTGCAATGATGGGGTGTAGTGTTCACAAATTTAACTGAAACAGATGACTTCTCTAAAATGGTTTGTCTCCTCTTCATCTTTTTTTGGAGCTGATGCTCAAAATTCGATTTTGTGTTCTGCACTGACCTTTGTTTGATCAAGAGGGACACACTTCAGAGCAAAGATCAACAAGACCAAAAGGGGAGCCCAGATGACCCCTCTTCTCCCCATCCTGAGCTGGTCAATCAGTTTAGCAACCTTTCTTCCTCTTTATCAGGAACAAGCCAGGCATCATTTCTGACTTAGTGAGGAGAAAGGTCATACTGTCCTCTAACATACCTGACTTTAAATATACATTGGCAAAAGCCCCTCTTGCATGACTAACAGTCTAGTCAGTTTGAGCAGTTAGATGTTCCTGTATCACATCTCAAGTCTCTTTCCCACACCCCATTTTCTGCCAGGTGAATATGTATGAATCTTTGTATCTCCTGTAAGTGATTCAAACTTCTTGTTTTACTAGCTTTTAAATCCACAATGACTAGATTTTCCTCGCCTCATCTCTCTGCATTTGAAATGCATTCCTTTTTTCAAATAGCAGAAAATATTTCCAACTGGACCTTGCTCTACATCCTCTACATCCAAATGCACACAGGATTGCCAGCAGGTACACTTCAGTTAGAACATTTGCAAGTTGGTGATAAAAACCAGACGTTCCTCTTTGACCTGGACAAGCCCAGTCATGAATAACAGAATCTATAAATCCCATGGGAAGCTACAAAACACAAAGCAAGTGCATTCTTATCATTAAATGCAAAAAGATATGCAAGCTGGGAGGAAGATTCTGCTCTTTTAAATGTTTAAGGCCATCATCTGCATCATGGAGAGCTCTCCGCTCCCTTCTGGGGCATCCAGCAACAGCTCCTGATGCCCAGACTTTGCAGTCAGCACGGACTTAACGTTCTCTACACCTATTAGAATTTCTTACCTGTGTTGCCACAGCAACTCAGCATGTCCAGTTTGTGTGAAGCCATTGGTCTGTTTCCATAGGAACTAAGCACTCAGGCCTGCCCAGAAACTTCAGCTGGGAAAACATGAAATTTGTCCAGTAATGGGAAGATCAGGGAATAAAAGGCAGGCAGCTAAGAAAATCTGTGTTGCACACACAGAGGGCTGTATGGAGAGACTGCCAGGGAATATTTAATCTGGCCCACTACTAAGTAAATTTGGACTCTGACTAGAGTGTTAAGCCACTGATCACACACTCTAAGACAGCTCTGTAAAAACATGAATTGAGGTGTTTTTTTTCTCTCAGTGATTGGCAACTTTAATATTTTAATCTGCCCAAGAAGTTGAAAGGGTGGGGATTCAGAGAGTTTGGGGTTATTTTCAATCCAAATTTCTCCAGGCTACCCTAGGAAAAATCCATAACCCCTGCTCCAAGTACATTTAAATACCTGCAGAAAGGAATAAAATGAAGCAAGATTTTCCTTGCCGATGATTGTGTGAAACCCGTTATTTTAGTAAGACCACTTAAAGTAAGATCAGGAAAATCATAAAACCATTAATCCTCTAGGAGTATATNAAAAAAAACCCCCGAAGACAGTAAAA
Organism: Scytalopus superciliaris; assembly: GCA_013400415.1. Lineage (NCBI taxonomy): Eukaryota > Metazoa > Chordata > Aves > Passeriformes > Rhinocryptidae > Scytalopus > Scytalopus superciliaris. The sequence continues at coordinate 3,640,042 of VXBX01008609.1, forward strand.
AAAATTAAAAGAAAACCTAAACCTGCTTTCACAGCACTTTGCAAGTATTGTCACAGAAACACTCCAAAGGTATACAGCCAGAAGATGTAAAATACAAAAGATTTTTCCAGACACTTGGAAAAATCTGCTTCAGTTCTAATCAGATATTGTTACTTTACATCACTAGTGATCAAAGACCAAAATAGCAAGACATGAGACTTAGGCAGTGAACTGGGCTTCAGATGTATAGAAAACATTGCCTGACAGGCATGAACAGAAGGAAAAACAAACAAAAAAAGATGCTTTAGATAGGTCTGGCTTCCCACTGAACATCCCAAATGGCCCTGGGCACCCTGAATCCCACACTCAGCACAGCTGAACCAACTCTCAGACTCGCACAGGCTGTGCTGTTTGAATTGTAGTGATTATAAACGGAGCTCAGAAAAGTAGCTCAGCTGCAGGCACTCATTTCAGACATCTCATTTTCAAGCTAAATCCTGCTCTGAGGAGATTAAAATAGATGGATAAAATTCTGAAGTATAGGGTGGGTTTTTTTGTTGTTGTTCTGTCATTTTACCCTTTGCCCTGTAACTTTCAGACACGTGTGTATGGCTGAAAGAACAGGAAAGTATCTCAACTTGACAAAAGCAGTCATGGTACTTTCAACATCAGCCTACAAAGGAAAAAAAAAACAACACAGGCTATAAGTTAGTTCTTATATGAGCAGAGATAACTCTTTTGTATGTAAAACACATGCTGATATTCATCCAACGACAGAACATCCCATTAAAGAAATGTGCTGGAAGCACTCATCTGAAGATTCTAAGTACTTTATTTCTCTGGCATGTTTTTTAAGTCACACCAGGTGCTTTGTGATATACCTTTTAAACACCAGCTCACACATAAACACAGAAAAGTTGCAGTAATCATAGTATCATTTAGGTTGGAAAAGACCTCTAAAGTCATGGAGTCCAACCTTTGACCAATCACCACTTTGTCAACTAGACCATGGCACTGAGTGCCACCTCCAGTCATTTCTTGAACACTTCAGGGATGGTGACTCCACCACCTCCCTGGGCAGTCCATTCCAATGCTTGACAACCCTTTCTGGTGTCCAGCTAGAACATCCCCTGGCACAGCCTGAGGCTACATCGTCTTGTCCTGTCGCTGGTTACCTGAGAGATGAGGCTGACTCCCACCTGGCTACAACCTCCTTTCAGGTTGTTGTGGAGAGCAGAAAGGCCTCCCCTCAGCTTCCTTTTCCCCAGGTTAAGCACTCCCTAAACATTCACTTCTTAATATAAATGAGCTTTGATTTTAGATGCTCAGCCTGCTGTCCGTAACTCTAGGAATGTATTATAAATTTTATAATCTGCAACAATTCCTTTCAGTATTAGAACAATGTAAGTGAAACTTAAAGATACACTTCAGGCATTTTTAACAAATTTTATATCTAGATTAGAAAGTTGAAGTAAGGTCAAATGACCATTTGTTGCTAAGCAACTTGTGCAAAGAAAGTTATGAGTAATAACAGATCTATTCAAAACTTCAAAGGAAATCAGAGGCTTTTAGAAGTATGACAATTAATCCTAAATTACATCTGAAAAATCCTCAAAGTGCCTGAAGTTTTGAGAGCCTGTCCTGGGAGAAACAAGCTACTCTGCTCATCTCAGCAGAAAGTCCACTCTGGAACTTGGAAAAGAGTGTTCCTCCACCTAACTCCACTACAGATATCAAATTATGACTGCTTTTGACTGCTGTCTTGGATGTGATCTGGATTTCTGTTGTTGCAAAAAGATGCTTAAATAGGTATATTCTCAACTGGAAATGTAGAATGCTGAGGTAAAAGAGGTCCTCCTGAAGCAGTCTAGAAAGAATCCCCATAGGAATATCTCCTTGACAAAGTTAAAGCAATGAAGACTGTAGGCAGAATCAAAAATATTCTTTTTCCACACCATGCAGCTGGAAGAGCCACATTACAGACTGATCTGCAAAAGAATGAGAGATCATGATTTAATGGGTGGATTTTGGGGGTGTAACTTCCACAAATCTGTGTAGAGGGATAATATTTTCATTTGGTTATGGCTGGCAGGTTTCCAAAATTGCAAAATTAGGGTGCAGCTGACTGATGTGAAAGGCAGAAGATTTGACAATCTACCTTCTGAGGGAGGAGAAGAAACTGTTTATTTCAGCTTGCATGTAGCATAAGCCACTGGTGTTAAGAGGTTACTGACGCTTTGTTTATGACTGTTATTAAGTGGGTGTTGCAAGATCTGTAATGCAGGAATTTTCCTAGAAAAGGGTTAGTGTGATGAAAGATACACCTATACATGGAGGTTTCCGTGGCTTATCCCAAATACCAATTTCACTTAGCAAAAAAATACCTGTGAGGAGACAACAGAGCAAATTTTTCCACTTACTATGTAATGAATCTTCTGTAGAAGAGTCAGAACAACTGATGTGGTAAGATAATAAACACTGTGTAAACAAAACATTAAAATGTGGGGTTTTTGTTACTGAAGATTTACTGAATAATTGCACTCTTCAAATTCCTTACATTTACTAGATGGTTTTATTAAGGATGCTTTTCTGTAAGCAATTCTTTCATAATGAACACACAAAACAACTCTTTAAGCAGCAGCAGATACATGACCGATTAGGTCACCTCACATTGGCTCATCTGACCTTGTTCCAATCACTCTTTGAATATGTAAGAATTCCAGAACTGGAACTGGTATTTACAAATTTGATTTTCCTACAAGCAGCTGTCTTCCTCGCATTTACTAAAGGCAAAACTCTAAAAAGTTGTTTTTAAAAATACAGTTGGCAAGTAACTTAAATTGATTATTTCTGTTCCCTATCAGCAGCATGCAGCAGTCACCTACAAAACACTCTTCCTAATGGATGGCAAGGCATAACTGGGATTTCAACCTGGATGTCTTCTACAACAAAACACAATATAAACACTGTATCAACTCTTGTATTGCTCATGTTTCTCAGGTGTGGAAAATCTTAAGTATTTTATGAATAGTCTCTTTTCAGACAATATGTACTGTAATCAAATATTTCTTCAAGCTACTGTTTTAATTACACAAACCATGTATCTACAGCTGTAAATGCAACTAATTACACAAAGAGCAATTAAATCCAAGAATATTCCAAAGAACTGTGGGATGTCTTTTTCTCTGTAAATCATTTTCCATACAAGTTCCCTGTTTGACCCTGACAACACTAATTAAGCCAGTTTCTTTGGATAAATGTTTCAAATTTCCTTTCAGGAAACTAAACAGAGTTTGTTTCTTGGTGAACTACCATCCAGCAATGGCTCAAGAGAGTGTTTATCTGACATTAACCAGGTAATAGGAGAGTATTCTTCTGACGTCACCTTATACCTTTAGTTTTATTTCCTGGGGAAAGGTAGCTCTTTTCTGGTCAACCCCTGCACAGCACATGAGAGTCTATTCCATCTCTCCTCTTCTCATCCAATAACTGTGAATTTGATCATCCCAAAAGAAAGTATCAATGGCCACTCACTATTTAACATGTTACATCTCAGGATCATCATCTCCCCCTGTGCAATTGTGTTCTCACAGCACACTGGTCTGAGTGACAAATTCCTAGATCTCCAGCTTGTCCCAGGCCACATTTAGAATTTCCATTTTTATTACTAACAGAGAAACTTCTGAATTCAGTTTTTGTTAGTGACTGACAATGAATGAATAAGAAAAAAACTACCAGCAGCAACCATTCAAAAGTCTTCAAAGGTAAAACATTTGCATATGGAAACCTCCAAGGATGTGTTTTTGCACATCAGCAGTCTTCTGCTCTTCATCAGTAACACTGACATCTCAGTATCACTCAGGTTTTGAGTAAGAATATTTTTAGGAAAAAATAATAAAAATCAATGAGTGTTTTGTTTTTCCAGCATAGCACTGGTGCTTCTGCTCCAAGGAAGAGAAACCTGTTCAGACCTTTGTAGTACAAATCTCCACAAATATGGCATTGCAAAGTCGTAACTGAAAACATATAGATCCTTCTACATCACTAAATTATGATAATACCACTGTCTCTTGTGAAATAACTTGTTACATGTAGGCAACAACTGACAATCAGATCCTTTTCTAACTTCAATAAACAAGGGGGCACTGTAGAGACAACAGCTCAGTTTAGCATAGCCAATCACTGTCAGATAACTATTTAACCTTTTCAAAGGGCATAATTAAAACATTTTTCACATATGATAAAGTATTAATGTCACATCTACAAGCCTGGCTCCTTAGGAGGAAGAAATACGCATTCAACACATCAAGAAAACATAAACAGTACTGGATGTCACACAACACCTAGGGATATTACTGACGAGATCTAGAAGGGGAGTAGCTGCTTTACTGCTTTTTTCTCTAAACTACTATTAGACAGCAGATTACTTCCTCACGGTAACACACTTTTAATAATGGAGTAAAAACCCACACTGACACAAATAACCTCATTTAACTAACTAGTGCAACCTGACAAACATTTTTATACATTTCTGTGGTCCTCACCCTGGTATCTGTGGGCTATGAGCTGTCATGTTTTTACCCTCAGAAAGTCTGATGACAAGGGTTCCTGCTATCAGTGAGGTCACATGGGAAGTTCTGTAAGAGACCAAGACTCTGTGTCTCTGTTTTGAGTTCTCAGCTGGTGTACTAAGCTTGTGGAAACTTTTCTGTATTACATTATAAACTGAAAATACAAAAAAAAAAATTACAGAAATGCATAAAGTAATGTAAAATTATTATTTTTTTATTATTTGATGTAAATCTTTTACTTTACCAAAGGTACTCTTATTGTTTACAAAGCCAAAAATGTATCTGGATCACTTGCAAGTCCAACAGACATCAGACAAAAAGAACATTTTTCAATGACCGGTTACCTGAGTTACAGTGCAATATTTAATTTCAGACAGTATTGCTCTTAAGACTTTTTACAGTAAGAAATAATAAGCTTTCTCAAGTCAAAACTTAAATCAGCACTTGTCATAAATTTAAGAATTCTCATGAACAAACAACACAAAATATCTGATTTAATGCATACTATAATTTTTTGCTTACCTCTATAATAAATTACTACCCTGGATGACTTAATATTAGCAAAAATATTTACAAAAAGAAGATAAAACACAGTATAAAATTTTTTTCAAAGATATAATTCTTTCGAGAAACAGATTGGTACCAAGAATTAAATTTCAAGTCTTACAAAATTGTTTCTCACTTACTTAAATTCACGAAGGTAAATAAATAACACTGAATTATACAAACAAACATTGATATCCTCATATGGGTTCATGCAGTAAAAGCATGTATCTCTTCTTGGGAGTATCCAAGATCCTTCAGATATCTGAAAATCACAAATCAAGTTGGTAATATTAATATTTGGAACTCAAAACCCACCACAGACACAGATAAGCACCACTATCATGTTTGCAATTCAGACACACCCAATGACCATATTTGTCCCTGCAAATATATTTAGGAAACAATTAATGCCCAGGAGCTCAGATATACTCTATGAAATTTTGGATACCGAAAACAATTTCTAAAAACAAATACAGACATCATTTGAGTTAGCTCAGATTTCTCAAGGGGCAGCATTATTATTCGCCAGTTCCACCTTCCATTAGATCCACCTTGACTTCAGCAGGACTGCAAAAATTCAAGTGATGTCATACTGGTTCAATATTTTGAAGCTGGGCAAGAGAAAGTTAGAGGACCTTTTATCTCTAAATATGCACATAAAATAAGAAAAGTATTAGGTCCAGACATAAATAAATGGATTAATTGAAAAAAACCACTGGGAGGAATGTTTGTGATAGAACAACTGCTTGGAACTCCACTTCTATGACTTAATTTGTCAAGCCAGCACCAACACAGAAAGCTCATTTCCTATTACTGCAGCTTTTCTATGAACATCAAATTAAACCCAGCATTTTTTAAAATTCTTTTTGTTTTTTTTTTAACATTTTAAAAGTTCCCGTGCAAAGCAGAAAATGTAAGGCCGTTTTTGAAAGTCTACCAAATCAGAAACACTATAGCTGACTAGGTGATCAGATTTTTTAAAATTCTTTGCTTTCTAGTTCATAATTCAAAATACTCACTGTACTCCTTGTTCTGTAAAAGGTGTTGGACCACAGATGCAAATAAGCACTTTGGAGTCTTTTCTGCTTCTTTTCACGAACTCTGAGAGAAGAGATGAAGAAATCTTCCCCTGTCTACCCACCCAGTCCTTTGTTGGTTGTGAAAGAATGAATTGAACATCAAACCTGGTAAGCAGAAGGGTATTTCATAAATATTACCTCTGATTAGAAACCTGCTACCCAAAATGCTAGTGACCAAGACACTGATATTTCCTATGACTACTTTTCTGTTCTGCGCAGCTTCCACTGCAGTATCAGATCTAGTTGTTCCTACCAATCAACTAGTCAAATCACCTCCAATATTGTGTATTTAATTATTTAACCAAACCTTTCAATGCTAAAAATTCTAGCTGCATGTTTCACCTTTCAAAAAAACAACAAAGCAAAAAACCACTCACAAAACAAAACAAAAAAACCCTAAATAACAGCAAAAAAATAACAGCTGTGACCAATTAAAATACAAAAGCACAGATTTTATTGTGAAAACATCAGTACAATTTAATTAATGAGAAAATACTATAAGTGGTTTAAAAAACTCACTACCAGAATAATAAATGAGTAAAAAACAAGCACTTGTATATCTAAGGCTACCTTTGAAATGGAGAAAGGATTTTTACTTTAAATTTTCACAATGTCTAGACTATGCAGCTTTGAATGTGCCAGACATCACAAGGGCATGAAAGAGTATTGATTTTTCGCTTCAGTGTTGCAAAGGAACAAGTAGTTTCAACAAAGGAACAATTCAGCTAAGAATTAGGTAAGCACTAACAAAACATACTTTTATCATGTAAAATCTAAGCAGGGACAATTTATCTGGTGGTAACAGCAAGGGAACTGAAATTAAAAGGTAACCTGATAATATTATGTCTCCTGACAAAACTATGGCCTGCTAAATTACATGGGCACTAGCGCATTTTAATGCACAATTACAATCCAATTGAGGGAAAAAAGCAACAATCAGTTAAGCAACAAGCCTATTTAAACTTCCCATTTCTACATAAATATTTTCCCAACAGGTAACACTTTTAAAGACTTGTCTAAATTCAAAATGTTGCTCCTGGGGTACGCTATGCTTTATCACCTCTGTGCCTCTCTTCGCATATCTGTATTTTTTACTGTTAGGGCTAAGGCAAATTTTCTTCACCATCAGAAAATTTCTCAGTCTTCAAAATCACCTCATCTAACATATCCTCTCTGATTACCATCTACTAAACACTGTCAAATCAAATCCCTGGCTTCCTCTGGGAACATAATGACGTAGTCTCTGCTATGGATCTGTGACCAATATATCTCCTTCCACACTCTAAGTCCCATTACATCCTTAGCTAAGAGATTACAGAATCAGAATCTGTCCTTGTGCCAGAGCTGTAGTTAGTTTAAGCCCCAAGGCTTTTCTCCTATACACTGAGATGGTATAAGTTGTACTCCACAAGACTTTTAAATTACCTTTCATCTTTAAGAGCTAATTGCTCTAGTTGGTTTCTCCAAAGTATGTCATCTTCTGTTTTGTTGAAGAAGATCAGCTTCACTGTCCTTAAAAAAAAAAAAAAATAAAAAGAAAATATTAACAGCAGATTGTTTCTGTATTTGAAACACATTAAACAATTAGAACTTACTGCATCATACAAAAACCTTTTACTTTATTTGTTTGGTTTTTTGCCACTCTGTGATCCTCAAATCTTTTTGCTACTATCCCAATATAGTTTCCTTCTTGCTGTACATGAAAGTCTTTGGATTTGTGATCTTTCTTCTAAAGGTCATAACCCTGTCTGTATTTGCACTCTCTACTTCAGGAACTGCAATCCTAAGAAAAATAAAATCTCTTAAATTTCATAAGACCTTACTGAAATTACAATAAAACTTGTCAAGTTTTATCTAGAGGTTTCTCATTGTTTGAGCACTAAAATTAATAGCTGGTATATGAATTCTGTACACCTTTTTAATATTATACATACCAGTGCACAGAGGTGAAACTGGAATTAAGAAGGTTATGTCAATATTAATTTCATAAAGATGAAACTTCAATACACAAAGGAGAAAACTAACATGTAACAGGTCTGTACCAGGTCATTTTATCCTTATTTTATCTGTTGATTTATAAAAAATAATTGCCTGCAAGGCTACTGTTTACAAGTGTTATATTTGCCAGATAGTTCACATGAAAAATAAATGCTCTGTCATTAATGTCAGTGCCATTAATTCTTCAGATTTTTATGCTACAGTGGAGGTAAAACACAGACTAACTTTACAAACAGTCTACCACTTGATGAAGGCACACAAACTTAACTTCTCCTTTACTGCTAATGACAAACTAATACCCTGGGGACAGAATCACAGAATATGCCGAGGTGGAAGGGACCCACAAAGATCATCAAGTCCAGCTCCTGGCCCTGCACAGGACCATCCCCAAGAGTCACACCATGTGCCTGAGAGTATCATCCAAATGCTTCTTGAACTCATTCAGGGTTGGTGCTGTGACCACTTCCCTGGGCAGCCTCTTCCAGTGTCCAACCACCCTCTGGGGGAAGAACGTCTTTCTAATATCCAACCTAAACATCCCCTGACACAACTTCAGGCCACTCAGGTCCTGCCTTTGGTCACCATAGAGAAGAGATCAGTGCCTGCCCCTCCTCCTTCCCTCACAAGGAAGTTGTAACTGCAATGAGGTCTCCCCTTGGTCTCCTCTTCTCCAGGCTGAACAGACCAAGTGACTTCAGCCACTCCTCATACAGCTTCCCCTCAAGGCCATTCATCATCTTCATGGCTCTCCTTTGGACACTGCTTTCATACCATTTTATTTTGTTAACTGTTTTACTAGCACTGAGGCTTCCCCATTATGTTTCATCCTTCCTACGGATTACTCTAGCTTGGGTTAAACCATAACAATCGTACATACCTGAGACAACTAACTTCAGCCAGAGCAAAATTCAGCAGTTTAACCATTGGTGTGAAACCTGTACCTCCTGCCAATAAAATGAGATCTTCTGAAGTTTGAACTTGTGACTTGTTGAAGTAGCCTTCAGGATTGCTTACAGAAATATAGTCTCCTTTATTTAAAAGAAAAAAAAGGAAAAAAAAAAAAGAAAAAAGTTAAACATTAATTAGATGAAAATGAGCTAGTTAGTATTCTGATTTTTTAAAGGCCATTTCAAATTGCTTTTGTAGTATTAGGGTTCCTTTCAGAAAGATATTATACATTTCACATAAGAATAACTCTTGTTAAGAGACATGCAAATTAACATGTTTTGTTTTGACAGATTTTATAAGATATGAGTACACAAACATTTGTGAAGTCAATGTTAAAAATCTGCCTCTGTATCTGAAATGGAAAAGGAAATGCATCTCAAGCCCCATAAAACAGACCTAGCTTTCTTTACGCCAAATTATAAGAACTTGTTCTCACAGCATCTGACACCAGAGTGATCAACTAAAATATGATACACAACTTGCATAGACCAGTCAGGACACTTTATGTAATGAACAATTCCTGGTTACAGTGAGGATAAGTCTGTACCTTTAGGGAATGGAAAGCAAGGTTTAGAAAAAGTTACAAGTACGTCCCAAGGTATAAGTAGGTAAACAACAAGAACATCACAATACTCAGACAGTGAATATTTAAAGGTAAGGCAAACACCAAAAAACCTGACATACACTTACCAATTTGTAGGCAGTCAAGTGCCTGTGTGAACAGCCCACAGGAATAAATTTTAATCATTAAATATATATGCACACCATCATGGTGAGATGGTTCTTGGAAATCCAGTGGCAAAAAAGGCAATACAGGTGTGTATGGTTTTACCACCTCTGTCCCTAGAGAGCAGACAAAAAATAGCTGAAATAATATGAAAAGTACTCCACATCCAGCTACTACAAACAAACACCAAAGTAAATGAAGAGTAAATAAATAATTTGCATATCCTATAAAACAGCATTATCCCATGGTTTTATGCAAGTACATTACTTTGCACTGTACCAGAATTGGAAGCCTTCAACTCCCAGTTAAAAACTTCAGGCCATTGTACAATATCTAATTTCTATGCTACCTAACAATTCAGAACACTGGATTAAAAGCTCTTGAGTTATCCCCAAAGAACAGGAAAATCTAAACATTTTCACGTACCGCAACTGGATTTTTTCCTGAATTTAGACAGCAGATTTTCTGTACTGCACAATTTCTTGCAGTATCACTTCAAAGAGCTGTTGTATAATGATATTTGAAAGAAAGATCACTAGAGTAGGACACCAGCAAAGAATTAGGCAGGGAGGAGGGGGATGACAAAACAGTTCTCAATTAATGGATATTTAAAAATTCTGAGAAATCTCTCTACCCTGCATAGTGCAATCCAAGTACAGTGACCAGTATAACCATTAATACACAGATTTTTAAAAATACCCTTAAAAAATAAACTGTATGTTTCTTTGACCTTCCATTTTCTTAAGTTCTACCTTTTACAAAATTTTGAAGAAAAGCACATAAGCACAATTTTCAAGATACATTTGTCTCGAAACCTCATGTCATCATTAGTATTGTGCAACTGGAGTATAAAGTAGTGTTACCATGACTACTCTAAATCCCTCAGAAGAGGAAAAAAAAAGGCAAAATTGCAACAATACCCTCCTCATTTCAAAAAACTAAAAGGAACTAATGACACATGACACATCTACAGCAAGTTTCCCCTCCTTCAAAGATGAACAGCACTACTTCAGTAGAAGAATGTTTTAAAAGAAGAGTTCAAAGTAGAGCCAGTAAGGTCAGGAGTAAATGCCAGCCATCTCAGTAGTTAGCTTTTCATCAATATTAATCCAGTCAGATCATTATTAAGTACTGATTGTGAACCTGGAAGCAGAGACTTTCTAACTACAACCAGGGAATTAGTGGCCATGGACTTGGCATTCTCTCAAGACTATGAAAAGTAATTATGTTGATAAATCCATTACTACATTCTCAATTTTTCTTACCTGTAATAATTTGTTTGAGGTAAATGTGTTGTCCAGTGGGAACAAGGAGATGTGTGCCCTTAGGCAACATTAAGCAGAAGAGCTTGGTGTCGTGGGTAACTTCTGTCTTAGAAACCAACTTGCATTTTCTGTAGAACAGTCCTAAAAATATGATTTTACTTGTTATTAAGTCTCAATCTGTCTTTTTTTTCTTATATATCTTTCAATAAGAGAAAGAGAAATGTATATATTTAACTATAGACACCTCTAAAAACACTATAAACAAATGCTTCTTGTATAATTATTTATTTTTAAAATTTTGGACTAAGGACTCGTCTATAGCCTTACTTTAGGTTGGTAAGAGCCTCTGAGTTACCAGCATTGACTGTGAAGAAGCAGAGTAGCACCAAAACCTAGCTGAAAACAGAAGCCCTTGTACTACACTGCACCTGCACTGAATTCACCATGTAACTACAGCATGAGTACTCGTATGCAGACCAAAACCAGCTGGTGCAATGCAAATGAAACATAAACCAGCACAGCACCACAGCCCTGAGCAACAGGCTATCCAAATCCACCCGGCATCTCAGATATCTACTGGCCTGACCACCCCACACTTTGAGTGCTATCAACACATGAAGGATTTCTGATACAGCTTTGCACGTTTTTTCAGTTGCATAACTCCAATACTTAAATGCTTATACATGACATAACACAAAACAAACATCTGTGCCTACATAAGCAACAAACACTTCAGCATTATCAATAAATATTTCAGACATGAATTGGTGCCTTTTGGCTAACTAGAAATTATGAACTCCAGTTATATGTTCACATGCTTATTTAAATCAACTACAAGATCTTATGTACAGTATAAATTTTTGTTAACACAGCTGTTTTGAAAGTGAGGCCATTGGTTTCAAATACAGTACTTTTCAATCTCTGCATCAACTATGCCTGGCAAAAGGCAACTGAAAAAAAGAAAACATTTAAAATTAAATAAATAAAAGCACTATGTAAGGTCTGCATTTCATACTGCCTCTGCTACAACAGGGTAATAACCCATCATTTATGCTGGAAACAAGCTCTGTGGCAAAGCACTCATTATAAGGCTGGCCAGCCCTGCACCCATTTTAACTAAGCAGCCATCCTGAGCTCTGTAATCTGCATCATTACATCACTTCAGGATCTAAGAGAGGATTTGAAAGCACCACAAAATAGAGGGCTATGTCCTGTTGATTACAGCCAGAGACTGCAGAATATTAAGTAGGGATAAAGCAGCAAGGAAGAAGTACTTCAGAGAACAAATGGCATGGATGCATGGGTGTTTTCATTCTGGAAATAAAAACGCTTACAAAGGTTAATTTCACAACAAATGCTAAATACAGGAAGGTATTTCTCCACTCTCAACTGTAATATAGAAGAGGGCCTACAGGGAAGCTGGAGAGGGATTCTTCATCAGGAACGGACAAAGTGATAGGACAAGGAATAATGGGTTCAAACTGAAAGAGGCGAAATTTAGGTTAGATATTAAAAAGGTGGAGGCGGGACTCGGAAGTACCAACTATTGTAGATCAGGTTTGAGGCCATCTAAGGAACCTGAAGGTGCACAAGTCCATGGAACCTGACGAGGGGAATCTACTGTGGTCAATGACCGGATGTTCAAGTGGAGACCAGTGATGAGCAGTGTTCCTCAGGGATTGGTACTGGGGCCGGTGATGTTTAACATCTCTGTCACCAACATGGACAGTGGGATTGAGTGCACCCTCAGCAAGTCTGCTGATGTCACCAAGCTGTGTGATGTGGCTGACACACTGGAGGGAAGGGCTATCATCCAGAGGGCTCTTGACAGGNATAATGGGTTCAAACTGAAAGAGGCGAAATTTAGGTTAGATATTAAAAAGGTGGAGGCGGGACTCGGAAGTACCAACTATTGTAGATCAGGTTTGAGGCCATCTAAGGAACCTGAAGGTGCACAAGTCCATGGAACCTGACGAGGTGAATCTACTGTGGTCAATGACCGGATGTTCAAGTGGAGACCAGTGATGAGCAGTGTTCCTCAGGGATTGGTACTGGGGCCGGTGATGTTTAACATCTCTGTCACCAACATGGACAGTGGGATTGAGTGCACCCTCAGCAAGTCTGCTGATGTCACCAAGCTGTGTGATGTGGCTGACACACTGGAGGGAAGGGCTATCATCCAGAGGGCTCTTGACAGGCATGAGGTGAGTCTGTACATACCTCACGAAGTTCAACAAAGCCAAGTGCAAGGTCCTGCACCTGGGTCAGAGCAATCCCAAGCACAAACACAGGCTCGGCAGAAAATGGATTGAAAGCAGCCCTGAGAAGGACGTGGGGATGTTAGCCGACAAGAAGCTCAAGACCCAGCAATGTGTGCTCACAGTCCAGAAAGCCAAGCATATCCTGGGCTGCATCAAAAGAAACGTGACCAGAAGATTGAGGGAAATGATTCTGCACTTAATTCCATTCATGTGAGACCTCACTTGGGGTACCACGTTCAGCTCTGGGATCTTCAACATAGGAAGGGCATGGACCTGTTGGACTGAGTCCAGAAGAGGGCCACAAATATCATCGGAGGGCTGGAGCACCTCCCCCAACCTCTGAGAGAGTTGGGGTTCTTCAGCCTGGAGAAGAGAAAGTTCTGGGGAGCTTACAGCAGCCTTCAATAAATTGAAGATGACAGAAGTAATTTTTCCTCCTCTACCTTTAGAAGTGCACTTTTCAGTTAGGCTTTTGTTTGTGGTATTTTAGCTCTAACCTGAAATACCACTGTGATCACAGTACCACACTGCCTAAACAGGTCTGTAATTCAAGAGAAGCTTCCTGGGCTGTAAGGTATTGGAAGCTCAGCTCTTCAAAGAATTTAAAAAATAAAAAATAAAATAAAAAAAAAGAAAGCAAACAAGCAACAAAATCCCATGAGCAGCACTAGCTAAACTTTGTACAATAATCCCGCCATGTAATTTCCTGTTTTCAATGTATGGTTTGTAAACAGTGCCAGTGGGCATTTTCATGTAAAGCCTCTCAAAATCTGCCAGGTTCATATGAGAATACTTGAACATGACACCCTTCTAACAACACTTTCTGCATTGAAGCAATTTCAGTGAAGTGACATTTTTTTTCTCCTCTTTTTCTCATGTTATTGAAAAAAACTCAAGTTGCTCACATAAAGAGCTGAGCTACTCATGAAACAGGATGACATGCAAATGACAAGCTGCAACTCAGGAAATTCCACCTAAGCATCACCATGAGGATGGTCTGGTTAAACAGAGTCTCTGTCCTTGGAGGTCTTCAAACCTTGACTGAACAGCTTTGAGCAGGAGATTAGACCAGATGACTTCCAGACCTCCTTTAATCGTAGACTAAGTTATACTAAAACTCTAATGTCTTAACAGTTGGAAGTAGAAGCACCTTCATCTTTTCTGTTTTGTCACTGCACCAGCTTCTTTACTTCCTGATTTCCATCACATGTTGATTCTCTTTTGACAGGAATGCACTACCAGATAATCTCAAATGTATATTCCTTGTACATTACCTAAATCCTGATGTAATTCAAAATTATTTCTTGAGTCAACACAACAAACCTTCTTAAATGAGTCTTGCCTGACAGAAGACTTATGCAAGTTTCCAGTGAAGTCTCCATGAAATACAAGACAAGATGTAAAGGAAATTCCAGGCATCGCTGCAGCTCAAGTGACCTTGCTCTTACTTCCAAGAGTGTCAAAGAGAAGCCCAAGCCAGTAAAGCCTGGCTGAACTTTATGCTTATCTAGGGCTACAGTTTGCAGACAGACACCAATTGCTGGACTTTTTAAAAACACAAACAAACACTTTAGAGCGGCTCTCAGTAAGCTAGCCTGTCCATCCTCCTTCCCCAGTGTTCTCCAAGAGTCATTTAAGGACCAATTTGAGTACTTCAGTAATGTCATCTAATGAATTATCATTTTCTAAGTAATTCATCTGTACTGCCATTTCCTTATTCCAGGATTATTACCCCAAATATTTCGCTCTTCCCAGATATTCTAAACACAGCTAAAAGGTTCAGGACAGCTGGAGACGAGTTACAGAGCGCTCTGTGACAGTGCAGTCAATTGCTGCCTGAAGAAACAGTGATCATTATTAACATTCCCTTCTTCCATGAGTGCAGGACCACAGCCTGTCAATTCAACCACAACAGAAACAAAATAATTTTAAACAGAGGAAAGCTTTCAAACAAACAATATTTATCCACAAATAGCTTAAAAGCTATGGGCTTCAACAATATGGTCCAGCTCACCCAGCTTCTTTCTAACTGACTTTATTTCCAAGGGTATAAATAAACTCTGCTAGAACAGTCAAGCATAAATACATGCATTTATGCCTGGAAATATGCACTCAGATTACTAAATCTCAGCTGTACATGCAATTTGTTCATGGACTAAATTAGCATCAAATTTCTTACATACCAGTATTGCCACAGTAAATGGCCATGGCATTTTTCTGGATACACTAGTTTCCTTAAATCATTCAAATACCTCCTAATGAATTTATCCACTACAAATGCCTGCAGAGAGAAGATGAAAAGCCTCCGACACAGAATAAATCTTTAGTACAATCTTCTCATACCTTTCATCTAACATCCTACAAATTCCTTATTTTGAATACGTAAACATTTCAGATTAAGCAAAAGAACGCCTAAAGCCCTAGAAAAATGAAAGTCGGCAATACCAATTTTGAAGTACAGCAAAACATCAGTATCTCTCCAGCTGTATAAATATTAGAAAAATTTTGTTGAAATTTGTTTTCCTACTCTTCTTTTAAAAAACAATATGTAGGAAAATTGCAAAGTACAGTACACAAATAAATATGCCAAGATTGCTGTCAGTTCGGCAGACTTATGAACTGCTTAAAAGGATGTGTAAGGTTGGTAATATAGCCCGTAATACTGATCAGCTAATACTCTTATAGATATTTGGGAATGGAGAAAGAAGTTAAAAAAGCTGATTTAATTTCCTATACAGAACTTTTGTTCTGATGCACTCAATCTGACTTTTGAAAACAGAGACCTTTCTAGGTCTAAGTAAACTTCTAGCTTAGTTCATAGTCTTTGCTTATTAACTAAAATTAGTTCATTATCAGTGTGTTGTGGTTTAACTCTAACTCTACCCCAGTCAAAATCCAAACACAGTGGTTGCAGTAAAACCTGGAGCCAAAAGAAAAAAAGAAATGGCAATGCAGAAAAGCCTTTAAACAAGAGAACACCAGTCCCTAGCAGCAAGCTGAAGCCAAACAGTTTCATCAACCCATGAAGTCAACTGCCAGATGCCAAAGACATATGATTTGCTACTACACATAAACAAATGTTTATATATATATATTATACATATATATAATGCATATTATGTGTATATATATATATATATATATATATATAAAATGCTCTCACAATTTTAGGGCACAATGAAAGTGTTCAGAAGCAAACCCTAATTTTCAAAGTGGGGATAGTAATCAGTGAGGAGGTTAGCTTTGATCAAGCTTTCTGCACACAGAGTGTCAGCATCGCAGCTCCTGATCTCAGAGAAGCATCCCTGCAGTCCCCTGCTACCAAGCCTTGTCACAAAACCCCAACACTATCACAGGCTAGAGACATCACTTGCTAAACTGAACTTCCCCCTCTGCTGGAATCAAGAACTACAGCACACTGATTCACATGCATACAAATTTACCTTTACTAACAAAACTGTTGCACAGATAATGGTACTCTTTGGAGAGCATCAGCCTTTTGCCTGCTCTGTTCCTCCTTGTCATAAAAGGGAGTTTAATTAAGTAATTTTTCCTTGAATGATTTATTTTGCTTTTCTTCAATGATAAAACTTCAAAGACAATTCTTACTTCTTACTTGCTAATCATAATGCTAGGAATGCTACAGCAACAACATGAGCCTGTTCTCTTGGGATATAGAATTTCAAAGTATAGAAGCTGAATCCCTTCACTGCCCCTCTATCTCAGGCAAAGGATTTCCACCCCAGTCCCAGCAAGCAGGTACCACCCAACAGTGTCCACCAGCCACCTGAACGTTAATCCTTGTTCAGGTTATTTGATTACAGAGCCTCAAGGACTGTTAGTGCCAACACAATGGAGTAGACAACACAGCTGAAGGAAGGTGGCTGCCCAACACTCCTGCCAGCAGCCCAGTCCTGGACTTAAGACAACCATGAATCCTTACTGCTGACCATCAATTTGTCAGTACCCTCAAAAGCTTCAGCTAATTACTACACTTCATAAGCTAGTTTCTCGTATCCAAAAAGGCCAGCCATTTGTTTCCTGGATGGTTTCTCTCTGCTCTCAAAATAACATTTCCATTGAATCAACACCTGCTAAACTTCCCCTGGTTATCCAGCAAACAGCACTCTGTCACAGCAGAAGTCTGGTTGGTTTTCATTAAGTGCTGCATCAGCATTCTGTGCTCTTCTGGTACTTCCAACAAAAAATGTCTATGATTTTCCACTTAATGTGGACTAAAACCACCCCATGAAACAAAGAAATTACATTCCATTTCAGCCCTCAGAGGCAACAGCACCCTGTTTCTATACTGAACACTCCAAGCATCTGCCAGTGGTTGCATGCTCTTTAAGAGAGCAGCAGTTAGTAATTAGCTTATGTTCCAAAACAGCGATCTAAATAAAAGTTCAGAATCATTTTCAGAAGGCAGCAGTAGAGTTTATCCTCCATGTGAAAAAAACCACACACACATCCCAAGTCACCCATACTAACGCCATTTTTCACTTGCATATGGCGACTGCTCTTGTATGCATGCCCCAGCATGAGTGGGCTTTCATATCTTATTGCCCAGAAAAGGCACCTAAAGAAAATCATGTCTTAATACCTTTGAGAAAACCCACACGCTATCTCTTTGCTGTGAGCTATTCTGGGCTTTTAGTTTTAGTTTTGTGTTTTTGTTTTTTGTTTGGTTGGTTTTTTAATGAGAAAGTCTTATCTTACTTTTTTTAATACTGCTTTTAAATTTCACAGGATGCCAGCACTATGACCATTAGTTTTTGTTTATGCTTTTAATGACCAGTTTCATAATAGCTAGCTAAGAGTAATGTCACCAGTTTTCCCATACCAACCATCCAGTTATACTGAATTGTGTTCTCTATGCAGTACTGTGGGGTATAAATAATTATTCCTCCAGAAAACCAAGCACTTAATCCTTTTTAAGGAGTAGAAGCAGTGTTGAATATTCTTCGGAATCTCCTGATACATCCTAAGATACAGTGTAGTTCACTGAAATAGCATTAATTTTTCTTTAAAAATCTCCCTCACCTTTGAGGACATTCAACAACTTTGTTCTTTCCTTCCAATTAACTAAGATACACTGGCCAAAAGATTAGTATAAACTCAGAAGAAATCTGAGAATACACAGGCAATTTATCTGGGAGTAGGGCTTTCTCAGCTTAACAGGAAAAAAGTAGTGGTTTATGCTAATTGTTTCTTCATATCATAAAGTTATCATAGGCTTCCAGTACCACCTCTGCATTATGTCATTGTCCCTGAAGAAGAGCTTCATTGCTTTTTTGTAGAATTTAGACTTAGCTGCTGCAAAAGTAAAGATAAAACAACTTTAAAGTATAGGGGCTTGTGCAGGCATGAGGTCACGCAGCCCTTCTTTACAAACTCATTCATGAATGCTGTCATATGAACAAGCAACAACAACATAATATCCAGTAAAGCTTCCAAGTGTGAATCCTGACTGTTTCAGCCCTTCTTCCTGTGCTTTGAATACAAAGAAAATGTTTTAAATGGTCAATACACACAGAAATACTACAGAAAAACTCAAATACAAGAAAAATCTGAGGAATTAAGTATCACTTACTATTCACAGCCTTTGAAAAACCTTGCTACCAAACTGGAAATGTGCAAACATTGCAGGTAAAATGATTACTTTTATTAAAAAGTGTAAGTCACCAAAAAACCCAAGTACACAAAACCTGAATAAATTTAAAAAAAAAAAGTATAACAAGATACTGTAACTACTTTCTATTCTGTTCCCAGGTTTTCAGAAGTGGAAGCTATCAGTTACACAGTCTTCAAACAACATTCATATCCATCAGAAATAAAAGATAATGCTGAAAGGAAGCAGAGGAAGATACATAAATCCAAGTGAAAAAAATCAGAGTATTTAAGGCAACACATCTGTGCTACCCTATATATACTGCCACACAGAACTACTAGACAAAAAGCTTTTTTAAAAATTACTGTTTTAGTTATTAAGAACTATTTCTGTGCTCACATTGCACATAGTATGAGTTTCTTCACCCATAACATTATTTTGCTTTCACAGAAGCAGAAGCAAAATTGAAAACCCTGCAATTTAGAGTAAACGACAACAATTCTAAGCAGAAAAGGAGAGTGTCTACTTAACGCTAAACTGAATACATAGAAGTTTACAACACGTAGATTTTATGATCAAGCTGAAAGCACAGGATTGGAATGAAGGAAAGACATGTAGTCCTGAACGTCTGTCTTCGATAAACCTTCTGGCATGCTCAATTTTAAATCTGGAGGTTTTAAAATTAAAAACCTGCAGAATAAAAGTTTCTGGAGTAGGGACTAAAAAGCCATAGATATCACTTTATTTGCTAGATTCTCACCTTTGTAATCAGGGACCTGAAGAAACTCAGGCTCAGCAAGCCCTTCACCTTAAGTTTTTTGGCGATTCAATTTAAGCTAATGTCAGTAATAGATAATAAAATTATCTTATAACTGTATCTTACACCTTACACCACTCCTCTGCATTACAGGGCAAATATTATGTTGGAGATTGACTTCTTAGAAAAAAAAAAAACAAAATAAGAATAATCTAGAAACCATTTCTGTATTTTTGTCAATTGCACCTGATCATCCATACCTTCCTCATTTTCAAAGGATCTATAAAGCTACTTTATTCAATACCTCTTGTTCTTCCAGATTATTTTCTCATTTTTGTTTTCCATAATCATGAAAAGTTATAAGGAGGCAGAAAATGAGCAATGGACAGTGGACAACATACTAGATCAAGCTGTAATCCTTTAAATATAGAAGATTATAATGAAAAATCCAATTTTTAAGTGGATGACTAAACAGGTTCTGAAGCTCTCATAAGGAGAATTACATTCTACATAAACTAAAGGTTGCTAGAGAGATGTGCTTTTATGCAGTTTTCCTTTTTGTACCACAATAATCTCTCAATTTAAAGCCCTATGCAGCATAACTGAGAGGCAGAAAGAGGTGTACAACACGGTGATCAACATTTAATTAGTTCTTAAAAACATGCAGCTTTGTTTTCACACATAATCAGGCAGAATAATATCAAACAGCCCATTTTTGAGCATTATTAGATAGAGAGCCAAGAGAGCTTTTGAGAAACTGGGCAGCTGCAATAACATCAGGAGTGTGCTTATATTACACAATGAAATTGTGCATACATTTTTAATTTAGGTGAAAAAAACCAAATCCATAATGATAACTGTAACATATTTTGGTGCTGCATCAAGTTCATACTATTCTGTTACCATAAACTGAACTCATATAACATCTACTGCTTCTTACAGACACATATCAGCTTATTTAGAACTGGCTTTAATACCTACACGTGATTTGAAGTCCATAGATAAAGTTACAAAGATGCAGTGTGCTGGAACAACATTACAGCATTGAAAGATGCTACTATACCTATGGTAAAAATTGGAAGTGAAGGGTTTTGATCCTTCACTACAGTTACTTCCATAATGATTGATACAAATCTGTGCATTCTCTCCTCAGGATCTACTGAGGTTTTCATATGGACAGAAAGGACATTAAGCACACAGGTAGCCATGAGGTGGAACAACACTCAAGCAGTCTTCACCTTACATTATTAGGTTCTTCCAGTCTTTCCACAAGCCTGAAAAACCTTCAACTCCATTGCAGGCCAAAATAAATCAACAAACCAAAGCACAGCAACAAAACACCTCTAAGCTGAATCCTTCCAAGAATTCCTGAGTAGCTTTAAACATGATGAGACATCAATCATGAATGACATGGAGGTATGATTACAGAAATAGAAAATCTTGAAAGAAATCAAATATGACTAACAAGCTCCAAGAAGTCAGAAAGCAGCTGGTAACTTGGCCACGAAATGGCTCACCTCTGTCTGTGCGTTTGATAAAACTATTATGACCCTCGCAGGGCTGTCCCAGCGTATTCCAATGATTGTTATCCTTTTTCTTTAAGATAATCTCCACTTTTCCTACTTTTTCCGCAATATTCACTAAAAGAGAAAAGGTTTGACATTGTTACTTTTAGTCACACTTTGAACAAAAACCAAAAAATTCATCCTCAGTTATAACTAAATTTTAGAAGAATTCAGAAGAAACTTCTCAAGACACATGTAGTTAATCTCTTAAATTAGAATATCAAATCAAATATACTTCCACCTATCTCTCTGTGATGTTTTGGAGTGCAATTAAAACAACAAGCACTAACCTAATATGCATAATTAATATTCCTTATTTGCTAAATAGATTATGGAACCAGCATAGCTTCACAGCCCATCTGGTCAAGAAAAATGCTCATGAACATTCCAGTACAGTGCTAGTGTACTGGAATTCGGTAACTACCACTACTTAACACTTTCTTTTCAAGGCCATTTGAATGAATAATTAAATCCAAGAAAATTCCCATCTACGCAAAGAACAGTTTACAAATACACAGCAGAACTAACTTCTATTTTATCATTTGTTCATATTCAGAGGGATCAGAGCACTATCAACTTGTTAGTTTCACAGATCCAAATGCCACAATTTAAAGAAAAAAAATTACTCAGTGTTATGGCTTGGTTTGATTGACTGTGTCACGACCTGGTGATAAGTAAAACTGTAAAGTATCTGATGAGTCAGAAAGTTCCACATTCTGATATTAGAATCATAGAATATAGTGAGTTGGAAGGGACCCACAAGGATCATCGAAGTTGAACTCCTGACTGGACTGTCCTAGAAGAGATACAGAAGTGCTGCAAGAGACAGAAATTACCAGCCACATCTTCTGAAACTGCATGATCCAAGTCTGAAATAAAGAAAAAAAACACCTCTGTGTCAAGCAATAACAAAATTATATGCAGTCATCATATGTACATACAGTATAAGCCTAGCAATACTGAGTGCACTAAAGAGCCTAGAAACCTATGCATCTTTATCTGGCCTTGAAATTTGACTCATGACTTCTACAGGCCTCATACATAAGTGCGCTCCTTTTCCCATTACTTTTAACAGTGGCTCATGTAAAGCTACCAATCTTCATTTATGTAAATTACTGCACTTGCCCTTTGGAGTAAGGCCATTTTAATAGCCATAAAAATCACACTTGAAGAAAAATCTTCTACAACTCTACAATTTCTTACTGCACTTCAGTCCACATGTAAAAAATTTATTACATACTGAACAAATGAAGATGTGAGTTGATAAACAATACAATATAATTTGTTTCCACCAAGTTACTTTAATCATCTCTCATGAAAGAGGAATAAAATATTAATTAGTAAAGGTAAAATGCATATGCTGTAATGAGAAGGTTTGAATAAAGTAGAATGAAAATTCAGTACTTTCAACTGCAAAATCACAATACCTACCAACTTCTACAAGATATGAGTAGCTACCCACGATGATCTCTCCCCTTAATCGTTTGTCTTGACAGTCAACTATCACCAACTCTGCATTCATATCCTTTCACAGCCAAGGGGGGAAAAAAACCAACAATTTTTATAAAGTTCTCCCAAAATTCAAGCTAGATCACAGCTGGATCTTGTAATTCTTCCTTTCATAAAATACACTTACCTTCTGCTTAGTATATATGACAATGGTGATCAAACTATCTGTTTGGAACCAATCGTAACTGTAAAACAAAAAATACAACAAAGATAAAAATGCATACTTTCTTCAGGCATATCAAAACATTTAACTACAAGTTTTCAAGAGCTTCTTTCATGAATTTACAAGCCAAATATGTTACATACTATTTTTAAAGAGGTACATCCAAAATCAGTAATTTTGAAAAAAACTACTAAAGTAAGTCTAATTATGCATCCTAAAAGTTAGCATATTGTAGTTAAAATTATATGGCACAAGTTTTACTTAAAAAGCACATGTATCCTCTTTGCAGTATATGAACATTCCTGATGAGATGATTAAAATCTTGACTCTGGACAAAAGCATTAAATAGGCAGAGTAGCTTGCAAGAGTTAAAGATGTGATGCACAAACCACAAAACTATCTCCCCAAATGTTGATTTTACATTCATCCTTATGTTCCCAAGCACCCCAAACCTTGTAATAAAGCCAGGGTAAGGTTCAAAAAAAGGAAAGCTTGCAAATGCAAATGCTTAGACTTGCCAGGAAGTAACTTCCATCTATTGTTTAGACTCCTGGACCAGAATAGCAGGCAGAGAAGGGAGGATGATCCCTCCAGCAAACACTCTTGACAACCAACACATTCTAGATGGCACACCTTCCAGTCACATACCAGAATATGCCAGACACACATGAGAAGAAAGTCAACAAGGTTTGGGGATCACTTCAAAAGATAAACCACATTCCAGTTGCTCACAAGTCACGACATTTTCTGACTGCATGTAACTAGCCCAGAGATCACACTCACAGGAGATTTTGATGCCAATGAGAAACTGAACCTTGCTGACTCAAGGCATCATGGAGAAAATGATACCTCAGTGACAACAGCAGGCATATCACAATGAGGTTTTAGGGCCTTCTTCGCTCTGCATATTGTAGAAACTTGAATACAGCTATCACATCTTAATATATTCCGGCTTGAAATGAAGCATTTTTTCAAGGCATGACAATATGCACATTTATGGACAAATTAACTAAAGTCAAGAAAAGTAATCAGTGCGGTTGGAATCACTTTCTAGAAGTTTCCTCAAGAAACAAAGCTGAGGAGCCTGCAAATATGTCATGCACTTGCATAAGATTCAAGAAGGTGCAAGTGTTAGAAATCAACAGAGCAGGCCAAGAATAATCATCTGCCTATATGAACTCTGGCAAATTGCTTAAACATGAACCTTAACTTTCCTACTTCTAGGAGGATGGTAATGACATATATTCATTTAGCTGAAACATCAAGGAAGTTGCCTTAACTCACTAAGAATAGCCCAGAATTAATAAACACAATGCTCAACAGCCAATGAAAGACAAAGGCTTACCTTGGAGTTAACTCTTTAGTAGAAGAAGCTAGTACATTCTTCTCAGGAAGCATGCCTACAAAGTGTAGACAGTCATTAAAATAATTGATGGGATGCTTGCTTAATAGATAATCAGTTATGCCTAGGGTTTGTTGTTTTGGCGTTTTTTTTTAATTGAATATTCTAAATATCCCTGAACAGTATTTAGTGGCTTTATTTCCACAGGCAGCCAGAAATAAGCATGTACATTTTAAATGTAGTTTTAATTCATCATTTTCTCTTGGAGTAGGGCACTGGAAAAAGAAGTTCTACTTCAGAAATTAAGAGCTCCACACACCACAGTACCTGGGTCTGCAGCCCTTCTGGTACATGTAGCTTGGTCTCAGTTTCATCTGTTACTAGCTTGTGTGAAGCACAGACAAAAAGGTTATCTGAATGAACTTCCTTTAACAGAACTATTTGTTTATACAGTTCAGATGAATAAATTCAGTTTGGGATGTCTGATCTAACCTATTTGCAAATAAAATTTCACGTTAGTCAGTTAAGCAAAGACATCAGTCTTAATCTTTCTACTTAGCACTTTACTGTGAATTTTCACAGAATTCAGCTAACTCACTTTAAGCATTAAACTACACAAAACAGTCTGAAAAGGCCTTTGCTAGGAGGCAACAGTTGGTCAGTCTTTCAAAATGTCAACTGTACTAATCTCTGGCAAAATAGAAACTGAACATATTTGGCAAAAACTTGAGCACAGAGACAGATAAAAGCAACTGCAATCCTTCATCAATTTTAACACAAAGAAGTTAAATAGAATAATGATGGAAGAAGCTGCAGACTGAACAGCTGGTAAGTGCTAGTTTCAAGCCCATTCAAAGGCAAACCTTGCAAACTTGAAATGGCTATGCACAAAATAATTAGCACATGAATTCTCAGTTACCCAGATTATTATCTTTCATTTTCCAGTAAGTTTTGTAGTATGACTACAGGCTTAAACACAGTAATTGAGTGGCTTCATCATGTGGGAAGTAGATAAAAACAAAGTGTGCCATTCTGGTTCAATCCAATCTGTTGAAACTATTTGGCCACCCAGATGGGAAAATTAACCCAAAGCAATTAAAAACTCAGTCGAATTACTTATTCTTTGAACCTTAATTACTCCTAAGTACACACCATCTGCAGCTGCCAAGGAAGCTAAATGGCAGAGCAGTCAGATCATTGCAAAAGAAAACCAATCACCTAATGATAAAAGCCTTCTCAAAGGCTAAGCCTTTCTTGCAGACACACATTATACACTTAGGTTGACCCCCACAGATAACAGGAATTCATGGTCATACACACTCCTGTTTGCTCTTGCAGGTCAACAGAAATATATGAACAGCCACAATAAAACGGAACATTTTGGTAAACAAAGTGATTCTTTAATTATTCTGAAATACTGTAAGATGCTATGTGAAAACAAGAATTCACAGTGCAATAAAAAGACAATAATTCAGATAATCAATGAACCAATCAGGCAAAGTGCTTTACTGGTCATGGTGATCATAAATAAAGGAAAGCTGGTGGTGAAGCCAAAGGCTGATGGCAGGCATGAAATGACAGAGTTTAAGGTGACCAGATGAACAGGAGAATTACAACTCCACATCTCAAGAGAGCAAACTTCAGTTTGTTCTGGGAATTGCTTTGCACAATCCCATGGGATGGCAAGGCTAGTGATAAAGGCTCTCACATTATCCTCATAGCCACATTGAAAAGAGCTGGGTTTGGCAGGTGGATTACAACTAGAACAGAAAATTAGTAAAACTATGGGTCACATAAAGTGTGATCAGCATGCAAAGTCCAACTGGGGGCTAGTTACTGTTGGCATTCCCTAGGGGACAGGGAATGCTGATACTGTTTCATACTGTCGGTAGCAACCTACAGGGCACACACTGTCCCACAGTCAGGAAGTACATGAGCAATAACAAATCATGGAAAGCAGCCAGAACATGCAAGGTTATGGCTACTATTCAAAGGGACACAGACAGACTGAAGAAATGGACTGAAAAAAGCTTCATGAAGCTCAAAAGAAAATATATAATTTTGCACCTTGAAAGAAAAAAAAGAAATTGATGCAACAAAACCAATGGGAGACCTGACAAGAGACAGGATAGAAAAGACCTCTGCAGAAAATCTTCCAGGCACTTTGCAGACGAGCAGAATTTGCCTGTCCATCTCATACCTCCTTTATCTGTACTACTCTACTGCAGTCTTAAAATACTTTCAAACACTGAATTCACAATACCTGGTTAGGGACTTGCCTTTTGAAATTTCCACAGACCACTAGAGTCTCAGCATTTGATTCAAATACAAAGAAAGAGAAGTCTGGAAAAACACTGCTCATTCAACAATATTCAAATAAGTTTAAGATTCACTCCACACCTCACTCCAGGGGAATACTTACCGTTAAGCTGTTTCTTCCCTTCAGACAGAGTAGAAGAAAACTCTACAAGCATTAAAAAAAGGCAACAAGCATGACAGTTAAGAAATTACAGCACAGTACTCGCACACATCATGCTGAAGAAATTAGTCCAAGCAAGGATCTCCAAAGAACCATTCCAAAACACTAACAGATTGACCAGGATGCTTCAGATATCAGGAAGTGACAAATAAACACAGCACTGATTACCAGTCCAAAAGATTATGTCTAATTAAAAAAAAAGTGCGATAAAAATGCTGAAAATCGTACAGCACCAAAAGACAGGAAATGCAAGAATTCTGGCACTTCAAAACAAACATCACAGATTATCTTGCTAAGAAGTTTACTATATCTGTTAAGAATTCCAATGACACTTGCCTCCTGACATCACATAGTGGACTGTGAATTTAGATTTCCAAGGGCTGGGATGGTCAAATTTCACATTTTCAAAAAAAACTCTTCTTGAAAAGCGTTAAGTGTTTAAGGACAAACTTCACCTTTCTTAAGCAGTTCCGTGAGCACATCATTGTGTCATCTTTCAAAAAAACCATCAGAACACAGGAAACAAAACTTAAGCTAAATAACCACGAATCTTCCAGCAATGCCCCAACAAACCTACATCTCCCTTCCTTGCTCTGTACTGAGACTGCACCACACCCCAAAATCAGCGTTTGCCCTACTACCAAACACTCACTCTCTGTCACAAAAAAGAGAAATGCAATCCTTAATTGGAGGTCTTGTCTTTCCCCTATACTTAATTTAATCCTACATTCAAAAATATGCACCTTAACTTAGTAATTTATTTTTCTATTTTCAAATGCAAACTTGGCAGAATATGGTCTTCTGGAAGGATGCAAGACTAGAATTACTGCTGGCTAACAGCAAATTTAATCACATTTTTTGACAATTCAACAGAGGAGGAGGAATAAAATAAACTTTGAGAACTTTACAGTGAAGAATTTCAGCAAGTCCAGTGCTGGAGGGAGTCTAGGGAAGGGAAATGAAGCTGTTGAAGGATCTAGAGAGTAAGTCATATGAGGAGCAGCTGAGGGAGCTGGGGTTGCTTAGCCTGGAGAGAAGGAGGCTCAAGGGTGACATTACCACTCTCTACAACTACCTGAAAGGAGGTTGTAGCCAGGTGGGAGTCAGCCTCTTCTCCCATGTGACCAGCAAAAGAACAAGATGACATAACATCAAGCTGTGCTGGGGAGGTTCAGGTTGGAGCCCAGGAAGAATTTCTTCACGGAAAGGGTTATTAAGCATTGGAAAGGACTACCCAGGGAGGTGGTGGAGTCACCATCCCTGGAGGTGTTCAAGAAAAGACTGCACTCAGTGCCATGGTCTAGTTGATCAGTCAAAAGTTGGACTCAATCTTTGAAGTCTTTTCCAACCTAAATGACACTGTGATTCTGAAATCAGTCTGATTCTTAATTAATGACATTATATTTTTTCAAATGGCTAAGAGACATAGGTAACAGAAGTGGTTTTATACAGAAGTTGGCAACCTTTATCCTGTAAATTTTGTTACAGCAAAATGGATATAAAAGTCCTATTAAAGAGCAAGTTTTACTGACTGGCTGTCACAAGAATATACTCCAATTGCAGAAAAGTTACTGAAATCAGAAAAATTCAGGTTTACTTTTAAATTTCTAACTGAGCTGATGAAGTAGCAGTAATATATGTGCAACACCTCAACTCCATGAGGCATTTATGGTGTTAAGGCTTCTGCATACTTTGCAGCCTTTACCTTAAAGTTCCACAGTACAATTAACTACTTAGCATCATGGAGGTATTAAATACTATTCCCTTTCATACACAGACCAAACTCAACCTAACTGTTAAGGTGATGTGACGTAAGCCCTAAGCAAGTGTGCAGTGCCCTTTGCCAGAAGCAGAAAAGCTACAGGATGGCTGAATTAGTCAACTAAAGGATTCCACAGAATTGGAGAAAAATGGTTGCAACCATTGATTCTGTCATGTTTTTCACTGCAGTTTTGCTAAGTATTGAGTATTTGTATTGAGTAACAGTGTCTGCTTCCCAGATATAGGAAGTTTTTGGCTGCAGCCCACAAATCAGAAGAAATACTGAAGATTAAAGTCTCTGGAAACAATCAGCAGTATTTTAAGACAATATACTACATTTCTTCATGTCCTGGCTCAGAGAAGTTTGTTGTATCAGCAAAACTTTTTCCAAGTAAATTCAAACTAAAGGACGCAATAAAGTGTTCTGGAAAGGATAACTGTCCATAAAGTGTATTCAAATATGTCAATATATATGCAACTTGCCAGACATATGTCTGGTGCTGAAATCATGAGACTGAAAATACTGACTGTTATTTCAAGATGAGAGCTGCCTGTGACAGTTTGTCCCCTGGGAGCAGAAGAAGAAAGAGGAATCTTGGGGGGGATGGAAAAGAGTTTTTTTCTATACACACACAAACACAGACATCTGTTTTCTAATGACTAAAAGAAGAAACATAGCAGTACATTACTTATAAGTTTCATACATAAAACAGTTTCATCCTCAGCTGCCTGCTGAAAAAAAAATCAATATATTCAAGAATAGAGACTCTCCTCATCAATATGATGATTTAGGATTTCTCATTTTTAGACAGATTTGGAATAAAGCATAATAGAAAAAATTTCATTCTTAAACTCACCTTTTGGAGCAGCAATAGGCTTGACAGCCATTCTCCCAACAAGACATTCCTTCAGCATTGATTCATAATTGACCCAACGATGAACCTATGTCAACAAAAGATTTTTTTCACAAAATTTGTAAATATATGTTGTTCTATGCACTGAAATAGAAAAATTCATTTCTGTACAGTGACTAATACAATTCATTTAGTAGATTACTTTTTAAAACATATTAAAACTCATTATTGCATTTTGCAGTACTTATTTTTACTTCTATTACAGATAGCATGTCATTAAGTGAAAAAAGTAGGACCACAATAGTCACAATAATTTAATTTATCTATTTATGCTTTGCAATATCGGAACATCATAACCTTGATCTACAGAATACATTTCAGAAGAGCATTTTTATGATGTATGCTACACAATTAATAGAATAGAGACCTGGTCTTTACCACAAGGGTTATTAGTCTTGTTTAGACAAATGAAGGGAAAAGGATGAAGGAAACAAAGAATAGTAGTTCAGACACACAAGCACTTCCTACCAAGTTGGTGTATTTCTGTTTGTTTCTGTCTTACTATCACTGAATTATTTGGAAATTACCTATTTTAGTAAGTCAAATAAAGTGAAGAAAAAGCAGTAGCTTTACAGACCAGAACTGGAGAACTTGCAGAGGAAATGGATGGCAGAAAAGCCAATTCTGATAGGGCATCCAGGATAACATCACAAGAAGAAAAAAGGAAACAAAGTGTTGCATGACAAATTTGAATGGTATCTAGACTTAAAAATAAATTAACTTCAAACTGAACAAGCTAAGGAGGTAAGATAAAGAATCCCATCCACAAGTCACAGTTTCCTCATATACACATAACAGAAAAAAGGAAGGATTATGAATGACAGTTAATTTTTACAAAAATCTGAGGAACACTAGCAACCTATAAAAATCTTAAAAAGATCAGTATCCAACAGACACAGAATGCTAAAGCAGACAGGAAAACAGAAAAGCCTCT
The DNA here is from genome assembly GCA_013400415.1 of Scytalopus superciliaris. Taxonomy (NCBI): domain Eukaryota; kingdom Metazoa; phylum Chordata; class Aves; order Passeriformes; family Rhinocryptidae; genus Scytalopus; species Scytalopus superciliaris. The sequence continues at coordinate 3,670,451 of VXBX01008609.1, forward strand.
GGGAATAAGAAAGACACAGCCAGAAAAAATAAAAATTAATAGTATATTTTAAGGATCTGAACTCTACTTTCCATTCCCACGGCAAAATAACCTAAAAAACAAACAACGCAGCAAGCATGTATCTGAAGTTAGTAACAACTAGAGGGTCTTTCCCCAATATTCCTGATGTCAAGACTCCTGTTTCAGAGTACATCGTATAATGACCCAGCCACATAACTCTTGGCCACAACTTGACACTGGACGAACTTGTAGGAGAAAAACTCCAAACTTTTTGAAATCAGAGAACTATGCCTATTCTAACACTTCACTCGTGAAAGAATTAACTAAGAATAAACTCTACAAAGCTAAAACATTATCACATCTTATTTACACTGTTGAAAACATTTTGCAAATAAAGGTACGACATACTCTGATGCACAACATGTAAAGAGGTAACAGATTTCCTTTCAGAGGAGGCTTCCTTTCTGCACTTTCTCTGTTTCCTCAGATAAACCTAGTGAGTCAAGGAGTCTCAATGAATGTCTGTTTCTAAAAACTACCAACTCAGTGAATCAGCTTTTAAAACCCCAAGTTTGCAAGCAATTCCTTGCAGAAAGCACACCCATGCTGCAGATCCTTTATTCTCTGAGTGTTTTCAAAATATTTAAAGAAACAGTAAACAAAGAAGAGACCGTCATCTTGTGATTTTTTCACAACCAGTTAATAGCAGCTCCAGCGTTTTTTCTGATAATGCAGTTGCCAAGTCAATAGACAAAGAATATTACAAGCATTTTTCAAAAAGTGAAAGCTCTGAAGAAAAAACGTTTTCTCAAATGACAGCAATTAGTCGTTGTAGCAATTTATTAAGAAGGTGGCATCTCCTTGCTAGATTTACTGATATTTCTGCTAAAAAAATGGTCTAACTGAAGCATCATTCCAACAACATATGGTGCCATTTTCATTAGTGTCTTTTGCCACAAAGTTTAAACTATATGCCTCTTTCAGCACACAGAAGTGTCACTCTGAGGAGTAACCTTAGGACTGGGGAAAAAAAAAATAAATCACCATTTCCACTGGAATGCCCTAAAAATAATCAGAAAACATGCATTTTTCATAATATGGTGAGCAAGTGTCACTTGCTGCCAACTGTTCTCACCTGATCAAAGAGATCTGTACCGTCAGTTCCTGCTGCTTTCATTAGTTCATCCTCACCACCGGGATGATATTCCATATATGGTGTGACATTATATACAAATCCTGAAGATAGTGGAACATAAAAACATATGAGCAGTATTTCTACAACCCCTCCTTTCTCCAAAACCAGTGGATAGGTTAGTGCACATTAAAGAGTGTAATGGCAAACAACAGATATCATTTGTATGTATGAATTTGCAAAAACAGAAACATAAACTATACAATTGTGTAGGGCACAAGCAGCGTCTTACTACATAGAGAGGCCAATCCTACAGTGCCATACCACTTGTCCCAGTGAACATCTGGAGACACCTGCTGGGTTAAGTCTTCAACCTAGAAGCTGAGCATGATGTATCCTAGTTAAGAGGCAAAAGAACCAGAGGCTGGTTTAAACAGAGATATAAAATTGAGCTAGCCAGTGCACAGAATTGTCTTCACTCTCCCTTCCAATTAAGTTATGCCTGAATTGTTGTCATAGTTGTTTCCCTACCACCCATCATCTATACAATAAAATGCCTAAAGGAATGAACTGTCTTCCTTAAGGAAAAACTGTCACCATCAGCAATAAAACTTCCATTCTTCAGAATCAGCAATATAAGAAACTTAACATAGCCTATGCTCATTAAAGCCTTACACCTCTGGTACCAAATCTGCCCCAGTCAAAGGGCTCAGCACTCTTTCTACACTTCCAGGGAGATAAAATAATGTTTCTTCACAGGTATGAAATGATGAAGTTTAATTATTGTTGCTATGCAAGCAGGATAAATAGAGCCTGAACAATTCAGCTATAAACAGATTTAACTACAGACATACTGCTGTTAACATGATTATTGCAGGGCCTACATAGCAGAGCAGTTAAATATATTTAACATTTTCAAAACAGGAAGCTGTCAAAAGTAGAACTGTGCCAGTGCTTTCAGAAGAAGCTTTAAGACATTAAGAAGTGGTGTACATTAATTACTTCAGAAGGAGATAGGCACTCAGCACTGAGCCAGGGGGCAAACATACTTGGGACAATCCCAGTAGGCAGGAGCAACTATTCCAGTCAATAAAGGAAGTATATTTTACTGACCTGCTCTTCTGATGGCTGTATTCACTGTGCCATCTTGTGTGCAGCACCGATTACTGCACACAATAAAACATAAGTATATGCAGAGTTATGACCTCCTAAATATTAGTCACATTTACCATCAAACTTGTAGAAGCAAAAGAAATCTCATTTCTATGCCCTTCATGCTTTTTTTCAGGCTGCTGTCATCCCTCTTTATATATAAATTTGGGGTATATATGACAGCTTTCTTTGATGATTGTCACATGGGTTTTTGATCAAAGTTAACTCCTGTTCTTGTTTTACTTCACATTCCTCTCATGAATTTCTGCTCTTGCTTATAGACACACAGTATAACTACCAATGCAGAGACCTCGTTTAGCTTTTACACCATTATTTTATTACTTGTCCACATATGAGTTCTACAGATAATCTACCAGGATTCTGTTATGATGTTTTTATATTAGTCATCTGAGAAGAAAGAAAAGGCAGAGATAGAAAAATTTAAAGAAAGATACAGAAGCAGCTTGACAGAAATCTTGTAAAAACCAACCTCAGAGATGTATTCAAGGGAGAATACAAGATTAAAAACAACACCGAAGTATTTTAAGCACTAATTCTGTCTGCAGTAGTACATATGCCATTTTCAGATATACAAATTAACAGATCTCCATACTAAACAGGCTTTCTGTAGCTCTCTTCCCATTATAGCTTTGCTAGCACGTGCAGAGCAGCAGAGCATTAACAATCCTATTTTGTCCAAAGAGCAATAATGAATGACATTTTACCCTTACTTTCACTCTCATGCCCTTTAACATTCAACAAAAACAGTCACCTTCTGAGAGAAATTCTTAACTTCCTTTTGCTAAAGTTCAGATATGACATTACACCAAATATCAATACTGTTCCTTACTGCACCGAAGTTACTACTAAAAGAACCATTCTTCTTACAGAAATGTCACATTAGCTATGTTAATCTTCTTAATTGTGCTGTTATTTCATAACAAATCTAAGGCAATATTAATATATTTTAGCCTCTACGTGATTGAACTGCAGAACAAAGATTTTACTCCTGTCTGTAGGACAACTAGGAACTCCATTTGCAGCCCTGAAAATACTCCTCTAGCCACAGCTATTGCTCCAGGCCACCTTTCATCCACTGTTAACTTACTGCACATAACACTTTCAACTTTTGAGCTAATATTTAATTAAAATAATAACATAAATAGACTGGTATAGTTACCACAGATATTTCTTATGCTAGATATATTACAATTGCCCCATGTGACAGCTGCGTTTGCATTACTAAGTTTCATGAAGCAGTATGGGGGCTTGCACAATTATTTCCCAAAGATAATTCTACAAGTCTAAGTAACATTTTTAATATTTGTATATCTTTGGATGCTTTAAAGCAATCACTAAAACCAGACAACTGCAAAAGATAATAAACTGACCAAGACTGAAGAGTGTAAGTACAGGTCAGCATTTTCAATGCCTTATTCTTGCTAAGTTCTTGTTACTTGACACATCGCCTACCATCCTGTGTTTCATTACTTTCATATGCAATTTTAAAATTGGCATAAAATATGCCCACTTGGAAGACTTCTTAAGAAAAGCTTGAAAGCAAAGAATATCTTTGTGACACAAAATCTCTAACTCGAACAGAGTTGTGTCCATTTGTGCCAAGATTACATCTGGCCTAAACACTGACAGTGCATAGTTTGTTTTTGGATATGGCTTTTGTTGTTGTTGTTTGGGTTTTGTTGCTTCTTCAAGTTCGTTAAGAAAAGACAAGTTAGGTAAAAAAAATGCAGAAGCAACATCACAGCAACCAACCTCTTATACATATCCAGCAGTCTTCCTTTTTGTTGTGTTTAGCGAGCTCATCTTCGGTCACTTCAATCAGCCTCCCTTTCAGACCAGTCAAGTCCTTCCCACTTTTAGTTAGTCGAATCCAATCCATAAGACTCCTTCCTGGTTTTAAAGGTACCTGAAAAATAACAAATGTACAAATACCATGAAACCCTTAAGGAAGGAAAAGCCATTAAATACACTCTTATAAACTCCCTATGAGGACTCAGACAAAAAAAGAAATAACCCACCTCATATTATTCATTTATATTTGGGAGCTCTATTAAACAATAAGGGTGCTTATGGAAGCGTAGTAACCCAGACACAGGAATTCCTGAACATCAGCAAACAGTCGGACTCTTCCCAAAGCAAACTGAAGATACCAAGCCTGCCTGTGGCAGTAAAAATTCTTTATCAGCATCATTTGAGATACGGCCTGGAAAGCCACAAGCAATAAAGAAGGGAAATTTGCAAATCACGATCAGGCATGACAAGGGTGGAAAGTTCACTTTCACAGCATTCGTTGAGACTTTCCACAAACCCTACAGCAACTGGAAACCTCACCCAGAGAAAGCTGGGGCTGAGGTCCAGTATCTTACCAGAGACATACTGACCATGGCCTGCCCTGGAAAGCAGAGCAGGATCTCCAGGATCTCTAACACCTTCCTTACCAACACCACCGCAGACTAGGAGCCCCTCTGGTCCAAACTTCAACAGCAGGGAACAGGGTTAAAGAACCACAGTCTTACAAAACCACAGGAAAAACAGAAGTAAAAAACCAAAACTAAGGCGTACACAGACCCACACCGCTTAATGCTGCTTTAGTCAGAGTACAGGTCTGTTGTGCAAGCCAGGTCTGCAGACAGGCAGCGTCCTCAGAACCCCTCCGAGGGTGAGGGCGCACGACACGCAGCACAATTCCAAGCTGAAAGCCTCCCCCTCCGCAGGGAGGGGACAGCGCAGGAAATGCTGCCGCCACCGCCTGCCCGAGCGAGCGCCCGGGCCCTCGGGAGCTGCCGGAGCAGCGGGGCAGCCCCGCCGGGGGGGCCGGGCCNCCGCCGGGCGGGCGGAGCCGGGACGGGAGCGGGGCCGCGCCGGGGCTGTCCGGCCCTGGGCTGTCCGTCCGTCCGGCTCTGGCTGTCTGTCCGGCCGGCCGGCCCTGGACTGTCCGTCCGGCCCGGGGCCGTCCGTCCGGCCCGCTCTGCCAGCGGCGGGTGCTCGGGCTGGAAGGGGCCGTGGCGGACACACACACAGAGCTAATGCTGCTGCCGGCCGCGCCCTGAGGGGTACATGGCGGGCCCCGCGGGGGGGGGGCCCGGTTCCCTTCCCTTGGGAGCAGGGAGGGCAGGGCAGCCACTCAGGGATGGTGGCGGCACACACAGCCTCGGACAAGGGCTCATCCAGGTACGTGTACAAGCTCTACCTGACAGAGGGACTGGTGTTTAATTTAAAGTTACTGATTTTTGGTGGTGGAGGTCTTTTCGCGCCTTTGGCCTTCATAATGATTGGTACCAAGCTTTGCTTCAATTATTAAAACCAAACTCGCAATAAAAGCAATTCACATTAGACATTTTTCTCATTTCTTGATGTCAGCTTCACAAACAAATGCAGTGGGAAGCTATCCCTTCTGTACAACAACACAGTACGTGTACCTGAGAGTATGAGTGGCTTAAGCCAAACACCTTCCTTTAAAAATCAAAACCTAGAGTAGAATTTGGACTCCTCTCTATTTAGAAAGCAGCTATATCGTTTCCCTTCTCCATATTTGGAACTCGGTTGTAACAGCAGGCATGTTAGAATACTTAATCCAATGATTCCTTGATACACTTCCATATGGAGCCTACTAAATCACAATGAAAATCTTTCCTTGTGTCCTCAGACTTTGAGAAAGTCACATAACCACAGAGCCCTTTAAAGCAAGGCATCTGTTCTCTGCTCCTAAAATTGGTGTTCAGGTTATGGTCTACAAAATATAGGACCTCAGATAAAAATACTAATCAATACCTTCCCTGCCTAAACCAGAGCAGGACTAGAACAAAGGAAAAAAGCTCAGATAAAATTACAAGACATCTCAGTTTTATTAAGAATAACTTACATACAAATAAATTATATTTAAAAATACTATAATACATATTTATATTTAGTTTAAATTAAGTCTTAGAAGTGGTATTGGTCTGCCCTGCAATCAGCAACCTGATTCTGTTCTTGAATCTTGTTCCAGTTCATCTTCATCATCTTCACTATCCGAGTCTTCATAAAAGGAAATTGTAGCTTGAACTGGGAAGTTTTTCAGAAGTGCTTCAGCTTCCTGATACAAGTAATCATAGCATCTTGATTTGGGCCAAAATAGTCTGAAACAAGTATACAATAGATTTGCTTATTGTTATTTTACATGGAAGTTGAGGCAAGAGACCAAGGGGAAATTCTATTAAGACAAGTATCCTACAGACCTTTTCCTCACATGCTCAATCACTAAATCACTTTCTACATCTGATTAGGAAAAAAAACAAAGCAAAACACAAAAACAGACCAAAAAAACCCGAACAAAACCAAAAACTTTCTCTGGATTCTGTATTTTCATCTGAAGAAATAAAGATGCACTTGAAGTGCTAGTTTTGCAGCAAAACTACTCTAAAGCCCAAGATCTGCTGCCTCTGAAACTTTCCACTCCAGTACTTTATTAGTAGTATTACCTGGGGATCTGATCCAAGTAGTACTGCCCCAACTGGAACTGTTCCTAGGGAATGCAATGGGTGTCAAACAGGATCCAAAATGTATCTGGATTAAATTGATAGCCTTCTTACTGAAGGTCCCCAGCCTAGGTAGTTGTTTACAATAGTGTGAATCAAATCCCAAATTGTAAGAAAAGACAAAGGTCTAGGAGTGATCAGACCTCAATATTTCATCCCTCTTTTCAAGAAGAATCAACAAACTCCTTATTGAAGATGTCCTGTGAATCTAGATTTTAGAGTAGTCTGTATTGTATCCAGAAATTAACAAAAATTGCTGATATAATTGACGAGGGCTATCAGCTAGCAATAATGTATTGCAATTAATATACTCCATGGCTCCTATTCCCTTTCAACTGACATCCTCTTTTACTTACAGTTTGGTAATAGCTAGAGGAAACAGACCATGGAAGTCCCATGAGCCAAGATACTAGCACACTGCAACATAATGAAATGCTGACTACAGATTATTTATAACAGAAATGATTAAAGATACAGAACTAGACCGCTTTCTAGCAAGCACAATACTTTCTAGGCTACAGTTTAACAGAACGCTGCTTCCTCTGCAGCACAAAGTAACTGACACCGGCTTTGTAACATGTCTCCATTCCCAGTGTTCCCTGCAGCAGAATTCACTCCTACCTAAGCCTCGAAGCAGTCACAGTGAACTAAACCTGTGCAATCACATAGTCTGTGCATCAGTATTTGAAGGATCAGAGTCTAGATTTGGGTGAAAGCTGCATCTTTTCTGAAAGAACTGCCTCTGAAATTATGTTAAGCACTTTGTGACACCTACCAATATTTTTGAATACACACTCTCCTGCAGATCTAACTGGTTATTTTCGTTATTTCCTTTTCAGAACTGACAGTGCAGATAGTATAATTATTTTCATCATTAAAGCAGTAGTTACACAAGTATTTTCCTTGGTAACGGTGGCTTGTCCGTATCCTCTCCTCTCGCCACTCTCTCCCATGCCTGCACCTGCTTCCTTGCTCTCGGAGGGCGCTGGATGTTTGCATAGCAAGACAGCCTAGGAATTACACCCCGTGCCTTTTTTTAGTCCTAGGCACAGGGATGAGTAATAAGGTGCTGCAGCCATCTCCACCACCACAAAAAAACAAACAAACAAACAAAAAAACCAAAAAAAAAACAAAACAAAAAAAAACCCCCCCAAACCCCCCCCCAAAAAAAAAAACAAAAAAACAAAAAAACAAAAACCAAAACAAACAAAAAACCACCACCCACATAAGTGTGTAGCGTGTCTTAAGTTCCACACCACAGAAGCACATCAACACCTCAAAGATGGTTAATCCACGAATGCTGACAATCATTTCCCCAACGACCAGTCAGTGCAAAAGCCCAGGAATAGCCAATTCACTCCCAAGGTACTTTAATACCTACATAAATACATGGGTGGAAACAAAAGGGGCGGGAGAGCGAGTGCTACGGCACTGCGCCTCCGAGCAGGGGGCTCCCCCCGAGGCCGCGCAGCGCCGGCGGGCCCCGGGTACCCTGAGCATCCCCGCGGGAGGCGGCGCGGCCCCGACAGCCACTTACCGGACGGGGTGCGTGTACTGCGCCAGTTTTCGGGAGGCTCCCGGCAGCCCGCCGGGGCTGCGAGGCTGAGGAGGAGAGAGCAGAGGTCAGCCCACCGCTCGGCACCGGGCCCNCCCCCGCCCCCCCCCCCCCCCCCGGGGCCCCCCCCGCCGCCCTCCCCGCTCCGGCGCCGGGGCCGCTCCGCCGCGCCGCCTCGCCCGCCGCGGGCACCCACGGTCTCCAGAAGGGCTGCGGGCTGCAGGGCGAGGGCAGGGCCGTCAGGGCAGGGCCGGGCCGCGCCCCGCACCG
>VXBX01008609.1:3679450-3727279 GCA_013400415.1 Scytalopus superciliaris
GGGAGGGCACCGCGGCTCGCCCCGGTGATGGCAGAGCCCGCCGCTCCCCGCGGGAGCGGGCACGGACAAAGGGATCTGCTCCCGGGGGGCAGCGGAACGTGATGCTCTTCGGAGAGGTCTTGATTCAATAACGCGTCACCACCCGGCACGCTCCCTGACATGTTCCCACGAAGGCAGCGTTGTGGAGGCTCTTTACATATATACATATATAGCGTATTTTTACAGAGGAAGCGTTCGTTCCTTTATGTTTTTTTCATGCGGTCCCAATACTTTATTCCACTGCCCGCATCAGATGCTGTCACTACACATACAAGGTTTTATGCCAAGCTTCTACCATTTCCATGATCCCTGGTACCACGGGAGCTTATTTTAGGTTTCGGTTTTATTTATTATTTTTGTTTCTCCTTTCTGAGATTGCAATCAGTGATGCATGTGAGTGGGACAGAAACAACAGAGTTATGTAAGAGCTGGTAAACATTAATAATATCAACCCTGAGGAAGATAGGAGGGTTGGTGGTATGGAACTGCCCTAGATGCTGAAGGAGAGCTAAGAATCCACGTAATTTATTGTCTCATTAAAGACTCACATTACTGAGGACCACAAAGACTGAGGCACTCTTTGGAATAATATTTTGCCTTTTTGAGTGTAACTATTAAGGAGTGTGTCTACCTTATCACTGACCAAAAGCAGCTGCAATTTAAAGGTGACTTGTGCCTTCTCCACATCTTCAGCACAATTCATTTCACTAAATACTATCAGCAGTACCAGTTTTAAAAGAAAAAAAAAAAATACATAGTAGAAGCTGTGTGGGAATTATAATCAGGTTAATCTTTCAGATTTTTGAGTCAAAACCAGATGTAGACTGAATTACCTTCCTGAAAAAAAGCAACCACTTACTTTGAAATAGTTGGAAGAATGCGTGCAATAAAGCTTGCACAGACTGTGATACGCTCCAGGTTCATCAGTGGGCATATTCTGTCCCTTTGCAGATTTCAGCCATTTGACTGCTTGGAAAAATTGATCATTATGACTTTCAGAGTTATTAAAGGAAAACGTATTTTATGGTTAAAAGCCCAGTTTAGTAGGACATATGATGTTTGTAGCTGTTTCAGTTTTTCCCTGCCTCATTTTCACTGTGGCCAAGAGTCAGATTAATTAAAATCAGAGTGAACCAAAGACTCAAACAGCAGTAAATACTCATCTTACAGTTAAGAAATGGAGAATAGTGCAGAGTAAAATAGTTTGTTCAATCTAGTTTTCCTCTTTTTTCATACAGATACCGTGAAGCTTTTTCAGATGAGGTAAAGGGTAAACCAAATGTTTAAAAGATGTCTGATGGTAGATTCTTCTTTGGCCTAAATGAAGTGAGAACAATAATTTTTGTGCTTTATATTTCTCTTTTGAGAAATGTAACACAGGCTGTATAAGGGGGAAAAAAGAGGCAAGGTTCACAGTCCAAAGAAGAAAAGCAGAAACATCATCTATTACATTACTGGTGACAAAGGACTAAGAGAATACATCAGCTTTATCTGCTTGATAAAGCATAAAAATGAGTATCAATGTCTACAATAAAAGCAACAAAAGACAGGGTGTCTTTGGCCAATGACTCTTAATTGTTTCAGGATTCTTTTTAGTACCTGCCTGACATGAGAAAATGTCCTAGGGAGAAAGTGTGATTTACTCATTACAGAGCAAATTGAAACAGAGGTGTTGAAAGGATAAGGAGAAAATAATGACTAACAGCTGTTGTTCCCCTGCATATTTTCACACTGTATGAATCTCCTTGGATTTGTAGATCAGTAATGCAGTTCTGTTTCTTGAGAGAAATGCAAAAGTCTGTCGTTACATTAATAACTATTTCTCATTGACACCATGAAAAAACCAAAACCGTATTCTTAACATATTGCTATCTTCCCACTGACCTTAAAATACAGGCTAGAAATTGGTAAATCAGGCATAGGAGATGCTTTGTCTGTCTCTGCCACAGTTTGTGCACAAAGCAACAGTAACATTGCATTGGTAAGTTACTATCCCAGCCACAGTTTCACTGTGCTAAAATCTCTGTAAGGAGAAGGTACAAACAGCCACTGAGCAGAGTTGGTCAAATGGGAGTGCTGGGACTCAGTTAAAATTGGTTCTTTGCACATGGTAATCTAATGCACAGTTCGGAATTCAACACAAGGTCTGATAGAGGCAGTCCTCTCATGCATTCTTGACTCCTCTAACTAAAACAATATTCCCCATTCTGGTTCTTAGTTCCTGTTTTTTGAATTTCAGCTTTTTAAGAAAACTGCAAGTCCTGAGTTGAAGGTTATTGTTGGCTGTACATAAATAATTAGACTGCCTTTAGTAAAACAAGGCTGGGAGTCAGGATCTAATACACTGCACTTTAAATATTATACAGGAATGAAAAGTGAAATATTATGTTATATGGTTTTATTTACTCCCTTATGTAATAATACAAATATCTGGGCATTCCATCAGTTATCATTTTCTTGGAAATTTTTCCTAAGATCATATATATATTTAAATGTCCTTATACCACTTTCCAAGCAGGTCATAGCTGGTCATTTAAGGGGTTCAATCCTGTTTAGCCACAGTTGGATTTTTATAGGGGTGCAATTGAAGAGTTTCAAATTTAGTACAAAAAAATTCTTGTACAGTCACTTTACAGCAGTAAAACTAAAACCCAATTTTGCTTTCTCAGAATTGTGCCAAGCAGTATTTATCTAGAATGAAAGTAATTCACTTGATTTGGTTTAGATTGACTAAAAGTGCTTTTGTGGCTTTCTGCAGTATGACATCTTGAAATGGAGTGCACTGTTAATAGAATACCCAGAAGAGCACACACAGAGGTCTGTGGAGATTTCAGTGTGCTACTATAAACAAAGAAGGTGTTCACAAATGGCTTAGAGCTAAATTTGACAAGACAGTGCTAATCACAGATGGACATGGGAATATCTGGACAGAGGACACTCATATTCACCTCTCTGAAAGCAAAGTGAGCTCTCACATTAATGAAGCAGAGATATTGTATGAAAATTACTGCATGAGTTCATATAGGGAGAAGATTGGTTTGATCTTGTTTGGACTTTGTTTTAGTAGAGAAAAGCAAGGTCAACCATGTGAAACTGCTCCTCTGCTTACTGAGATTGAACTGAGAAAACTGATTAACTGACACAATTTGATCTTGATTATGTTATAGCCCAGCTTCATCTTGATGCTTCCACTTTTGGTATCACCTTAGGACCAGTTTTTTAAGCCGGAAATTTGCATATCAATACTAACTGTGCATGTATATGTTATTTAGTTACATGTTTGATCTGTTAGCTCATAGATGGATAAGTTTTAAAAAGCAAAGTTTGTGTAGGAATTTTATGTGCACGACTTCAGTAGATGTTCATCTACCAACACTTTACTGAAAATTTAATAGTGGTGTCTTATGAAGCTTCAAGCATTTTTTATTTGTGGCCTGGCATGAAGGGCATTCTTGCTGCTATAATTTGAAAGTGAAATATCAGTTTGTAAAGAACAAAGACCAACACAGATGATTTTGCCAGTCTTTATCCTTATCATTATTTTGTTTTGATACAGTAATTTTGATAGAATTAATGTACCTGAAACTGGGCTTCATTCAACATTTCCCCAAAATTATTTTTTGACAGTAAATAATGTAAGACCCAAACTAAATCCAAATAAATAAAACAAATACAAAATAACTTTCCTTATGAAAAAATAAAATAAAATAAAGGAACAGAACTTAATCAGCAGATTGGTCTATTCATATTACCAATGATACTAATGGCTATAAAACGATTGTTTGGCTAGTAAAGATCATGCTTGTCCTTTTGCTGTTGTGTATTTTTTCCATCCTATTTGTGCACAAAATGCAGCATATATTCAAACAGCGTAATTCCACTTAAGCCCAAGTGCCAGGTGTTTCTGACAGAGGGATATGTTTGGAGGCCCAAAGATGGAATGCTCTTTCATGGACACATCCATCTCATTTTACCCCATTTCTCTTCAGATTTTGACTAGGCTGTAATAGTATTAAATATGATTCTTCCATTTTATGGAGAAAATTATTCTTCTCTTTCCTCTAATCAACTGAAACACTGGAAGGGAAACTCTGTGAAAAGGAGGGATGTAGTTCCAGAGAAGCACATCTTTTCATCCTCTTTTTGCTATTGGGAACCTAGCTTCAGGTGACAAGGTTAGAGGATTCAGGAGTGAATAGCCTTGCTTGAAAGGGCATAGCTCCACACTTTGCCCTGTCAATGAGACTGAAACCACCCATCTTTCCTGGATATACCCTAGTTCTGATGCTATTACAAAGTCTGCGGTCAAGGGATTGTTATATCTGCCGAGGGATGAGCAATGGGTTTGTGTTTGTGGCACACTCGAGACCCTCTCGTGTCCATGTGGCAGGGTGTGACTGAACACAGCAGGTTGGGCTTCCTCAGTTCCCTCCCCCATTGCACTCCACTCCCAGGCCCAGGCTGGCAAATGGCAAGGGATAATGTTTCCACATGGGAAAGCAGCACATCAGAGGACTGAGAATGTGTAATAGAGTCAAGCACCAGTTACAGGGATCTTTTAAAAAAATAAGTGTATCACTTGCTATTGAGTTATGGGCACTTTAAATTCCATGCAGATAAGAAACAAAGGCATCAGTGCTAAACACCAATCTTGTTAAGCTCTTTTAATAGAATGGGAGTCAGTGAAACACTGATACATCATTGATGCCAGGGCTCAGCAAAGGTGTCTGGCTGGCTCAGCATAATGCAGCATAATGTCACAGTGTTTGCTGCAGTTGGAGCACACAGTGCTGCAGTGTGACACTGGCAGGATCTGTCCTCTTGCCTCTGGAAGTAAGTGGGAGGCAGCCAAATGAAATGAAGTCAACAAGCTACTGACAGAAGAGATCCAGAAATTAAGATAATCATTGGAATGTCCTGATCTCACTCCTCTGGTAATACAGTCCCTAGCAATGTCATCTCTCCTCTCACAATGTTCCATTAAATTAACTGTTTAGTCAGAGTTATTGCTTTCCTGGCTGCAAAGATAGTCATGAAAGCAGAGTGGTTGCTTTTCAATTTCCCTTGTCTCTGCAAGCTATCAGCACAGCATCAACTCTCCGAAAGGATGCATGCCACTGAGGTGGTGATGTATATAATGCAGCATTTACCCTCTGGCAGGAAGGAATGAATTGCAAGAAACAGAGTTGTACCTCCAATAAAAAAGCACCTGAGAAAGGGCATGTGAGTCCTAAAGATAAGCAGTGCCAACCCTGAGGAGCACACAGAGGATCTTGTACTGCAATGTAGGGATGTCAGAGCTCTTACACAGGCGCCCAGAGATAAACGCTGACAGAGACCCCCTAAGCCTGCAGTTCCTCCCTGGCTTCTTGTGACTGATGTTACAAGGCTGCCAATTCCATCATATCAGAATTTCAGCACGTCCTCATGGCATGCTCACATCCTGGGAATCCTTAGTGGTAGCACTGAGCACAAGGAATAGGCTGGTACAGGCTGCTAGTCTGCCTGTCTTAATGTGTGTGTGTGTGGCTAGCCATCGTGAACGACGATGCTTTTCATGCCTGCGCGAATGGATTTATTACGTGGAGCTCTCAGCGTGCGCGGAACTGGCCCCACCCCCTTTAGCCCTGGGACGCTCCCTAGCCTTGGCCGGGGCAAGCCCGGACGAAGTTGGCAGAGCGAGACCCGCAGGACTCGAACCGGCGTCCTTCCGAGAAGGAGCACGGATCCAGGGGCGGCAGCTTTACCCACTCGGCCACAGCCTCCAGCTCCTGTCTTAATGAATATGCAGATAAACAGCAGAGGTACCAAAGGTAAATATGGGTGTCACTTATTTTTAGCCCTGCGTGTCAGTGCCCTTAAAATTCACAGTTTCTATTGCTTATAATTGTCCAAGTTTTACTTGGGCTAAATTTTCCTGTGACAGGGAAACTCAAATCAAAATAAGACAGCTCAAATCATTGAACCATTTTCAATGATCATATAATGGCTTGGTCTGAAAGGAACCTTAAATATCTAATTCCAACCTCTCTGCCATAGGCAGTGATGCTGCCTAGTAGGTCTGGTTGCTTAGGGCCCCATCTACCTGGCCTTGAATACTTACAGGGATGGGAAAGAAATGGTAGAAACACCATCTTGCAACATAAAAAAAGTTCTCGTGCTTTTTTGGGGGAAGGAGTAAGTTCCAGTAGATATGGAGGAGGGCAGATAGACAATGTGGGAAGAGCAGACCAGATTTGAGAAAGCAGACTGGCTCCAAGTCCCCAGTCAACAGTGGAGAACAGGAAGAGGAAAGGGACAAGTCACCAAGGAGCAAGTTTGCATAAGCAAAGCAAGAGTGACAGGAACAGGAGCTGGAAAAAGCACTGAGCATGGGAAGGACAATTTGGACTGGAAAAGAGTAACTTGGTGATGTCTGACAGGAAGAGGTTCTATGAAGGGTGAAAGATGGATGTCAGGAGAAGCTGGAAGAGAGGAACAGCATTAATAGGAAAAGAAGACAGATGAAGGACTGAGGACAGGAAGAGCTCCAAGCACCTACAAATGGGGAGAAGACTGGGAAAACAGTCAAAAGGCTTGAGACAGGTTCTTCCTAGTGAAGGACATTGGGTCTGGCTGTCTTGGTCCCAGAGGTGGCCTGAAGAGAGGTCTGGAGGTTAGAATCTGGAACTGGTTAATAAGAAGTGAAATGAAAAACCAAAACTGTGAGGATACATGACTAAAATATTAGTACATTTGAGGGGAAGGGAGAGGGGAATTGAGTTGGGAAAAAAACAGCTATAGGAGTTGTAGTCCCAGTGTGCACCTTTCCAAAACCTATATAGAACTTAGGAGACCCTATCCCAGCAAAGCCTGAGAAATCTGCTGGCAAGGTCCCCTCTAGAGGAGCTCCAAGTCAATACCACTAACAGTTACTCCTCCAGCTCAAGAAACAAAAGCCTGCATCATAGACCTGACGTTTTCCTGTCCAGGTACTACTATTGCATGACCTGGTGATTTTTTTTTCCCCACTAGTTGTTCCATTTGCATTTGTAGAGCAGAGAAATTCACCTCTAGACTGTGATGGGAAACACTTAACACTGCAGTCAGTCACTCAAAAACCAGAAATTTTTAAAACATTCTGTGAGGTTCACACGTGAGTTATATCTCATCTAATTTAAGTGTTTAAGTCATCTAAGTCTAAGATGGTGAGTTCAGGCTGTTGCTAGATAGAAACCTTTAGAGACAACTGATTGCATCCCAGGAGAAGACATCTAAAATGCACAGGGCAGGCAAGATGACAAGCTCTCTGGCACGGTCTATGTCTCTACTTTCTCTGAAAGATGACTGGTTTAACTTAGAAATGTCTAGTTTAGCTTGGAAATAGCTTTTAGATGTCTCAAGCTAGGTAATGTGAATCCAGACTACATGTTTCTATATTTGTGTGTCTGACAGGAGAGTCTGTAGTATGATTTGTATACCTGTTTAAGTCCAGCCCTCCCAGAGTTTGCAAGTGCTAATTCCCTCCTGCATTTGTGTGTCCTAAATAGTGATATGAGGCTCATGACTGCATTTGAAATCGATGAGAATCATGCCTTAAATGCAGTACTATATAATTCAAGGCTATGGAAAAATGAGATCCTCATTATCTCAAACTGGCCAGCCAGGTTTAAAGAGCCAGGTTTAAATGGCAGCATTAGTCCCTCGAGGCTCTGTGAAGTCTGTTAGTTCCTGCAGCCACCATGGTTACTGGCACTGCAGAATCTTAGAATCATAGAATGGTTTGGGATGGAAGGGATCTTAAAGGTCATCTATGTCCAACCCACCTGCCATCAGAGCAGCATTTTGAAATCCTCTGTAAGTTTTTGCAATGCAAAATAATGGTTAGAGGGTGCCAAGAACAAATTGAAAAGCCATTTAATACATTCTGATCACCTGTTCTGGGCACTGAGAGAGGGAAGGGACTTGTGAAAACCAGAAGATGGTGGTACCATTCCTGTCATAAGTGGATACACATGCAAACTACACGGACAACCAAAATCCTGATGTTTTTCTGACTTTCTGGTGCTTGCTCTCTTAATGTTGTTTTGACACACTGTTCTCTGGGAGTGTGAGGCAGATGCGTCTCTGGTATTTTCCATCTGGAGATTTTGCCTAAGATCTTCACCTTTTTAATTTCCCTCAAAAGCTTTTTTGCATTTCTTTATATGCCTAAAATGAATATTCAAGATATTATTCGCTATCAAAATATAGAGATGTCCAAGTATTCAATATATTTTATATTGAGTGGAAAACTATGAGGTACAATGTTTGGTTTTGGTATGGATACTCACATACAGGTATCACACACAGGTAAAAATTTCAAAATAGATGATAGAAAATTTTCTCTGATAGGAATGAATTTGTCATTTTTAAGGAACTTGAACACCATCACACTATTTTTAAAGCTGCATCCTCGATATTGTAACTGCCTCCCCTTTCCTCTGTGACCTACACATTGCATTCCTGTACATCCTAGCATTCACAACATGAAATACAGCATGGTAAATAAGTGTGATATCACATTATCAAAAATTCTTACTGTCTTATCTTTTAAATTTTCTCCTGATTTTTTTTTTTTCATTAGTATGCTTTAAGAAATCCACAGATTCCACTTTCCAAGTTACTGATGTGTCTTTACTTTGTGAAACAGAAGTCTCTGAATAATTAGCATTTTGTTAGTCAGCCAAGTATCTCTCTGGCCTCCAGGCATTACTGCAGCATGAGTATAAAAAAAAAAAAATCTGAAATTTTTCCACTACATTTACCTCCCATCTTCTTCAGCTTCTTTCTCCAAAAAGCTCTTTCTCAGGTTCTTTCAAAATAACGGTTCGTGTAATAAAAATTGTTGTTGTTGTTGTTGTTGTAATGCTTTGTGGCTATAATAGACATTTTAAATTCTTTCTGTTTGTATTTTCTTACCTTCACAGAATTTCTATTTATCTCTACCTATATTTATATTGTGAAAATGTATTTTATATAAAATATTATGTAAAAGAATGTATATATTCTTACCATCCCAGAATATATATGCATATATCATGAATGTATATGTGGAACTTATATATATATGAAATACATATTAAATTAGCTTTTACCTGAATATATATGACCTAGTTGGAAAGTGACAAGTAGCAACTCTAAACCTTGTCAGATGTGTCTTCCTAAATACAAATTTTGAAAAATATATGTATTTTTTTTAAATGGTGCTGCTATTAAGAAGAAATGTAAAACATAAAGCATTTTAAGAATGTTTTCCACCTGGAATGTAAATGTAAATGTAAATGTAAATCATGGAAATTATTAACTTGGGTATTTATTATCTCAGTACTTCAAGAGATCTGTCATATTGTCTGTGACATTAACATTTAGCAAATAGTCCATAATAAAATATTCTTTGACATGCACACCAAGTGACTTTCTGTCTAAAATAAATATTTTAAATACATTTAAGCATGTATATTTAATGGTGGGTGTGTTTGTTTATTTATTTACTGATTTACTAAGAAAGGATTCAGAGGACATGAATATGGAGTGCTAGGCATGATTTTCACAAATATTAAGTGAATACGCTGTTAAAGCAACTTTTTTATATATGCATTCTTAAGCACCTTGTTGAGAATAAGTACTTTTATTTGAATTTGAACATGCATTAGTATATATCTTAATATATATTCATATTTAATTTTCGTGATATATAACCAGGGCTATGTACTAACTTCAGAATAGCTGAGGGCTTCATTTACTGGTGTATTTTTTGCTTTTATCAGAAAAAACCCCTCATGTTGACTGGCAGCATGCTGGAAATCCAGAAGGGATTCAATGGCCTCAAAAGGAAATGCCATTTTAAATCCTGCCCTGGCTCCCTCTGAAACCTGCAGTGACTCAACTTTGAACTGCAAGGGAGTGGTATCGATTTTCAGGTGATGTCACAGTGCCAATAAACACGTTTCATTCAGAGGAAGGGAAAGAAAGCCTGTCTTGACACTGCAAGACCTGTGTCTGCTCAACCAGGCAAAGAGAAAACAGCGGCTTCTGAGGATTGATCCTTTCACTTCAGTTCTTCAAAGAGCTGTAGAGCTGAGATGCCCTTCAGGAGTTTGTATATATCATGAGCAAGGAAACAGTGGAAGAGCCACACTTGTTTTTTCTGACACTGAAGCCAAGAAAAAAAATTGTTTGAAGAAAAACTGATGGTGCTTTTTTAAAGAGGTTACTGTTTTTCTTCCCTTTCCTGCTGCAGCTTCTGTTCTCTCTTATTGCTCTCTTTCCATGGTAGGAGAGCAGGTGCAAGGCAGACGCTTTGGCAGATAGAGATGTTCTAGTACTATAATTATAATAAACATTTCTGTATTAAAATACCCAAGGGTTTCTGCATGCACAACACATATAGGAAGTTCCACATGGAGTTTTCAGTTGCTTGCTCTTAGTCATAAATGCTGATATGTTTAATCTTCTGGAGAATTCAATATTTTTTTTTTTGGGGAGGGGGCAGGGGGGACACACAGAGGGCAGGTCAAGGGTGAGATGAGTGGTAATGTCCCTGGAAAGTACTGGTTTGACCAGGCTCAATCCTTGCTTGCATTCAAGATGCCCTTGGTGTGGTTCAGCAAGAGGAAGCATTGTGAATACTCTGCAAAGGCTTGGATTTATGAAGGGCATCACTTCAGCCTACCCAGCACACCCTTTAGGTATGTATGTAAGGCTGGCAGTGGAGAAGGAGCAGAGGCATGTGCAGCACTTAGTGTTGTTATTTTCATGGGCTTTACACGGACATAGGATTCCCTATCACGGGCAAAGTGGCAGGACATATCTGTAATGGAACTCAGAGCCAGAAAGCAGTAGCAGGTAAGCTTTCTGGGAGCACTCCCTGGAGGAGGAGGACATGGGGTTTGTGTCCTCCTCTGAGCTGTGCATGCAAACCACAGTGACAGTTGGAGTAATGCCTTTCCGAGGCAGACACAAGAAATTAGCTCGGCCTAATAGCACACCTCAGTGAGCACTGGAACCAAGGACATAATTTTCAATAAATCATTTATTTCCAAAGGTTCATCTCTGTTTGTGCAAATGTGCATGTCTCTTTATTTCTGTAATATAACTGTGTACAGGCTGAAAAATACTTGAATTTTGTTAGTTTGTTTAAAAACACACAGCTCCAGTTTTAATAAATTATGCACAAACTGGTTTTGCAGCAGCTTCTAATCAAACTGATCTGTATCAAGGAAGTCCATCAGCAAGATGGACAGACTCACCACAACTCTACTCTCTCGCTGAACAGAACTGGTATGATTAAGTGTCCCATGAGGACATTACACATATTCCCATTTATCAGTTAATATTTCTGTTCCCAAGATATCTCAAGTATTGTGCTTAGGAGTCTTTGTTTCTATAAGCCAGCATTCCAGTAAATATGATATAGGCAAACACAGAATGTGTGAAACCCCCAGCTTTCAATGTCGAGGAGAATGGGGTCTGCTAGCATTCAGGATTAAAAAGAAAAAAAAGAGAGAGAGAGAGAGACTGTAGGAGTGCTTTAAAATGAAGGATTGAGGACAAGGTGACAGATGCAGGAGAGCATGCCAGTTGGAGTGACTCATTATTGAAAGGGCAAAACTGAAAACACTCTGTGTGCCTGAGAGAAGATGACAAAATCCAAACAGGAAACAACAAAGATGGGTGCAAACAGTCCAAAGAAATCAAGCATACAAATAGGGGTTCGGTCAGTCCACGTGTATGACTGGTGGGAATCTCAGGATGGAGGTTAGTGCACTGGAATATTTAATTTGAACTGTTTGTAGAAGTAGGCATCTGCTAGAAGATTATCAGTGTGATACTGTAATAAAGTGGAGTTCAAATGTATCTGAATAACAGAGAAGACTACACCCTTAGAGGAGCAGTGGTGTTTGTTGAAGCTGAGTTTCTCATTGGTAACAATGAATATGTGCTCTAAAATCAATTTGGGTTGAAATTTCCTAGCCGAGAAGGAGCAATAGTTAAAAACCAGTTGTCTCATATTCAGAGGTAAGCCTGGCCTGTCTAGGGGACAGCCCACCCCACCCCAAGGCAGGGCACAGAGCAGGGGGAACCAGCAATGCTCTGCATGTTCCTGTCCTTCTCTGTTGATGACAAGTATGAAGTCTGCCTGGCAAGCTCTGACAAAACGCTTACCTGTTCAATGGGTAAAGTCAAGCATGATAAATCCACCTGATGATTGAGGCTGTGCTTATTGTGACTCACCAGGGTGGTGACAACAGCTGCGAAACACCCTCAGATTAAAGGCTGCGAGGGTCAGATAAGGGCAGGGGGAGACTTCAGCTGTCTATAGGGGGATTAGGAAGAGTTCAGAGCAAGCTATTATTCAGACAACAGTCTAAGACTGTTTCAGTTCTTGGCCCAACTAGTCAGATGATCCACAAGGAGAAAAGCCACTCTAGACTTAATCCTGAGCAGTTTGAAGGAGGCATTTCTACTATGGAGGAATAGCTCTGTAGCTGTGACTCTAAGGGACTCAAATCCAGTATCCCTGCAAAAATGGAAAAGGCACCAACATCCCAAATTCAAGAAGGGTGCTGCATACAAATGGTGAAATTAGTCAAAAATAAATGACAGGAGTTATAAAAAAATAAAGGTGAGTGTTTTTTATGTGAGGGAGTAAGCATGGCTTGTAGAGATTGAAGTCATACTTCACCAATGTACTAAACGTTGTTTAAGCTATCAGGAACTCATTAAGTGCAAGTATCAAAACAGAAACCATGATTAATAACCATCCTGTGAGCCACTGGTGAATCTGTATCTTGAGTATTGCATGGACTTTTGCTCCATTGATACATATAACTAGGAAAAGTACAGACAGGCAGCAAATAGGATCAGAGACGGGAAAGAGCACCTAGGCAAGGGGAGGAAATATTACAGGACTCTTCAGTGTAGAGAAAAAAAACCCAGGGTGAATAAAAGGATTTTATTGGGTATCTGTAAATCATTAATGATATAGAGAATGTAAGCAGCTGTCTATCGTAACCTGTGATCTAGAAGCATTCTATAAAATTGCCAAGCCACAGGCTTAACTATCAGAAGATGCTTTTTCATATAATGTGAAATTAAATTTAGAAACTCATTGCCACAGGGTGCCAGAGAGACCAAATTAATAGAGAAGTTTTAAAAACTATCAGACATAGATAAGGCAAATACATCCCAGGCTTCTCAGCATCCAGTGTCAGAGACTGAACTGGACAGGCATCCTGCCTATCCAGGGGTTGCTGTTCTGACCTTCTAACCAAAGTAATTTAAAAATTAGAGGAAACCCCAAGATATTTTTTTTTCCACTTCTACCAATCAGATAATAATATTTGGTTATTGCAAACTGGGCTGGATTCCAAATGAAAATTTCAAGATGAACAGCTCCAGCTAAGTTGTCATATCCCAGGGATTCTAGTTTCTAAGTGGAAAATAAACATGAATACCAAGAATTTCTTAACTGAATGAAGCCCAGCAGCTCCCTGTCTGGTTATTTTAATGAAAATAAACATCTTTAATTCATATTTCAATCTTTCAATGCACAATTCAATTATTTTCACTTCCACGTTTTTCTTTTATAGTTAAGAAAAACTGTTAATAGAATAGGGTCATTTTCAGACCGATACTTCCCCTTGTCACAGTTGGTTACTTGAAGAGCACAGAAAGTGGGGCTGTGGTTATCTGCCTTTTTTTGATGGCTAAGTACATTCTGTGACTTGTCTTGAGACACCGTGGGCCAAGAATGATAAATTTAATTAAGCTCCTTAAGCAACAGCATTCTGACTCAGTAAACATTAACACTTCCCCTTATGCCTGAGCAAACACAAAGATTTGGTCTCAGCTTGGGAATAGTTCAGAGTGCTAATACAAACAACAAAGCTTCTGCTACTTTTACAAATGGTCCTGAAAGGTTTTCTAGCATATGTTGATCACACTTCTCACTTAGGAAGGCAACTTTACTCTGTTACTCTGTATCTTATGAATGGAATCTTTTGTGTGAATACGTGAAATGATTTCTTTAGGATAAGAAGGGATCTTTGGGATCTGTGCTGAGAAGCCTTTAGATAGTTCTCCCATAGCTAAAAAACACCCCCAAACAACCTAATAAAACCGAACTCTCCAAATAACTAGAACTTATATCTCCAGTTACTCCCCACTGACAAGGAGAAGGTCAATTTTTTTACAGCCTCATCACAGTCTGGAGGGGTTAGAGTTCCTTTTTTTCAAGATTGTATCCCCTCAATTTACATCTTACACAGATATGTAAAAGATCACATGCACGCAGACATATGCATAGTTATATGTGAGTTTGTATATTGATCAATAAGGGCCAACATTGGCACACCAGCACTCACTGCATCTCTGTGTCAGATCAGCCACTTGCCCACTCTGCCCCAGCAGGCTTTCCTCTCCATCTGAGAGCCTGTGTAGCGCTCCACTCTTCAGAATTCCCCTCACTGGTGTTGTGCTTTTAACTGCTGGAACAGTACAGGAATTATCCATCCTCATACCGTGGAAGTGCCATGTCATCTCACAGTGTTTGGAGCTCCTGGTCTCTTGGGGAAGAAGGGATCTGCCCAGGGCAAATTCAGAGAGGAACAGCATCACAGCCATTAACTCATTCACAAGAATGAAAAGGAAACCAAAGCACCCGAATCCACTTGCACTGGAAGCCATCTGGCCTTGGCCTGGTTACTTGCCTTGACACTTTTTATTATTATTTCTATTTTATCTAAACTGGATGCCAAAAAATGCAGGTTCACTTGTTGAGTTTTTGTGCTTGCCATTTTGTTTCTATGCTAGGTGGAAAATATAGTTTTGCAAAATCTGAGAACAGGGAAATGCTTGCATCCAAGATTATTTTTCATTTGAAATACAGGATAGGAATATTATTTTAAAAAGTCTTTGAAGTTTTATAAGCACTGAAGGCTCATATTGAATTGGCCCAATTATGTTCTGTTCAGTCAGTAAATCATCCTGTCCTTACCCTTTTCCTGACTCCAAACTATACCTTGTTTACAAATACATGCATGTTTAGGAATAAGCCTTCTTGGCCTATGTGAATTTTGTGTCTTTTAGGTTTTGGGGGAAAGCATCAACTGGTTTAAAGGATCCCTATTATTTCACTATCTTTGTTTGCAACTGTGTTTTGTTTCCTCTTAGGAGCCCCATTCTCATTCATCACGTTTCTTTTGTTCCCTTTTATTATCAGGCCGTTGTCTAAGAGAACATGAGTTAAACACCCAGTGCCCCTTTGTTAGTTAGTTAGTTGTCCTTATCGTTATCATCAGGATCAGTTCCCTTTACATTTTCACGTCTGACCAGCCTTCCTGAAACTCAAAATTATATTACAATTAGAAATGCTGTAGACTTAATGTGCACAGGAACTTCCTGTTCATATCCAGAGTTGTGTATCTTGAACTAAGCAGAAAAACAAATTGCTGCCTTTGGAGTGCTAAATTCAGGAATAAGGCACAGTGGCCCATGGTCTACCATGGGATATGTCCATTTTATCTACCATACTTATCAGCTGAAAAGGGATTATTGATCCTTATAAACCACATGGGAAATCTCAGCTGTGTTGTGCACCAGGATATATCTGTTTGACTGTTATCTTAGGCTGAAAGAACTAAAACTTAGGTTTTCAACTTTCCCAGAAAATGCCCTAATCAAGAAGCAACAGACCATCCTGATGGGGGAGGGAGAAGATTTTTGAGTCCCTTGAGAACACTCTGTTGTACAGAAAAGTATTTCAGGATTCACTGATCATAAGATAGTGGAAAGCATCTCCTGAATCTGCTGAGGGGAACAGGTCCTGAGAAGACAGCAAGAGCTCAAGCCCTCTCAGCTCATCAATTGCATCAGCTGGGAAAAATCCTGTAAGGAGGGGGACACATGGAAAAATACCTGGTGAGGGGCTGGGGGGAAAAGTAACCAAACAGAGAGCAGAGATGCTGAGCTGGCAGGAGGAGGGCACAGCTGTTGGGTGTGAATGCCTTAACGCTGAAACCTCTGCCTGCAGTCCACACAACGAGGTCTCCGTTAGATACATAACCATAATTTATTGGCATGATTATCCTGATTATTAGCAACATCTATTGTCATGATTATCCCGGGAGTAGGAAAGGTGCACTGTTCTCAAGATTCTCATTCACAGAATCGGCAGTGAAAATGTACTCAAACTTGTATGTCTTTTTTTCCTTTGCTTTCAAGACTTCTGTGTGCAGAAGTCTTTTTTCCTCCTAGAGTTCCAATTTTAATTACACCTGTCAGCATTACATCAATATGAGAAAGACCTGCTTTTCCTCCAGAGATCAGCAAAGAAAACAAGCTGCATGTGTGCTGTCTGGATCTCTTCCCTCATTACCTGGTGCTGGTGGTACAAAACCTTTCACTTTTTTCTTCCTGGCTGTAAACCTTGAAAGTGTATTTCGATAACCTCAGCAATCCTCTGAGCAGATCTTGCTGCGCCTTCAATTGACACAATGCACTAAATGAGGCAAGCAAAGTGCAGAGTTTGCAGCAATGATTACTTGTAAGTATAGAGACTGCTTGTCTTTCTGTTGGGCAGCACCCTATGGAGTGAGCAATCATTTAGAGGATGATCTTTATGTTCTCTCCTAATCCATGGAGATTTTGTGTAACATTCTTCTTAGTCTGCATATTTCCGTAGTGAAAGATAGCAATAGATTGAGAGTACATTCCCTGTTCCAGGTGCACAAAAAGAATGGTGGGAAATCTGCAGATCATTGTGTCATACCCAATAACCTGTATATTGCTTCTCATATCACTTTTCCTCTCCGATAAAGATCTTTTGTGTCTATTAAAAAAATATCTGTAGAGTTATTGTGTTTTGATTTTTTCTTTTCAATTTTTCAATTGATTAAGATTAGATGACAACACTCATGAGCCAAATTTCATTTGTCTGTGCTAATACTGATTTAACAAGAGGGCAGTGGGGGAAAACAGCAGTTGGGATTGAATCAGGTCAAGATTTCTTTGTGGTGAAATTATATGAAACTCTAGCTAGAAAGCAAATGACATAAGGCTACTCCTGTGTATTCATTCAGTTCCCAGAACATCCCTTTGCATTGCCATGAACTGTGCTAT
Organism: Scytalopus superciliaris; assembly: GCA_013400415.1. NCBI lineage: Eukaryota > Metazoa > Chordata > Aves > Passeriformes > Rhinocryptidae > Scytalopus > Scytalopus superciliaris. The sequence goes on from VXBX01008609.1 coordinate 3,696,632, forward strand.
TCTGAGCTATGCTGGTGCCCCTCTGACTGGGGGATCACGCCACTGCAGATCACATGCTTCTGCAGGACAGCTTGCACAATATTATGCAGAAAGCATAGAGCCTAGGATGAAATTTTGTTTCATAATCTCTGAATTTGTGTCTCAAGCCTGAAGAGCCCTACAGGAGATATTTAAACACACTGAGCATGGTGAATAAACTAGCTTTCAGTAAGTAAGGGATACTGAGACTCTTAAAAAAACCAATTTGAGATTATTTCTCTTATACCTAGAACATTCTGCTTGCTAATTACTTTCCTTATCTGAGAACTCAACGTTTTACTCTTTACCCATTTGATACCTTGGGGCTGACTCTATGTCATATAAACTGAGGAAAGAGATTATACAATGTGGTTCCCTGTGTTCCTGAGTCAAAATGAGTTTTGCCGTCAGTGAGAACGGCATCATATCATATTCCCACGACAGACTGTGATGACAACAGGATTACAATATGCAGTTTAGTAAAGGAAAGAAATAGTGGAAGGAAACCAAGTCTTAAGAAACAAAGATCCTGTTTTCTTTCAGCTAGTTGTAACAGCAGAAAATGAAGCAATGCCCTGAGAATTTCAGTTTGGGGCATAAAATAAATCAGCAAAGCATCAAAGCTGGGGTGTGCAGGCTGTTCAAGTACAACTATAGGTGGTACCTTTTTATCTTTTTTTTTTTTTTCCCTACATTTTTATCACTTTTTATGAAGGAAAAGAAAAACGGAAACTTAGTAACAATCTAAGTTAGAAGTTTAAAAAGGTAGATCTTAGATCTCGAATTAAATCTCCCCCTAAAACTCTCCTAGTTAACTTTCGTGGAGACCAGGATTCACAGGGGTATTGGGGCATCTAAGACAACTAAAACAGAAGCTCTGTAATGTCACAAATCAGGAACCATCTTTTCAGCTTCTCAGGTGTACAGAAGGCTCAGAAATGTCCATTCAGCTTGTTCTACTGCAGACTTATTTACACTGGACACTTGATTAAAACAGCTTTTTTGTGCTAATGTTTAATTTGAACATGTTCTGTACTTCAGTGCTTATTCTATTTTCCTGCTTTGCTAGCTTAGACATGTTAGAGATTAACATCTTTTTTTAAACTTACTAAAACCAAATAATGAATTCTGAACCAACTGCCACTGAGGAGTTATTCCCGAGTCATGGTCTCTCACAGAGGATCAGTAACTGAACTCACCTTGTGCACAATTCCAACCTTGGTGAGACTTCTCAGCTTTTGCAGTTTCTTGAAGGTCTGGCTTGGTTCCTTTGGAATGAACAATTCATCTTTAGTTATGTGTTTATGATTATGTTGCTCTTCAGTTGATTGACATGCTTGACCAGTATATGCCAGCATTTAATATTTTAGCATTTCTCGTCTGTACTGGGGACACAGCTATTAATCATGAAAAATATGGTCATGTTTAGTGGTTCCATTTAGTATTATGTAAGTTCCCTGAAAATGCATCAGTCAGAGATTACATATGAATGTTCTAACAAAGGAAGAGTGAGTTAAGCTCACATATCTACGCCTTCAAAGCTCTGTTAACTTAGAAAGACGTTGTCAAGTAAATTAGGTCCAAAATAATATAATGCAATATTTAAGTATATCTGAGTTTCTCTTAGCTGGACATGAATTTGTCTACATGCTTAGCTCTTGGGGACAATTTGGTTAAAACATCAGAAGTGCTTTGCAAAACCAACCAACCACAAAAAGCCTTTAGGATTTTTTTTTCAATAATTCACTTAAAGCAGCTGGTGCTTAAATTCACATCCAGAGAGTACCAAATCAAACCAGTTCTGGGAACTGTCTTATCATGCCATGAATTCTGTTCTTCAGGCTTTCTCAAGCTTCTGGAATAGGTTGCTCAGAGAGGTAGTGGGCACGTGATAGTTTCAGCTGGGGTAGAGTTAATTTTCTCAACACCATGACAACACTCCACTCTGGAAACATTCAAGGTCAAATTGGATGGGGTTCTAGGAAACCTGACCTAGATGAAGATGTCCCTCCTCATTGCATGGGGATTGGACTAGATAACGTTAAAAGATCCCTTCCAACCCAAATTGTTCTATGATTCTAAAAAACAGTAAGATTTTTGTTGTGACTTTTCATTAGTTATGATAGTTCTTAAAAAAAAAAAAATACTGGTTGTCATTGTACAGTCTGAAGAGAAACAACCAAAGATGATTGTAGCTCCATTGGTAAGTGCTGGACTGCAGAGAGCAACCCTGAACTCCCTAACACTCTTCTCAGGGTTTCTGTGGCCACATTGTGGTCTCCTCAATATCCACTCCAGTGATGCATTTAAGCTAGATGTAGGAAGCCTATTTCCACACTGAAGGGAAAGTGATTTAAAAAATCCACTACCATTTGTGCAGTTTAGAATTCAATACACTAAAAAAGATAATTAGTATTTGGTGCTATCTGAGAGCAAAATATATAAAGTCCTAAGGCATAATATCTGGCACTGGGTGATACGGTTTAGGGGTTGCAGTGGTAGTGCCAGGTGGATGGTCTCTTCCAATATTGATGATTCTATGATGCTATGAAAAAAAACAAGTAATCAATGTCATGGTCTTAAAGCAGGCACATCTTCTCAAATCAAATTTCACTCTTTGACTTGGCCACAGTTTGGGCAATAGTGACAATATGACAGTGACATCTACTTGAATTTCTGCAAAGCATTTATATATACATTTAATATATTAATATATATATATATAAAATATATGTTACTATACTTACTATATATTATTTATTTACATATTTAGATCTAAAGTATTTTATCTGGTGAAAAAAAGGCCAGTACTAAATCCAGACATTTATAGACAGGTCACAAGGTAGATGAGAATGGAGATCTCCAAAGAATCAGGCAGGTTTTGATGGGTCTCCCAGCATTCAGTTTCTGGTCCAAGGCTTCTCAGCACTTTTGTTGATGGTTCACAGGATGAGTCACAAAGTCTTTGCTGGCAAGATTTTGGACATCAGAAGATTGCATTGGTAACATGTTCTAGGAATAAGCTGCTTAGTGCTCTGGATCTGCTGTGTACGTGGTCCTGATACAGTAGGGTTTGATCTAATGCCTATGAAAGAGAGACCCAGTTACTGGGGGGAAAAGCATATTTTTACACATTTTTTATACATTTTCAGTGTAAGAGGATATGCTGAAAATTAGCAACTGTGAGGACAATGAAGTGAAAAAATTGAAAGAGAAGACAAATCATGGTGCACCACTGCTATTGCACCTGTAAGGAGGAAGGTGGCCTCTAAGTGAAGGGGCAAACCTGCTCCTTGTGCAACCCAGCTGGGAGAGTGTCCACACTGCACCAGCCTTGAGAAGAGATCCACAAGGAATTCAGAGACTGGACAAAACTGTTCACAAAAGGAAGATGGGAGGTGATTCTAAAACCTTGTCTCATATGGAGATGCTGCAGCGGTTTCATCCTGGGAAATAGGACCAAAATGTGGTCCAGGGATTGTCATCTGAGCTCAGCTGAACAGAGAGAGTAGTGACTGACTGAACACTTTATCCAGGAAAGAAAGAGATGCTGCTCACGTGCTTTCAGATGTCTGCCTTCTGCCTCTGGGTGTGGTAGGGAAAGCCCTGTGTGTGCATTTGAAATCCAGGGCTGCACCCATGTAACCACTGGGGGTCTTCTATAGAGAAAAGGAAACTTTCTGCTGTGCTCTTAATACTCACAAATTTTGCAGCTCTGCAATGGGACAATGATTATAATCAAATCTCATGCTTCAAGGCTTCAGGGTCAGGAAAAATAATACTCTCCATGCCACCATCAGTACATGCTCCAAATCCCTCTGGGGCCTGACAGGAGAGTCATTTCATTTTCCATGAGCTCATGCACGCTGAGGACCCTGGGGACTTTCTACCTGTCTGTGTATGTGGAAAAGGTTTTACTGCCTGAGGTCATACAAAATCTGTTCCTAGGTTTTGAAAAACAGGTAATATTCAGTGTATCTAAAAGACATGAGTTTGATACTAAGCATCCTGGGATCTGCCAGTGAATTTAGCTGGTACTCTGATTTGGACTTTATATCTCTGAAAGAGATTATAGAAAATAAATTCCAAATTGAAGCTGAAAATACTCTCTTTTTAATTAATTCAGAGGGAGTCACTGGTAATACAGAAGAAAAAAAGACTGAATAACTGAAGGGAATGGAAGCATAGGTGAAGTTCAGGAAAAGCTATAAACCAAAATTGCTATTGCATTATTAAACAAGTGGAAAGAAGGATAGAATAAGGTTGTTCCATTCCAGCAGACTCAGATAAGGATAGTGACCAGTCTAGCTGTCCCACCTTTTTTTTTTTCTGTTTTACATTAGGGAGGAAATATTAATCAGCATTTCATTCTGTTGGACAGTAATGGAAAAATGTACTGATACAAATTCAGAAAACTTGTGAGCATGAAATGCAGCTGTTATGTGGACATATAACAATAATCATGTCTGACCAGTAGCAAATATGTTAGAAGAGGGATGCTTAGGATATTTTACTTTGTGCTAAATGAGAGAAGCTGTGGAATCTGAGCTCGAATATCAGTTTATCAATTTTACATTTAATTTATGCATCTCCTCACATAAATGTCTGTGTTAGTCAAAAGCCTTGAGACTGCATTAGCTTTGTCACCACCTCATGGTGAAAAGGAAAGAAAGAGATGTCAAGGACATGAAATGTCTAAGTAATAAAACCTATTAACCCTCACTTACTTAATGAGATGTAACTTCTCAGTGTAATTTACTACAACATTGAGATAAGCTGAGCATAAGCAGAACACAAACCAAAACAAGGGCCAGATTCCTGAAAAATGCAGATATAAGGTATCTCTTTATGTTCCCCCTGTCCTTTTGCCTTCTCCTTGCATGAAGATCCTATATCAACTCTTGGTCTGAGCCAATTGAGCCTTTTTAATATTCTGATTCTACACTTTGTGTTCCACCTTTCCCAAGTCAAAACTCCCAACAGAATTATAATTGATTTAATAGCTAAAGTGTTCTACAGGATACACAAGAAACTCTCAGTCTCTGGAATTCATTATCTATGTTTAATGAGAGATCAGACTGAAGTCTTAAAAGTCCAAATTTCTGCTTGCAAAATAAATTTGCCTATCCTGTTTTCATATTCATGTAGTACTTTTCCCTTTTTCATCCCAGAAGCCATCAGTCAGTATCAGTCAATAGTAATTGACTAAAATGAAATGGAAATGTAATTAAAGGAAAGGAGCCCCCTGAGATGTAATACTGCACATCTGAGTTGAGGATTATGAAAGCAGACATTCTGACCCAGCAACACACAAACTTCCTAGACCCTGTTCTTAACTAAGAGTACACAAAACTTCATTTCAATGTGTGCAATTAAGTTTGCAAAGAGAGTAGTAAAGCTGGACCAAAATATCGTAACTATGCTTGGGAACAAAATGCCTGCCTCTGAGTAAGTATTGCAAATGAACCTCCAGTGTTGTCAGTTCATCAGGTTCTTGTTTAATCTTCCTCTTACACTCCTCATTTCAAAATAAATTACCTATTTCAGAGAGGAGAGAAGCCTGATTGGACCACTGTGAAGTTTTTAATAAGCTTTACAAATAGCAATAACTATTTACTCAACAGTGTAAGGAAGGCACAGTGCGGGGACTTTCAAGGTGGCCATAACTGAGGAGAGAAGGAGAGATGGAGAATAACAGCACTCTCTGCTTGAAGGCAAGCAAATGATTTGAAAGTGTACTCTGGAAAATAACAGGACCAGCACTGGATCCAGTTTAATGGTCAGGTTTGGGGAATGGGTGTGCACCAATATGCACACATCTGTGAGACACCAGTGGGTCAGGGGAACACCTGATTAGCAAGCTGAGGGAACTGATGACCCTAATGGCACGACTCCAGGACAACAGGTAATAGCATCAAGTGAATTGAGAAAGGCCTTGACCTCACATGTGACCCTGTTTTCTAGTCTCCTTGGTATGCTCACAATAGGCAATGACAGAAGCCTCCAAACTTAGTCAAGAGACAGTGTGCCCTAAGCCATCTGCACCACCACTCAATCCCATCACTTCTCTAGAGATCCCATTCCCTCACTTCTTCCCTTGCCTGTTTGCTCCTTACCCACCCCTCCCCTAACCTCACCTGACTCCTGCCCTCCAGATGGCCCTCATCAAGCTGATGTCTCTATAAGCCCTTTACCCAGCCTATGATGCTCTAGCCCCAGTGGCAGATGGGCATTTTGTTGGGAGACAAGGAAAAGTCTTTGGGCATATCTTCAAGGTATAGACGTGAAAGATAGAAGAGCAAAGGTTTCCCAAGCCTGTGACTGTGTGGCTCAGAGCCAGTATAATGGTAGGCACAATGGGAAGCTCTGTTGAGCAGCGAATACTGAGTAGCAAAAGGAAGTATTTAAGCTAAACCACAAAGTTGCTACAGAAACGAAAGGTATAATACATCTACTAATTAACCCAGGCTGGAAATTAAAAACTTTCTAAGCTTCAGAGAGGTACAGGAGAAGAAATCATCCAGGTGACTGTTGTGGGACTAAAACACAGTCATTAGATTTTTAAGATAGAACTTCACCAGTTTATGAATAGAATTATTTTAGCTAGAGACTTGAAAATGCAAAAATTAGGCTTCATGACATATGATCCTATGCAACAGCCTTTTCAGACTGCTAGGTCTTCAGAGTAGCACTTATCCCTCCCCATGCTCTTTCAAAGTGCCAACGTACTTTATTCACAACCTTGATAGGGTTTTTTATGTGCTGCTGTATTTAAAAGCAAATAACTCGGAGTGGGGGAAGAAAATTAAACAAGAAAAAAACCCAAGAAAAATAGTTGTGACGCTTAGAAAGGCTATTTGATTTGAAGGGGATATGCACACTCTTTTCTTAGAAGAAGAAGTTATAACATTTCGGGCACCACATGGCAGGCAGTGTCCCGCGGTGCAGCCTCAGCCGGCTGCTCCATCAAGAGGGATTGCTCCGCTCGTGGTTGTTTGGTGCCATCTATGGCCAGATACTCGCTCACACACCCCACGATCATTTCAGGAAGACAAGCATTCATGTGGGTTTGATGAAATCAGAAATGACACTGATATACAATGCACCGATAAATCTCTCTACGGAGATTAATGTATCACTTCTCTGCTACCTGTTGGATGCCACCAGTGAGCTCCTTAAGGCTTCTGGAGTTGCTAAATCCTTTTCAGAGTGACCTTTGCATCCAAAGAACAGAATACTGATTTGGGGTATGGAGTCAGGACTTTACTGAAGAAAAGGAAGCACGGTGCTAGAAAAGATACAACATCTGTTTTTCTACAGAAATGAAGAAAACTGACAACATTTGCTGTGCCATCCCCTTTTTCCTTCCTATGCATCCTCAAGGACAGGCAGCAGTCAGTGCCATAGCCAGAGGTCGTTGTGTTGTTTTGGGGATGCTGTCTGGCCATGCCCATGACTTTGCAAAGACGACTCAGATGTAAAAACCACTGAGTGGATTAAGCACATGCCCAGCCACACTGCAGTGTGTCTGTATGTCCATCTCTTGGCAAGCAATGTCAGCAGTGCTGCCCATCAACTCCTGCCCCAGCAGCAGCTCCTCTGTGGGGGGTAGTCAGTGGTGCTGGCAAGGGTACATGCACAAACCCAACACTGCCTGCAGAGCTTCCCCGTCTCAAGGCAGAGGTCTGTGTCTCCTCTCTCCTCTGTCTTGGATCAGTTCCACTGCCTGACTCTGCATTTGTGGCCAGTTGTGAGGTCTCCCAAAGTATCTCTGGAGAAATGCAGGGTACATTAAAGCTAGGACCAACCCTGGGTATGCCTAAACAACCTCTTAAAATGTCTCTCTCCTAGATGGAATACAGAGAAGGATGCCAACCCCTGCACATAGATGCCTGCATGTAAGCCAAACATCCAAACTTCTGCAGCCCCTGAGAGAGGGCAGGAGTGGGATGCAGCACCCACACACTGCCACCTTGTACTATTCAAGATGCCCTTGGGTATCTCACTTATCCACACAATGTTGCCACATGTGACAACAGGACCTGCAGGAGACACAAACCCTTCTTCAGCAGGAGCTGGTGGCCCAGTAGGACACCTAAAAAGCTCTAGATACCTGTGTGTGGGCAACAGTAGGCACTTAAATTCAAGTGTATTGACCTGGAGATGGATCCCACTGACTGTATTTCTGTCTCCTCTGGCCTGCTCACAACCTGCAAACAGCTGGTACAGTCTACATAAAAGACATTTCAGAATTTCCTCCAATTTCTCATAATATTGCACCGATAACTTCTAGTAATATAACTAATGGCTGCAATGATGGTTAGTCAGTCTAGATTGTGGAAACTGCTACTGAATTTGAAAGAAGGATATTTTAACTGATTATTTAAATAGCCAAATTACTCAAAAATTGTCTGCCAATCTGTATCTATAGTTTCAGTCATCTGATGTTTACTCATGCAGCACATCTCCTGACACCATCAGTGAGGTTTCTGATGCAATACTCAAGTGAAGGTGTTGTGCATCTCCACGTATTATGTGTGGCATAGAAAGGGGATGCGGCATGTGCTCCTCTATTTTGAGTAGGATCAGCTGTTTCACACTGCTTTAGACTGCACATAAACCAGATTTTTACTAGTCAGGGTCTTCAAGGTTCAGAACTTGAAAGCCTCTCACTATTTGTGATGTTTGCTTTGCCAGTAATCCCTGAGTTACTTTCCTGGATTTTTGAAAATGATGAAACTCAGAGTTACGGCTTCCAAGTATTCCAGGATCCATAGGAACCAAATGTAATGAAACAACATCAGTTGCCTAAACTGTTTAAGAGATATATATGTAATAGACAGCAGTAAAGGTAGTTGGGGAGTGTGGAAAAGAAAAGAAAGTAAATGTTTATCCTGGACACACAACATACACAAGAATATTAAAGAGAAAAAAAACACCCAACTGTGCATATAGCAAAAGTGGGTGCACGATCACTGAAAGAGAGAGTTTAATATTATGAAGTTGTCAAATAACAGAAATATTTTGTTACTGAGACTTTTTCTTCTCAAGGTGAGTGGATGTAGTATTTTACAGCAGCACTTACAAAGACTTTAGATGGATTTGTAACGTTGAAAATACAGAAAATGGGATTGCATATGGCACTGTCATGAGTGTCTGAATTTATCAGTGATGGCAAAACTATCCCCTAATAGTCTAGTAATCATAGAAATTTCGTAAGACTTTTACTCACTTATCCTCTTATTTTCCAATTTAGGCCAGAGGTAGAAATACAGCTGCACCAGGCAGACCTCTGACATGCATCATTCTCCTACTACCTGACAGGAAAGGAAAACAGAAGAGGAAAAAACAAGATGGAAGGAACTTTAAAAGAAAGATACATCCATTTAAGTGACTGTTGGTAGGGCACAGCTGCATTGTTTGGGGTTTGAGTATGGTGTATAGATGACTTGAAGAGGTGTCTGGCTTTTGAAAATCCAACTGATCAATACATAGTCATAGAAATGCTGTTCTAAGCTTTACAAGTACAAGTATTTTTAGGGTAGTAAACATTGCGGTCAGCCTGAGCAACCTGGAATGATGGGATTGCTTTTCAAATGACAGGATTGTAACATTTGGCAATTACAAGTCCATTTACTTCAACAGGAAGGAAAACGTTGTTGGTTTTGTATAAGGAGATGAAGAAGCACTGAGACTAAGTGAATCCTGTAGATCATACGTCATGTCAGAAAGAGCAACGCAAAATTCATGTGTTCTAGGTCTAATTAGCATGGAAAAAACAGTGCAACTTTATGCAAATCAAACGTGACAGTGAATGTAAGTATATCAGTACTCACATAATTTTTGTTACAGAATGAAGGTGTTACAAACTCAGTTTGTAATTTAAGGATTTTCTGAATGAGAAAGGCATATACCAAGGAGGGTTGATAACCTGGAACCCATTTATTTATGCTTTTCTTTCTCTCAATTTTCAAAGAGCTAAAGCATATAATTAATCATTGTTTGACTATTCTGATTGCTTCACTGTACATACTCCCTGTCAAAAATAGTTGATGTTGAAATCCTTTTAAGGGATACTTCACAGACATTTTGATCAATTATGTCTTTGTGGTTTTGCCTGTAGGTGTGCATTCACCTTGGATATACATCCATATTTTGCTGGATTGTGTTCATACCTTGCAGGGACCTCTTGCATTTTGTTAACCAGTGCCTCAAAATGCAAACCTAAATGAAAACAGGAAAATCGAAAGTATGCTTTCAGTACCTTCAGTATTGTTAGAGTATTTCCTGTACTTGACCTTTAAACCCAGAATACTTTTTATTATAAAAAATGTTCAAGCTCTTCTAAACATGGAAGAGGTTAAATATCTGATCAGCCATTTATGTGCAGGTATGCTGCTGTTGTGTGTTTCCCACCCTCCCCGCAAGGACAGAAAGAAACAGAAAATTTGCAGATTTGTAACATTTGAACATGTTTTATTAAAAGAAACTAGTACATAGCCAGCAGCCTCACTTCTGGCAAGGTATCTAAATGCAACTATACAAATAGGCCAGTTTCTGAAGTTGAAGCAATAGTCAACCGCGCTGAAGCAGAAGAATCTGCCTTTTCTCTTGGCTCGTTGACAGAGATGCAGTCATCTCCAAAGTCCAGAATTATCCACTGCTGTTAATCTTGCTTCCCCTCACTGGGAACAGTTGACCTTCAATTTGACCCATCTTTGACAACTTCCCAGGCCTTCAATTACCAAAATTGTATCCATTCTTTCTGCAAAATCTGGATCGCTAGGATCTCCCCTCTCTCATCTGCTGCTTTTCAAAGCCTGCGATGCAGCCCTGGTTCCCACTGTAGGCAGGGTTATGTCCCAGAAGTGTTCTATAATTAGAACCGACCACACAGATGTGCTTCAAGAGACTACGCAGCTGAAATGCAGAAAATACTCACTTTATAAAGAAAATAATAAAAAAAAATGTTGGTTTCAACTTGCATCGGTGCTGTTTTCTCTTGGCAGCTTTCCTTCATGGTATTGCACATCACTCTGCCTCCCTTCATTTGAGCAGAGGTAATTAATACCTTTTCCATTATTAAAGCCTCAGGAACAGAAAATGAAATCCTGCCTTTGCTAAGGTCAATGACAGAACTCCTGTGAACTTCAGTTCTTGGAGTATCAGGCCAAAAGGGATCATTAGATTGTCCTGTATATCATTGATATTGATGTTGTGTTGGACTACTGCCTATCTTCCAGATGGCATCCAAGCTGTGACTCCTAAAGGACAGAAAATCCACCACTATCCTTGGTGGTGATATGTTCCCATGATTACCTACCAGCCCACTAAAAAAAAATAAAAAGTCCTGCATTTTGTCCTATTAAGCTTCACAGTTTAAAATTCCAGGCACTGGTTATTTTTTTTCCACAGCTTTTCCTCCCAAATTAAAAAGACTTATTCCACTTTTCATATTTTCCCCAGAAATATGCCAATTTACTGTAATTTAATCTCTTTCTAAAATTTTAACATCTACTCTGAGTAACAACTACAATTTCTGACGCTTTGCCAGAAATTATCTTGTTTCTGTGCCTTTTGCCTGCGTTCTCCCCTATGTTCTAAAGATCATCAAAGGACTCTTGGGTGTTTCAATATCCATCTCACCAGCTCCACCTACAGCATTATCTTCCCACACTTCTGGTGGTTGCAACCCCATCCATGCACATCATGTGTGGTGCTGGGCTCTCCCAGCGAGCTGCTTGTCTGCTGTGATGCTTACATCCTCTCCCTGATAAAGATAGTTCGAGTACTTTCTTCTGAGATGTGTAAAAGTGTTTTGGGCTATATCAAAATATATTTTGGTGTAGGTAACCAAATAGTTCAGATCAATGTGTAGGATGGCCCAGTCCTCAGCATTATCATATTGCCAGTCCTTGTCCTCTGCAGACCAGGAACGTTATAGATCTGTTATGGAACACAGAGAGCATTGCATCTGCTGCATTCATGCATCCCATGTAGAGCCCCATCAGAAATATTCACATTCGATAGTAATCCCCAAGGATAAGTTTGAAATGCTCCATCTGCCTTGTTCCCAATCCTGTTTAAAAATTCTTTATTGGTATTTTGCACTGATTAACTTTACTTGGAAAGCCAGGTAACTGTCCTTACAAAAGCCTCTCAGGTGGCAATCACATAGCTACATTTATCAACTAAAATTAGAGTCTCATAGTAAAAGGAAATATGTGAGGCCAGACTCCTGTAGCCAGGATTCCTACAGAGCTGATGAAGCTAAGGCTGTAGCAGTAAGTGGAAAAGGTAAGGAACTGGCCAGAAGGAGGATATTAAAGACATCAAACTACTGTGAAATTCCGTTTGGACTCTGAGTCATCCCAGTTAAAGGCAAGCTGTATGTATTTACTTGGTGTTCTGGGTAATGGAGCTCTGAAGTCAGGCAGTGATGCTGGATACTTGATACTAGCCAACAGGGCCTTGCTACCTAATCATTATGGTTAGACCAAGGCAAAATAGTGATATTAACAAAGAGATCTTGTACAGCAGGTAAACAGTTTTTAAAGGCTTGTCTTCTAATACAATTATATGCTCATTAGTGTTTCATAACACTACATTGTGGTTGACACTTCTGTTGCAGCATGCTGTTGCACAATACTTCACACTTTCATAGGACATTCCACCTGAGAATCTCTACCAAGAATAATGAGTCAAGCTCCACAAAACTACCCCGAAGCAGCCCTCGTGCTAGTCCAAATCTCAAGATGATGAAAGGGAATGACAGCAAGGATAAGGAGTGCCCAAGGTCACTAAGAAAGTCTATGGCAGAACTGATTCTGGAAATAAATTTCCTGTTTTCTTGCCTTAGGCTTTCACCACAAGACCATTCTTCTTCAGGGCATAGCAGTGGTGGGGGGTGGGGGCGAGGAAGAGAAAAAGGGCTTTTACTAAGAAATATTTTCAGTATTTTGCATGAGGATGTTCCTGGGGTGTAAGGGCATTGATGTACTAGAGAAGGCACAGTTTGCAAAGTCAGGCTCTCAGTAGCTGGGAAACGCATGTGCGATCTCATCTGTTTGCATTACAGTATTTTTTCTGAGGATCATTCTTTCTCTGCACTGAATAAGCAGAAATAGCTGGGAAAAAAATATCTGCAATCATATAATTAAAGAGGGTTTCAGGGTCATGTGGCTGGTCTAGCTGTTGTCAGCGTGACTGCTGCTTCACATGATCCAGAAGTTATAAAATGTGCAGAAAATGAGGCAGGGGACTACAGACAATTGAATGCTGCCCTGGAGAGATTGATGCTATCCCTGCCTCTGTCATTTTTAAGGTGTATTTGGCCCAATGGGAGACATCTGGATCTAAATTAGAAAAGGGCTGAACATTCACAGCTGCACTTAAAATTGCTAGCTGCAACTTGAACACATAAAAAAAAAATCAAAAATCAGGCTCTGAGTTTTTAAAATTGGTAACACAAATTCAGATAATACTCGATAACTCTGGGTTTAATATCTGCTCTTCAGGTCTCTCTGTCTCAGGCCCCGGGGCAGAAAATTAAGGGAAGTGTAATCTCAAAACAGAGCTGTAAGGATACATTAATTAATGTTGGTAAATAGTGATAATATTGCAAAGAGATCATCACAGTAAATCTCACAAGGAGATTAATAATTCAATAGAGGATTTGAATAATTGTGCTAATAATGTGTAAGTAAGGCTTGAGCTTACTGAAAATGGAATATTTGATTAGCCTGCCCTCGGTGAGGTTTGTCCATGCTCCAGACAAATCAGGCAGGTGTGCTGTGGAAACAGAACGTGACTGTGCGATTAGGTAGGGTATTACTAACTGTACTCACAAGCGAGTTAAATTCAAGTTGCTCTTCTAATTTTGGCACTCCCTAACTTTTAAGAGCTTGAATAGACCTTTAAAAACATTCTTTTATTACATGCCTCTGCAAACTGAATTCCATGTATACTAATTTTTCAGTATAATTTGGGTGTAATTGCCATATACCCAATGGTAAATAGCAGCTTCCATGAACTTGCAATTTATGTGACAAGTACAGGGAATTATGTATAGAGAAGATAAGCCAGTCTGGTGTTGTGAGCAGGCTGAAATATCATGTACAAATCAGAATCAATAACTCTCCTTTGTTTTAAATATGTAGGTTTTGTGCTGCCTTTCTCTGCTCAGGCTTATTTATTATGATAATCACATGTTCCTGCTGCTCCTGAGAGGCTGGTTTACTTTCCATATGGAAAAATCTTTGGTGTCTCGTGGTGGGAGCACAGGCTGTTGTTAGACATGACATACAAACTGCTCCCTTCAATTACACAAGCACCGGCTTCACAGCATTACAGAGCAATCCCCTTGACATCTCACTGGTGGGATCTGGCGGCCCATAGGCTAGGAGTGCCAGAACAGGCAAAATCAGAACATGTTCATTTTAAAGGGACTTTTGCAGAACGATGCATGAATATTTTCAAAACACACATGGCAGAGGGATGCTAACAACTGCTAACAGCTGCTGCACTGCCAGTCCCCCAGCCTTTTCCTGAAAAGCCTTGTAAGGCGTTGCCACCACCACCTTGATTTTGCCTCTCCTCCTGTCCCTTTCTGTCACCAGAGGGAATTCCTTGGCAGTTTAGGAATGAAGAAATCCTATTGCACTGTCAGAAAGCACCAATATAACATGGCTGGAATTTTTTTCACTGACAGTCATGAACTTATCTACTGTATCGCCCTTCAGCTGTTGCTGGAAAACCAGGCTATGCAGACCTGTGGCCACAACAGACCAGGGTGTAATATGTTGAAGGGATCATACAGCTTGATGAAGCATTGCATTTTGGATTTATCTTCAAAGAACCCAAGCTCCAGTTGATCCTTCTGATGCCACCAGCCATCTCTCTTCAACTGCTTTCAGGGGTTGGCAGCCCCAGCTTCAGACTGGGGTCAGACCTTGCAGACTGACTTCCACATCATTAGGAAATAGTGCTGGTACTTTTACCCATTTATGCCTACCCAAATAAAACCAGGACTTTTGCTTATAAAAATCAGATTTTATCAGTATACAAAATTACACAATGACAGAAGCTAGAACCCTGTTATCTATTCTAACACCAAAATAGACACATAATATAGCTTAATTCTAATGCCAGCTTGTAATGAAATGATCTGTTTTATATTATTTCTGGTCTAACTTCAGACAGCAGATTTTAATCATTTGGAATTGTTTTACAGTATGTGTTTTAATTTGGAGAGGAAGGACTTCTTCTGTCTTCAGAGAACTTCTAAGGCAGTCAGCCAATATAGAAGGTGTATTTGGAAAATTTCCCTTTGTTCAATTAAGACAGCTGGGAGCAATCCAGATTCAATGCAATGCTTTCTTTAACCAACTCTCATCAAATTTATTATTCATTTTTTTTAGCCTAGCTTTCAAGTAAAAATGATGAGGATATTAAACTATGAAAAAACCATTCAGATGAAGGGCTGACTTCATCTCTCAAAAAGCAGGAAAGCCAAGGTTAAAACTGTCACTACTAGGAGACCTCTACAATATTAAAGAGACACAATGAGAGCAAGCTAAAAATGGTATTTCAGGATTAACTCAATTTTTTTGTATGTGTTTGCAGATTTGTTACAGAACCAACTCCTACTTATGTTAGGTGACTAATATCATTGCAATGTAGTAAGTAGGCAAATAAGAGTTAGCCTTTGCTGACTGTTAGCCTACTGAATTAAATTATAGCTTATTTTAATAATTCTTTAAATATATATACACCCCTAACTACTGCACTTATGTTTTTGATATTTGATCCTACCAATGACAGAATGAGTTGGATTTTAAACAAAAATTGGAAAAATAAATATGTAAATCACATTAAACAAGTCTTGTCTAGCATGCTCTGAGCGCTGCCATCTGAAGTGAGCCAGAGAGCCAGAATATAAAATCGATGTCATGTTTAACTCTGTTCCTTGGTCTTACAGATTTTTAATTAAAAAAAAAAAAATAGATTGGCCTTTCCCATGTGTGCACAGATTGGGCTGAATTAAAGATTTAGACTTGTGAATTGTTCCATAATTGGTTTTGATAGTAGAATTATTATTAAGTCTAGCTGTAACTTCAAAATCTGTGGCAAGAATGCTGGCTAGCTAATAATCAAATACCAGTTATTTTTATTATAGAAACATGGCACAGTAATCTGGAATTAAATATGTACCTTATTAGTTATCTGTAAGAATTTTTAAAAATAAAGATTTCCAAAGGTAGAATATTTATTAAAATTTATGGCCTGACAGTGAAAGCATTGCTTTTTCTTAAACTAAAAAAACTAAAAGCAAGAAATATATATATATTTTCCAGCAATCAAGTGCATCTCGAAGTCACAGAAGGTACTGAACTGTAGAGAGAAACATTAAATTGTAATGACAATTGTTTTCACTTCTGAAAGATTTTGTGTTGGTTCTTACTTGCAAGAGGGTTGGAGAAGTTTATGTTGAGATGATCTACATCTGTCACTTCTATGCAAGTTTAAAAATTGCAGAAGGGGCACCTAAACATATTCAAGATTCTCTCTGAGTCTCAAATTCTAAAACCTTTACTCATATAAAAGAGTAACTTATTACCTTTGTAGTCCTTTGTAGTCAGTGCTCACCTTCCACAATGAGGGACTTTTCAGCAGATACACACACTGACCTGCCTCTTTCCTACCAGCTGCTGCCCTGATCTTTACATATAAACAAATTAGTTCTATCCTACAGCAAGGAAAGATTTTTTTCTGTTTGTATAAGCTTAGAAAAAACACTGAGGGCTACTGTTTAAACTTGTCTTTGTATACTTCATGAGTTTTGTGGTCCATTCTTGGTTTGTGCTATTGGGATCTCTAAAATCTCCATCACATTATGTGTGCTGCTTTGCACATTCTCTCACGGAGTTTTCTGCTGCCAACCTTGCTAACTAAAAGGCACTAGAGCTGCCACTGGGTCTAAGTGTCACCAAACTGGGCACAGCAGTACAGGCTGTCTTTCCCAAATTTTGCACACAGTTTCTTCTCCTAAGGTAAAATAGCTGACTTAAACTGGATGAAGATCTTAATGTTGTATTTCTAGTAAAATCCATCATAGTAATATTGACTTGCTGAGGGAATGAGATGGTAATATTAAAGTAAAACCCTTTCACCCACCCTACACAGCTGCACATACAGGTTGGGGATTAGCTTGTGGGGTACCTGAGCTACGCGAGTGGGAAGTCCCTGAAACACGTATGTAGACAGCTGAACAAATCAAACTTTCTCTGCTCTAGTATTACGGGGTCATGTAAGTAGCAGGAGATAAAAGAACATGGCACAAATAGGTCAGAAACCCTCCTGATGGTCTCTTCCATGGAAGCAGCCACTACAGCAGCCTGCTGGAGGAGCAGATGTCCTGTTCCTTCTCCATCTGCGTCTGGAAAAAGAGAGGGAATTTCCTTTCCCTTCTCTTTCCCCACCTCTCCCACTCAGTTTCAAGGAAGAATATTAAAGCCTATTTACTCTGGATTTGTGGAGAGCTCTAAATTCACCCTCTCTAAAACCTTTTTTGACTTTTAAAAGAGGCCTGCAAAGAAGGATGTCCTGAAGTATTTTCAGCGGCTCAGCAAGTCTCAGGTTTTGTAACCTTTGATACAGCCTGGAGCCTTTATTACTGCTGAAGACCAGGTGCTCATCCAGCACTTCAGCAGCCTCTGAAATTGCCAGCTATAAGGAATTAGTGACAATCTTGAAATCCAGGCAGAAGGATACAAACACACTGTACAAAGACACTGGAGAGATTCCTGAACGTTATGTGCTTTGCAGAGCGAACACTTCTCAAGCGTCCTATCCCATTGTCTCCGCTTTGCAGGATTCATTCAGGGATAACAACAGTGTTAATGGGCAAGTAAAGGTCGCAGAGGTTAAATTCGATTGGTGAAGCTGGGACTAGCATTCATTTTAGGTCACTTTAGGTGCCTGTACCACGGATATTTGTGTGTGAGCTCATTACCTCGCTTTCCTTTATTGTCAAGGGAGACATACAGGCAGGATTCAACTGATCTTTATGAAGACATCTATTTTATGCTAAGATGGAATGTAGCTCAGAATTGCCACTTCTTGACTAGAAAGCAGATAAATAGCTCAGCTCAATATCCAAATTTCCACAAATTAATCACATTCCTAGAGGTAAATCTCCATTTCTTCTTACTTGTGGTATTGCCAGCACAATGCACTCTCTTGTAATGGTGACAGGAGTGTAAATGAGATCTAAAACCACATTAAGTTTTGAAGAAAGTTAGTAGAATATAGGAATGGCCAAAGACAAGGACATCACCCTTCTGAATAAGAGCTGGAGAGCCAAGCTTCTGCAATGATCTTGTTCCCCCAGTTACAGTAGGACATTTTTTACTCCTTTTTTTTATTTTCCCCAGTGATTTTTTCTTTCTATGAAAAATTAATATTTTTTACTTTTCCCAAGACAATACCTACATAGTAGGTACTGTAAAAAGCATCATGGTATTACCTGCTTAGAAAATCTCCTCTTAAAATACTATCTCCAAACTATCTTCAACTGATTTCAAGATGAGTATGAGTCAACTCATCTTTTTTAGATTATTAAATGCTAAGAACTGGTTCTTAATTTGTCCCTTGAGTGGATGCTTGAAGCAGGTTCATTGTAGTTTTTGTTATTGTTTTAACAACTTCCTAATTTTTTTTCTTTACTATGAGCCTTTATTATTTAGTATTGTCATTTTGGGAAAAGAGAAATATAATGACCCAAACTGAAATATATCTAAAGCCACTCAGAAATGTTATCTAATTCTTTATTTGTTATGTATGTTACATGGAGAAGTTTAGTTATCCTTGCTTTTAAAAAAGACCAACAAACCACAAACTGAAGATGCATATGAACTTGAACAGATATCTCAGCTGTATAATTTTCCTGTAAAAGAGCAAAACAATGTACTGTTGCTGTGAATTGAACATAAGCCAGGACCAAGTTTACAGACCCACAGGGCTGAGAGATCATGAGGAATCCACTTCATTCAATTGTTCGAAATCAGCAAAGCTCAGTGCCAGACTTAAAGATGGCTTGGTGAGTTTCAGAGAGAATTTTTACTTGTTTATAGCTTTGTGTGTCAGGATTGACAGCAAATTTTATAATTAAACCAGTATCCCAGGCCTGTGAACAGAGAAACTTCTGGAACTTCTGATAAACTTCTACAGCAATACACATGACAAAACCGCAATTAAAACCCCCATTATTGTACCCAGGTTCTTTGGAATCCTGCATTTATGGGGGATTTTGCATCACAGAAAGGATGTGCTTGATTTTCAGGAAGACTTCTGCTTTCCATAACTCCACTCTGTCTTAGAAGAATTACTTTGTTCTTCCTGTGATTCAGACCATTGATTGTAATGAAGCCTCTAAGATGCAGGTTCTTCTTTTACATCTGCATCAAACGCATACAGGAAATCTGTCAGATTTTAACATTTTCTATTCTGTACTTGTATATATCCTACTCTTCCATCCCATGCTCTTGTAAAGCATCTACACAAAAACTTTCTTCAGGAATACTGGAACAGAATGTGGCTGAATTGTAAAACAAGGTAATCGGACATTAACGCTCCAAGGATTGGAGAATTCTAAGTGTGTGAGGAATGCACAGGCAAGGCTGCCTACATCAGATTTACTTGGGTAAAGAGTGTTAGCTCATGATCTTCTGCTGCCAGTGCACAATGGGAAAGAGCTTTAAGAATCCTAGTTTGTTTTTCCCAGTTTGCGAGCAGTAATACAGCAGCAAACTTCTTTTTCTACCTTCAGATTTTTTTAAGGCACTTCAATAACTTTTCAAGGATGTCTGAGTGCAGTGAAGAACCAATACACTAAAAATCAGAGCATGCAGGGGCATTCCTGCACTCTCTTGTTTCATCCTAACAGTCTAAACACTATGGTAACGTCTAACAGTTTGAATTAACTCTACAAACTGCTCTGGCATTTTAAATAAAGGCTTACCACATGATTTAGGCCTAGCTTCATCAATACACCTCAGCTATAGTCTATTTGATGCATTGTAGTGACCACTAAAATTCTCTTTGGTGCCTGATACAGGCTAGAAAAGACATGATGAAGGGCTGCAGCACCACTATTACTGTTATTCATGGTTGAGATCAGACATCTTTCCTACTGAGGGGCTGGAAAGAGACAGCATGCCATCCATATGCTGTTTTTATTCCACTAGAAATACTTGTGGGATGATCCTGGTAGGTTTCCAGATCCTTTATGGGGCACGAGTGGCATGAAAAGGTGGCAGCAGATTGGAAATCCAGCTCCATTATTCCACTCAGTTATTTGTTTGCCAATGCAGATCCTCAACAGCTACTTTTAATCTTTGAAAATGGATAGTTTAAATTCATAACATGGCGACAAGATGCAATCTAAATGAGTTATTCCACTTTGTTACATCAATTCCAAAGTCATTATTGATGATCAGAATGACTATCAAGAATTCTGGACACCTAATCTTCAAAATGCATTAGGTAAACTCTCCAATGTCAGTCTTGAGAGACAAAGACCAGTTCACCTCTAATGAAAAATTAATTTAACGATGACTCTACTATTAATGTACATAAAATGCATACATTACAGTCTAATGGATTTGTATGCACGTTTTGCCTTTTTTACAAATAGTTAACAAACAGCTTTATAACTCAGGTGAAATTCAGTGCAAGTAAAAAACAGTGTCTGCATATAATAGAACAAAGGCTGTTTACTCTATGAATGTTTATTAAAGGAACATAAATGCTTATCACTAATTATCTGAAAAGATACATAAATATAAATATGTTAGCATTGTGCAGTGAGTTAGCCTCCCTTTACAGTAGTCCCACTCAAACTCACCAAGATGAAACACCCACAAATACTGAGTGTTCTGCCCTGATCTGCCAAGTCTGACACTGTAAATGCAAAAAAGAAGTTGAAAAAGGATAAACTTCCATATTCTCCATTGCTAAGTACTGCACTAGGACTTATTAACTGTAATTGACACAGCTGTAAGCCACATGTCTGTCTGTGTGCTTATCAATACTGTTTGTACACCAAAATATAAATTGAGTATAACATGATATACATATTTTCTGTATCACACCCTTGCTGCACCTTTTTTTAAGGTTTTTTTTTTCCATTCATTTGCATTTTCCTGACCATTTTTAGACTCAGCGCCTAGAGATTTACCAGCAGGATTGTTTCACATTGAACAAAGATATCTTTTTTATTGGTTCTGTTCCTCAGGTCTCTAGTGCTGCAAACAGCTTATTATGGAAGGTCTCTAGCACCACTAGCAATGTGGAGAGCACTTCCTTGACATAAAGAGAAGGCAGTCCCTGGGGGTAATAATGTTTACCTTCCATACAGTGAAGCTGGGAGGTTAAATTAGCATCTGTGAAGTACTTGGAATTCTTTGAATGGAGGATGCCATAGAAATGAAGGCTAAAGCAAAGTACATTGTGAAGCAAAAACATCAACAATCAATGCTATTCAGTAATGGCCATAATTTTTCTATTAGCAACACATCGAAATGAGAGTCATACTACTTGTAGATCAGTTATTATTTTAGACTGAAATTTTCCACATAGGCACTTAATTATATACTCAGGGATATAAATAAGTAGTTCAGTAGACATGATCAGTCAGGCAATGCCTGCCTACATGTTGATCTCAATCCATGTTTGCTTCTAGAGGCTGTTCTTCTCTTTCAAGAGTAAAGATTGGTAGTCATCTTTAACCTCCTGTTCTTTCAGGTTCTGCTATGCTTTCTTTTATGTGGCCTCAACTCTGGGAGTACAGGATTATCAATTCCCTTATCACAGTTCCTTCTGGAGATGATTTTAGCCATTCTGCCCACTGGAAGCAGCATTTCTTGATCAAACCATTTGTTTTACATATACAAGTTTGCACGCTAAAAGAGCATTGCCCTTTTCTAGTTATAGCCTTGCATTCTGTACATCACCCCAAATTCAGAACAGTATTAGCCCTAACATATGTAATTTCTAATTTGAGGTAGGGTCAATAACTTGCTCCTGTCAATCTTTGCATCTTAAAAAACACACAACACTTTCCAGAGCTGCAAAATACTCATAGTACCATCACTTTCAAGGAGAGTGCTGGCACTCAGCACTTCTAAAAAATATCCTGTCTCATCAGATAGCTAAACAAAGCCTGAAAAATTTCAGTAGTGTTGGGCCTATTCTTCTCATAGGCTGAACTCAACTTGACATCAGGAAATCTTTAGCTCTTTTTCTGAACTCAAAGTAAATACCAGGTAATTGTTTTCCTCTTAGACTAAGTATTCTACAGCAGTAGGATAAACACAGTTTGGCTTCATTAAGGATGATGCTTAAACATTCCTTTATTGTAATTAGGGTTTTTTTATGTTTTGAGCAGTCAATAATCTGCTTACCCAACTGCAATAAACTCAAGAAGAAATTAACTTTGATGCATATTTTTAAAGTAGTAATTTAGTTTACTAACTAAGGTCAGATGCTGCATCTCCTGTAAAAAGTATGCTTTCTTGTGATAACATAACCATGTAACCTGTGAGAAAACATTCCTACCACGGTCTTATGAATAAAATGAACTCATCTATTCCATGCCAAATCTATGACCTCGGTTTTTTATAGTCCAAATTTTCAAGAAGTTGAGAACAGCTTTTCTGGATTTCTCTTCAAGTATAAGCCTTTTGATGAAATGAGAAAATCATCCCACAACAAGAAGATACAAGGAAACAAATGATGAATACCTCGTAGGCAAGAAAACATGGTCTCATTATGTTCACTAGATTGAACTGCTGCAGGTAGAGCAGCTGTGAGCATCAGGATTGCACTAGGCAATGCCTATGCCAAGTACTTACCTGCATGGTGCATAAGCAAACATAGGAGTGGCCAGTTTTCCTCCTGCACTGGAACACATGGTTTTTGCAATTAGGTGGTCGTTATCAGACTGCACATTGAGCTTAAGAATGGTCAGGAGAACTTGTATTTATCACTCATTACAGGTCTCTGAGTCAAGACTGGAGACTGCAAAAAGCCTGATTACAGTCCTACCCCTGTGAGAGCTGGTGGAAAAACCTTTTGGCTTGGATATAGTTTGAAGCAACCATTCTGTGCAAAAGGATGCATATCTCCCTCTACAGAAAGAGTAGTAATGCCTACAGCTGGATAGCAAAAAATACTGGAAATAAAATTCCATCTCTTACAGATACTCCTGACAAAGAAAATTATTTGTCCTTTTCTGCTTCCTCTTTTATCAAATGATTTAGCCCATTTGGAGAAGTAGAAAAATTCGTTCCCTTTATGGTACATGTCTATCATGAGAGTATGCATGGACCTGCCTCTGAGAAGGACAGGAAGAGCCTTTTAACACACTAATTCATTTTGTTAAGATTCTTTAAAGAGGACATGAAAATCAGAATTTAAGCAGTCTTGTAACAGCAGTCTCATCCCTGTCATACACAGAAATGAAAATGACACCCCAGTCCTGTTGGTGGTATCTGATCACAAAGTCCTAAGTCTGACCAGGTTTTTCTACACAGCATCACACTGAAAGTTCAGATATGTTGTTTGCCTGCAATGATCCCTAATCCTTTTCCAGAGTAAAAGATTTCCAGTAAGTAATCTTATAGGATTTGCTTCTAGATATATGCACTTAACTGCACTGAAGTATTGCTAATGATCCCAGTTTACCAAGCAATGCAAAATCAGAAGAGCTTAGTCTTTTATACAGTTGTGACACGGTCAATATTGTACAAGAACAATCAAATGTGTAAGTCATAAAGTCAAAAAGAAGGAGTGAAGGAGTTGATTGACTACATGTCACCTCCAAAATGGTTCTTAGGTTGCCACTGGAGGCCAGTACAATCAAAAGTGTCCTCCTGTGGGTGTACAGATTCAGTTAAAGAACAACTTCAAGCCTGCAGGAGTAGGAAGTGAGAGCTCACCACGCCATACCAGTCACACTGCCACTTCAAAAGCATAGCTGAAGAATTTGGTCTTACATTAGCACACTGAGCTTTAGGCTCACAGCCTTAGCAAAATTATGATATGCACTGAAAATACCACAATCATTAAAAGATTAGGGATTAAGTATTGCTAAAAACAGAACCAAAAATCACTATGATATACATAAATGCATATATAAGTTTTAGCATACATTCATATATCTAATTGCCTAAATCAGCTTCTTTTCTAGTGAACAGGGGTCACATTTGGTCATAAGGTATTACAATTCATAATCTCCCTTCCCTATTAAATACATGCTTATCTTTTTATGCTTTAAACTTATTTTACCCTCTGGATTGAAAATTGTACTTTTATTTGACATATGTCTGACATCTATTGAACCTCTGCTGAACAAATCTGTTGCTGAAATTATAACTTCAGAAATTTCTTAGCAGACTTTGACTGTCACTTTACTGTACAGCTGAGTATTTCTGAGCCTAGAGCAGTGACAGACAGGGCAGGCAGTGTGTGGATGAGAGCTCAGTCCTGAAGGTTTGGATAGTACCCCACTTCCATGGACCACGAGGAAAATGCATTATAATGAATCCAAATAACCTCCTTCTCAGAGGTTAGCTTCTTTCTACAACACACCAAATTCTGATTTGGTTGAAACCTGCTTCTGCTAGGATGTCAAAAAGCTCAAATAAACAGTTCATGTCACCTGGCAGAGCTCTTGAATGGAGGGTGGGTGGCCCTTCCTGGCTCTGGCTGAAGGCCCACTGTCTTAGTAGCTTTTGCCTAACACTCCTTCTTCCATCACCTCCTGCAAATATTGGACAACATGTAAAATAAAAACATGCTGTAAATGCATATAGTATACATAAGAGTACTCAGAATATTAAAGTTACTTTTGCAGAAATTGACAAGTTCCAAGAGCCAGAGAAGCAGGTAAGAGATGAGGCTGAGGCTTCAGGATGACAGCCTTTATTGATTTAGCAGAGCAAAGAAATTAAATTGCCTTCTCTTGATAGTCTTTTGTTTTTGGAAGAATAGAGAGACTCTTCCTCCTTTGCAAATCATTGCTAACTGCTTCTCAGCCATAGTTTGTGCTACTTGTGCTCAATGCAATCTACAGTATGTAATGCTTCAATGTCAGAGCAGACAGAAGGTGGGTAAGTGACAGTCTGAACCATCGCCGGTTCTGTACGTGATGGCCACAGCCAGGATACAATCACTATTGTATTAAAATGCAGGTATTACAGCCGGACAATTATTACTATTGTTAATACAACAACAATACACCATTTACAGCAAAATGCTGGCACTTTGTCAATATGAATAACAAAATAATACGCCTTTAAAAAAAAAAAATTGGTTTTGCTCAAAAAGAAAAATTGAATGTCCACAATGCCAAGGTAGGTTAAGCATCTATTGTCTTTCCATGGATCAAAATGTCTATGGCACATGGAATCTGGATTTTATTTCAGGTGGCATTCTTCTGTCTTTGCAGAAATGATGCAGTTGTGATCAATGCCTTCAGAGTTACTTTGTGTTCAAAGACAGGACCATCAATTAGTCAATGAGCAATAAATTTTAAATGTCAATTAGTAGTAAGTTATCTGTTTCTGTATACTGCTGCAAATCTGTTTCAGGATAATGTCTGTGAAGCCCAGCATGACTTCACCCAAATTTTTGATAGATGTTTCCCTTCCCATTATCAGCAGCTTCAATGGAATATTAAATATTTTTATTGAAGTTAACCCGCAACTTTCTTAAATTACTTCTCACATCTGTCTAAGGTCAATATAAAGCTGCTATTTCTACATTGAATATGTTAGAATATAGATTATCTATACAAGTGGCAAGTTAGGTAGCTTTTGGTACACAGACTTGTTTAAATAATTTTGTACAAGATTAGTGCTCAGTGCTAGTCTTAGCCTGCTGTGTTGAAGTTCATTATGCTTCAAAACTCCAGACTTTTGCATTGGAGGCTCTACCAGGATTACAAAATTAACAACCAAAATCAATGCTAAATAGTGAGGAGTTTCACAGGTACTGATTTTCATGATTACATGACTTTTCCTCCATTTCTGATATGTGTGTCCATCTGTCCCCTTTCTGGTCTATTCACCTCAGCATCATTGCCAGACGTAAGCCAAAAGCTACTCCAGCAGCAAAAGCTACCCTTGTGATGGGCAGGCCCGCTAATACATCAGTCAACAGAGGCCTCTAAGATGATACAGATTTTAAGGTTGTCCTGTGGGAAGCATCAGCACAGCTGTTTGCTATGTACAGAACAGCACAGCACATGCCAGTTACTGCCTTTCTGTAACCATCAACTCTGCCAATACTCCAGCCACTCCATATTCTGCAGAATGTGACCTCAGTTTGACATGGCTTAGTGACCACTAGAAGAGTCCATTAGCTATTCTTTGTGTAACTTTCTCTCTCCTGTTAGTTCTCTGCCTTATCTAAACTAACATCTTAATTTTCAAAGTTCTTCAAATACACAAAAGAGGCATTTCCAATGGGATGCAGAGTACATACCTACACCTCTGAGCCTGTACCCTTGCTGTTGTGTATTGCTGTTCTCTTAAGATTCAGTAGTTGAAGTGGTTCTCCAAAATGTAACGAATCTTCTACCTGGGATGTATGAACACATTCAGGCTATGTCCTCGGGCCATTTTTCTGACTGGAAAATTGACAACCTGCTTTAATTTCTTATTGGTGCTTTATATCACAGCAACCAAAGGAATTACAGCTGCCACCAAGGAGGGTGACAAAAGAGGTTGAATGAACTGTTGTGGACAGAACCCACACAAGACCAAGCAATGAGGTTATATTTAACAGCAAAAGCACAGAAATTTCTAGGTATTGCATGATTTGAGTATCTACTGTTGTTTTGCTGCATCTGTTGTAGGGGAAGCATGCTGGACCTGTCTGGGTCCATCAACCTGATACCAAGTCAGGAGGATGCTACTCCTTTGAAAACTCTTCTCCCCCTCCCCAGAGCTCAAGAGATCTGTTCAGGACTGCTGCTATCACTATGGTTACAGCCAGTCTCTCCAGGAGCTCTGTTTGTACCACTGGCCCTAGGAGTAAGAAGCAGCAGAGCAGCAGCACTGGGCCTAATGCTGACTCAGGCCTAAACAGGATGGAGTTTAAACCTCTGCCTGGTCTATGAAGGCAGGAGGAAAGGGTATTGAAGCTGGTTGGAGTACTGCAAAACCTGACAGGAGAAATTGGGAACAAATTTTAAAAAAAGCAGAATTATAGTGATAAAACTCTCACTTTTAAGTGTACTTTAGTGTATGAAATAGAGTCTACATGCTTTATGTCACCCAAGACATGGGCATCTCTGGTGCAGAATTCAGGTGTGAGATATGATGAATCAGCCCCTAGACATGCCTCCTTCCCTCCAAGTGGGTGTCTAAATGTGAGATTAACACAGACCAACGCCTTTTTTCTCATTTCAAATTCAGTTAAGAATTACCTTTGAGCATTTGTCTCAAAATGGCTATTCACTTTGTCATTAATATCTCTTCTCTCCTTTAAGGTTTCCGTTATGAAGTTGAAAGCACAAACAGTCAAGAAAAAGTTGACAATTTGGTGTTATTCTTAACAGCAAGAGCCCTTTCCAGATGTTTATATGGCCCTCATCTAGACCTCCTAGTACTTTCCACTTCTGTGCACCTGGGTTTCACAGAGCCAGCACACCAGGCAACTTCTCAGGAATTAGTCTAAAACTACCTTGTCAAATGGTAACCCCAACCCACTTTCTGTTTAGGCCTGGGCAGCTCCCTCTGTGGTCTCTCCTTATTCAATATGGTTCCTATTTCCTGTGTGGCTTTTATTACAAACATGAACTTCTGTTTTGTGGGGTTGGGTTATTTTTTTTCCTTTTTGGGATAGTGCTTGGTTTCAAATCCAAAAGCAATACAGCTTCAGCAGATCACATCCCTTCACTCTGAATTTTAAGGGTACTGATGTCTTCTTGTCTTACCTTTTCAAAGCATCAAAAATTCAGATGACATGCTTGTCAAGAATGAGATCTGTGTGAAATACCACCTAAGTATCTTATGTCAGATGAGCCTGGTTTTGCTCAACAAAATCTTTGTCTGTGGAAGTCAATGGAAATCTATCCTCTGGCTTTAAAAAGAAATAGAGGAGTCCCGCATAAAGCAGTGCTGACCAAACGCGACACAGATGTAAATAAGACAAAATTTCACAGTGGTTTTTATTCATTGGACTGGTTATTTATTGATGAATATGCAAGTAATGGCAGATAAATTAAAATCTTCAGAGGCTTCTGCAATTGCATTATTGCAGTTTGTTCCTTTGGGTGCTTCAGATGGTGACTTGGCCCCTGCTGCCTTATAACCAAAGTATTGGAGAATCTCATTATTTGCGTTTAAACTCAGTTTACGATGCATACATTTTAAGGCAATAGTACAAATTATCCAACTTATCTTTTGCTTAAATATTTTGGCATAATTAAAATATAAAATCGGTATTAACAATCATAGTTTTTGGTGACTCAGATGAGAATCTCTGTGACAGACACTGCTGATAACAATATGGACTACTTCAGAAAGTATCCAGACCTCCAACTGAAGAGGTACACTAGATGTTAATAAAAGTTGCATCACTAATTAAATACTTTGCCCAGCATAAAGTTGAAAACTGTCTTGCTCGCAGCAAACAAAACCACTCTAAATTTCTGCTGGGTGGAATCAGCAAACTCCAAAATACTTTATATACTTTTTTTTTCTTCTAGTTAAAAAGAAACCTTCTTTTTTAAAGTCAAGCCACTATAAACTCCTGTCAGTATTACCAAGAAAAGTTCAGAACTCTTAATGCCACGAATGGAACATGGAGTATCTGTAAATCCCAACTGTTTCTTTCCTCTGAAATCAATTGAAAGTATGACACCAATAACAGAATGCGAAGTAGAGAGGAAAAACTGTTTGTGTGCCTCTGCTAAGCCATGCTTCTAGCTGCCACAAATCACTCCATTAATAACAAATTTCTAGGAATGGAAGTTAACATTTCTGAGATAAACGAAGCACAATTTCCAAATATTATTAAAATTCGTCTTTATTCCAACAGTGGACTATAATAATGCTAGAGAACACACTATTCTATTACTTTTCTGTACAACTCCAGTGTTTAGTCATTTGCTACTCATTACTGAATAGAGCTGAGAAGCACAGAGACATTCTCACTATTGGAATATGAGAGTCCCACCTACAGGAACATTCAAAGTTTCAAGACCCCCAACGCTGATTGCTTACAGCAACATACACATTACATCTTTTTTGAAATGAAATTCTTTTCCATATTCAAACACTTCATTTGAGAAAACCTTCAAAACTTGAAATCCAAACAACTCTGCTCTCCAGACAGAGAGGAATTTAATGAAGAAGTTTAATCAATATCATAAGCCTGAAAATCCTAACACCTTTCTTCAACTGACACAGCCACCATTTTAATAGCTATTTTGGAAGATATTTCCCATAGAAAAACTGCCTTGAACTTCTGAGCATTATTTTAAGAGCATTCCCAAGATTTTAGGCTGCCTAAGATTTAAAATCTCCTGGTTGTTAGGTTAAAAAAAAAAAAAAAAAAAAAGATGAAAGAAAAAGAAGTAGTAAAAAAGCTGCTGTTTCATACTGTCACAGACACAATCCCTTGTCAGTATTCTGCTCCTGGCATAATAAATGAAAATGGTGCTTTATGTCTTTGTATGCAACAAAACCCAATTATCACTTTGTGTGCACATATCTTCAATTCTGACTGTACATAATGTTTTTTCCAGCTAATTAATAACATGCACTGACATCGCCTTCTGAAATTTGTTCTACCGGCAGCTCGAAGTAATTGCTACCAGTGCCATTTCGTTTAGACCCCACCCACTTAAATCACTTTACTCCAAAACTAAGTTCAAGCAATTTATGGTAATATATGTACGCCACATCTCCCAGTACTCCACGGATCGCTCCGTTAGGCTTCAATTACACAACGAAACTGTGGCAATATATCCTCCCGAGTGCAGCGCTGGGTTGTAACCAAGACCTTTAGGGTATCTTAGATAACAGAAAGAAAACCCTTCTGGGAACATATTTCAGATGTCTTTGATAGCAATAACAGCATCATAACGATATGATGGAGAAATCTAGTCTATGTGCAGTTTTGGGATCCCTCCGGGCGTTTTTTCAAGCGTTCACGACAGGACCACGACGCAGACAGGGGAAGCATCAGCGGCTTCGGCTCCGCGGTCCCCTCCGTGCCCCGCGCATCCCCACCGGGACAGCCGCGGCGTGGGAGCCGCCACCCCCGGGATGAGGGATGCGGGATGCGGGATGCAGGATGCGGGCGGGGGGCCGGGGTCAGCTGACTGCGCCGGGGCACCGATCTGCGGCGGCAGAGGCAGCGCCGCGCCGGTCCGCGCCGCTCCGTCCCGCCCTCTGCACCGGGGTAGGGGCGGCGCTGCTGCGGCAGTACGCGGGGATTAGGCTGCGGGAGGATTAAGCCGCCGGCTGGAAATAGCAGCGTCGGCTCCCGGGCGTGGACGCCCAGCGCATCCCCGGCGGCGGCGGCGGGAGGGGCAGCCCGGCCCGCACCTGGAGC
>VXBX01008609.1:3727316-3738474 GCA_013400415.1 Scytalopus superciliaris
GCTGCAGCGGGGCCGGGCAGGTGCGGGGGGGGCGCCTTTCACCCCTATCCCGGGGGCTCGCACCTGATTTGTGTGCGACCTCCTTCAGCCGCCGTCATTATTTCCCCTTCATCCGTTCCTTGCAACGCCTAAAATACCCTTGTGTGTGCCCCGGGCGGCTTCCAGCGAGAAGGAGGCTTACACAACGGGGCGGGGGGGCTGCGTCTCGGGAGGGGCCGCGCTGCCCGAGGGACCATTGTGCGTGTGTCCCTGTGCCCCTGCCCGTGCCGTGCCTTCCCCCGGCCATAAACCCGGGATTCCCCCTTCCCCTCCCGTGTTTTCCGCCCCTGCAGAGCAGGCAGCAGCCAGCACGCCGTTCGAAGATGTCGGGTCAGACGCTGACAGATCGCATCGCAGCTGCTCAGTACAGCGTTACGGGATCAGCCGTAGCCAGAGCCGTCTGCAAAGCCACCACGCATGAAGTGATGGGGCCCAAGAAAAAGCACCTGGACTGTGAGCATCCCTTTTTGTTTCCCCAGCGGTGGCCCGGGGCTGAGCAGCCTGCCCGCAGGGTGCTGTACTGGGCCTCGGAGCCAGCTGGCTGTCACGTTTGCTCTAATCCAGCTTGCAAAGTGTAAGGGTGCTGGGGAATCTCCAGGAGGGGATGAGTTATTATTGCATTTCTTCTCTTATTGCATAATACTGCTGTTTCGGCCATTTTTTGTTTGCATGACCTCTTGCCTTTTATTTAGGGAGACAGTGCTCCTTGAGGAGCAAGGGCTTGGAAAGAGGGGAGGGAATTGGACACAGGGCAGAATGGACACACGCTTGTCACTGCCTGCTTCACTCAGGAAGGCTCAGTATAGGCTGAGCTATACATACATGCTGTGTCCAGAGCTGGCCAAGCACTGGCAGGAGTGTGCCCATCTCCACAGCAGAGGTTAAGATGATGATGTGCTTAAATGGCAAGGCACAGGGATAATGCTGTGCTGTAGATTGGGACAACTTTTGGAGATCATAAGGGTTGTTGCTAATGTCCCAAATATCTGACAGCAACTTCTTGAGCACTCCAGTTGTTTGCATCATGTTTTATTGAAGATGCTGGTAGCTTTGTCTCATAGATTTATGAAATATTCTGGACTGACATTAGCTAGTTAAGCCATCATACAAGGTTAAAGGCAAAACACCTGTTAAAAAAACCCAATAAACTAGTGATGTTTTGTCATGACAATTTCATTTCAACTGTCAGTCCTTATCTGGAGACACCAAGTAGTGGAATGGTGAAAAAATTTAGTTGCGTGATGTTAATTGGCCTTGTTTATCAGTAGTAGCTCTGTCCAGCATTGAACTTGGCAGATCAACAGCAGGTTTTAATGTCTAAAATTAAGTGGGTTTCCTGTGGTTTTTTGGACATGGTAAGAAATACTTTCAAGTAAAGATCAGCAGGTTTTATACCAGGCAGTCTCTTGGCTGCTGGCCATTGCTAAGTAATGCTGGTGCAGGTGTTTGTAAGTACAATTCTGATGATGCTGTATTTGTTAAAAGGAGGTAGTATTACTTCTGGAAAATACTTCCAGATTTCAGTTCTGTTGACTTTGTAGCTAACTCTCAAAGTGATGAACAGTATGCTGGTCTTTCACTGTATCTAAATACTCTTGTATATATGTTGAAGAAATGCTGATGTAAGCAGTATTGATTGAAGTCTGACTGGAGTCTAAAATGTTTAAATAGATCACTAGTCTTGATATCATGTATTCTGTCTTGTTTTCTTGTATATTTTAAAAAATCATCTTGGTTCCTATGTTTTTATTTGGTAGCTCTTGATACTTTTTAATTTGTAGGTTTTGTCTGGACTGTCCCACTGTATCTGTTACTAGAGGCATTAGCTTAAAAAAAGCATAGCTCTTATTTAAAAGCATGTTGTGTCTTCGTGTGTATGTGTGTGTATACATATATATATGTATGTCTATTAAATAAAAATACTGTCTGGAATAGGCCGGATTAAAGTTAGGTTGAAATACTTGCCAGTGCTATATTAAGGACTCTAAAGGGTCTGTATTTGTATATTGGTGCTAATATTACTACTTCAGAAAGTGAGTGTAGTAGAGACAAAAGCCAGTAGTATTCCATGCAATTTCATACGTACCTGCATGTCAGACAAACAAGGAACTGCTCATTTTTTCCTTCTGTTTTCCAATCTGTATATAACACTTCAGAGTTTAACTATCTGATATGATTAAGGACAGAATCTTGTCTGTGAGAGATATGCATGCTCAAAATTGTCAACTATAAATGAAAATAAAGTTCATGTTTTAAAAGAGAAAATATTATCAGGCCCTTAAACCTGAGGCATATCCTCATAACTGTGAATTGATAGGCAATTCCTTGAACTCTGACATGCCTCGTGAGCAATTGTTAAAATGGGCTTTATTTATTGTAATGACAGAGTAAATTACAAGTTCATCCTCTGAAAGATCAATGCACCTATGCATACAGGAGGTGCTGCTAAGTGGAGGTAGGTCTGAACCACATGGCTAAGTGCATTTCAAATTGAATAAATAGCATTTGAAGATAGGGAGAATGAAAGGTAAAACTTGCCAATGCCTTACAATAAGTTTTAAGGGATGAACTATTTAGATCATTAAAACTTCAGGTACCAGAAAGAGATGGTTGGAGTGATGACTTTTTATGAAGAGCTGTAATTCTAGTATTGGTGTTGGGGTTCTGTGTCTGTAGGGAACTCCATAATTTTCATTAGTGGTTTAGTAGCCAGGTGTCATGTCACATAACCTCTCTTCCACTCCCCTGCTTGGCAATTGGGCCTTGTAAATTAAATTGAGAGATCAACTATTTAACATGAAGTAAGGAGTCCTGTACGGATAGGATACAATGATG
The DNA here is from genome assembly GCA_013400415.1 of Scytalopus superciliaris. Lineage (NCBI taxonomy): Eukaryota > Metazoa > Chordata > Aves > Passeriformes > Rhinocryptidae > Scytalopus > Scytalopus superciliaris. The sequence goes on from VXBX01008609.1 coordinate 3,730,191, forward strand.
TCTGTCCTCATATGTTTTCTGCAGAAGATACTAGTTCCAGAGGTTATAGATGACAAAGTGTGGGGTGTTTTGGTTTGGGTTTTCTGCTGAGTACTACTTACAGGGAGTTTACTCTCAGGAATAAAAAGTATGGTTTGGGCACGAGTGCGTGAGTGTGAGGAAGGGACAAAAGAACAGAATTGATGTCTAATGTGAACAAAAACAGAGCTGCTAAGCGTTCACTTCTGTGTGTTTTCCTGTACTTGTATATTCAGATACAGATTTTGATATAGGTGCTGCTGTCCTTTGGCATGGGCTCTGGGTGCTGCACAGGCTTGTCATGTAAAGAAGTACTGAAGAATGATTAGATTCCTGTCATATGCACAGCAAGATTTACCGTTTTCTTGAACTGCAACTCTCAGACAAGTGAATTTTCAGCAACTGCTGGAAGTAGTGCCAGGTGGCATTAAATGTGCTTCTCAAGTCCCTGTGGGGAGAAAAGGAATGTAAATCTGTGTCTTGGGACAGTTGATATGTTAGGGCTCTGACCATTTTGGACTTATCAAAATGTTGTCATCTTAAAGTTGTCTTAAAGTCACCACAATGATGTGGATTCATATCCCTCAGCTAACCATATTGTATTAACTAAATTACAATTATATGCAGCAAGTGAGGAAAGCCTTCCCATGAAAAAGTGGGTATTAGCAACTTTATTTTGATGCAGTGAGAAGGGCCATTGCAGAGTGGGTAAATGAGGCATATGGACTACATTAAGGATATATAAACTGATAGTCCAACTGGGAAGGCAATCCTAGTGCACAGCATAGAAGTTTCATTCTCAGAATTGTCCTGAAAGATGTGTTAAGGCTTCACTGAGGGTTTAATTGTGTGGGACAAGTAAAAGACTGCTTTCAGCCTCAGAAACTTAAACTTGCGATGGTATTAAAAGGGAGGCGCATTTGAAGAAGGGAAATGACTTTCGAATGTGAAAATACACGCTAGATGAGTGAGAAGTAGGTAGATTTGAACTCGTCTCCTTTTATAGAAGATCTTGCTCAGAAACAGATGGTCAAGCTTTTGATTAGGGAAGTGAATTGAAAACCCGTGAGGTTGTTGCATCTACAGTTGATTGTAACAAGTTCCTGTTTCTGAAAGTGATAAAAATGGTTGGGATTTTCCTTGACTTATTTTGTTGAGTGAATTGCTTTGCGACAGAGGGAAGTTCTGGAGTGTATGTTCTAAAAAGACCACAGGGTGCTTTCTTACTTCTTCAAAATAATTCTCATAAGGTAGAAGGCCCTTCCAGAGGCCTAATCAAGAGCTGGGAGATGTTTGTGAAAAGTGGAAGCAAAGCGGATGAAGATCAGGATTCAGTTTTCTGTGGCTGTGGAGATGGCTTGTGTATTTGTTGTAACATCTTTCCATCTCAAGTCTAATTTTCCATGTTTGTATGTAGCTGGCAAACAAAGGATCTGAAAGGAAATTTAGCTTAATTCATGGTGGTAACTAAACTGCAGGACTGGTGTCAGTATTTTGCTTATACAGATAACTTTTTTGTGTGCAATGTTCTACCTTTTTTCTGTAAACTGTAGGGTTGACCTAAAAAGTTTGAATTGCTGCGGTCTCTACTGTTGAAACAGAAGGGTCTGTTGACCAAAAACAATGGGTCAAAATTAACTTTTTTTGCCAAAAGCTCAAAAATGAGCCTTTTTGTCAATGCTCAGTAAAGATGAAGTTGCTAGGTCCCACAGATTAGTCTTAGAAACCTCTGTCTCATTCCTGAGGAATATGTCTGTGTCTGTTTTTTTGGGAAAGGTGGAGGTCAGTGGAGCTGTCTTGAATCCCTAGACTTTAGTGACTGTTAACTTGGTAGTAAAGGATAAGGTTAACTTGGATGTGCATGTCAGAAGTTGTTTGCTGTTGAAGTGATTTGAGGAGTGTTCCAAGTCTGTTGGCACGTGGGGCGCTTTCCTAGCGGGAGTAGTGCAGCTGTACTGCATAGCTCTGCAGTCCAGGTGACACTTTGTCTTTACAGCTGTCGAAGTATCTTCAAGAAAATTGCCAAGAACGCAGTCCCTGTACATACTGGGCTTAATCCTTCACATTTTACTAATGAAACTGCTTTTGTGTGTCTCACTGTATCTTGTATTGCTGTAACTTGTCACACTTTGTATGAGAGAACTAACTTTGTTTAAAAGTGACTCTTGAAGATCAGCTGCAATACTGTGTCTTGGTTTTTGTTGTCATAGCTGGGGTGAATTTTAAATTGTGAACTCCTCTGTCACCCCAATGAATTGTTTTCACACCTGAAAAGAAAAAAAACCCAAGCAAGCAATTCCTTTCTTTAATTCATTAATGGATATTGAATTAGCATGTTTATTTGTGCGTAAGGACTTGTCATCAGTCTTTGTGTGGAATAGTTCTCTGTTTCTCTGGGCATCTACCATGTCCTTTCTCAAAACACTGTTGAAGACACACTTGATTTGGAGGCATGTAGATCTCTGAATAGGAGTAGAAATGCCTTTCTTGGGTAAAGGGGAGCTAATAAGAAGGCTTTTTAGATTAGTTGTTCTTGAGTATTTAAGTGGCATTAACTTTAAATTCCCCCCCTCAGCCCCATACTGTTTTTAAGGCATGTGTAATACCAAGAGAAGGCTGCCCTTTTAATTAAACTAAGAGTTAGCTAACTAATAGTTCTTCAAAATACATTTGAATCAGGGTAGAAGTTTGAACTCATGTTAACATATGAATGTTGAGGCCTGGGCAGGATCACTAGATCTTGTGCATTTCAGTGGTTCTGTGTTTAAGTTGTCTTATGGTGCCACGCCTAAGGAAAGGAGAAGGGAGGATGAGGGAACAGAAAAGTGGGCAGGCAGTGTAATATTAAACTTCTTTTCATCCAAGCAGTGTAATTTGATAAAGATAGATTGACTAGTCGTACCCACCATCCCCTTGGCATCTCCTCAGCTGAGAGCAGATATTCTTAGTCTTCTTCAATAGTAAGCAAGATCCTTCTGTTAAAGGTGCTTTGTCAAGGTCATGGATGACAAATTCTGGGACAAGTCAGGTCTTTCTCTTGCACTGAGTTCCATAAGTAGACCTTGACAGTGGAGTAGTTATTTGTGAGATGGTCAGGATGACAGTGACCAGCACATAGTTTTAATCACTTTTCTTTAGTAGCTGAGTATGTTTCATAATAGTCTCATATGTTACTTCCTTACATCTGGGGTGACAGCAATTGAACAACTTCTAAACAACAAAAAAATCTGCAGTTTGATTTTCTGTGGTTTGATTCGATCTGATCTGTGCCTCTGATCTCCCAGCCTCCCTCTTAAACCCTATATCTTCTGTGCCTGCCTTACATGGAGGTAATGTCCCATTAGTGACATTCTCCAAGAAAATGCTCAGTAGGTGGGGTCACTCCATGCTTACATGTCTCTGCCATGTGCAGGATCCTCTGTGCTTAAGAGTAGATGACAGTCAGGATAACTTTGAAGGACGTAAGTCATATTGGATGCTATTCATTTTCCCTGCTTCTTGCTGTATTGAGAAATTGGTAGCCAAAGAGGAGAATTTCCTGTGTAGTTCCCATTTTTGAAGAAATAGCAGAGGCACACCTGCTTCTAGTATTTTTCTGCCACTGCTCAAGATTCTCGAGGCTGTTTTGCTGTTCCTGCTCTGCTTACCTTCCCTGAGTACTGGTTGTCCAAGCTTTTGGCTGCAGGGCTGGCCTCTGCGAGAAGAGATCACGACACGCTCTGTGCCAGACACAGCCAGCTCCGTGGTGAATTCACTGCAGTACACAGCTGAGCCTATCCACCCAGCTTGTGTTACCTCAAATAAAACAAACTTAAGAAAAGGCAAAAAATACTGGACAAGCAGAGGAAGAGGGAAAACAAAATGGCAGAGGGAACACCAAGGTTAAGGTGGAGCAGGAGGTGCGTTATGGTGCTGGAGCAGATATCCCCTGCAGCCTGTGAAAGAGATCCCTATTTTCAGCAGTCAACAGCTGCAGCATCCCCTACAACTACCAAAACCTTGCCATGTGCACCCCGTATACCCCTTGTCCCTGAGGAAAACAAAGGGATAGACCTTCTACAGTCAACTGTGCACATACAGTATTGCTGAAGGAGCTGGCTCCAGTGTTTATGGGGGGTGCAAAAATTGGATGTGGAGGGATAACATTATATCCCTTCTCTTAGCCTTACTATAGCCTAAAGATGAGTCAGTGGTACCGAACAGTATCATTAAGTTAACATGCCCTGTTCCTTTTTGGAGTTTCTTTTCAAGGCACAGATTAGGATACTAGTAAGGGTGGAAAAGCACGAGTTCTGCTGCGTGCCTAGGGGAAATACTGAAGTCTCACCAATGAGTGTCTGATGAACCTTGAACATCCAAGCTTGAACACATGGCATGCAGATTCAGAGCAATGTTCTGGCTGGTTTGGACAGAGGAGTTTCAAATACCATGAAAACTAGAAAGCAAGGAATAAAGCAATCCGGGGTCTGAATCTCAGCACAGAACATATAAAGAAAAGAATGGGTCATCTGGCACAGGGCTAAACCCTGAACTCAGTGATAAAAGAGAAGAAACCTACCCAGTAGCTTTGCAGGCAGTGCTCTGTAGCACAGGGTTTGCAGCAGTACTTGCATTCCCCTGAGTCAGCAGTATCAGCAAGATTGCAGCATGAAGCCTCACTGGTAAGCTCATATTAGAGTATCCCAACCCCATCAGATTCAGCATGGCTGCTTGATTTTCCTTCTGTCCAAAATTTCGCTTGGATGAGAGCTAGTGGCTTAAATTAATCTGAATAAACCAGAAGCTGGCAATTGACACAAGACAATTGGAATATTTAGCAGAGGCTACCTGAAGAGTATGGTATAGCCTGCTGTTTCTGGAGTCTTGCAAACCGTATACTAGACCCTTAAAGCAGTTTTTAATGCTTTTAATCTTGCTATTTTGATCATGTTTACTTTTGCAGAGCTGGTTGAAGACACTCAATATAAAACAAGTTTTGCTTGTGCTCATAAAGTCTTCTCTTTAGGTTGTGAAACACTTGCTGAAGCAGTTGAGAATTGTAGTTTACTAGGAGAGGGAATATACTAGCCATCTGGACTAGCTTCACAAGTGCTGTTGGACATCAGCCTCGAAGTGAATGTAGGCGGAATACTAGAACAGTATTTTCTAGGCTGCTGACAAATGGGGCATTCACTAGGCATCTGAGGCTTGCAGCTTAATTCTAGGCATAGTGTAGGAAATGGCAGTGCGCAGTATTGCCACTGACTTCTGGACAAGCCAAGTCTTAATACCCTACTGTTCCTCCTTCCTGCCCTGGGTAATGTGATCTCATGCTTTGTTTTAGATTATATCTGTATCTTAACTTAGTTTAATGAAAGGGATGGCATGCTAAGAGGTCCTGGTGCTATGCTGATGTGTATTTATGTAATTTTCACTCTGGCCATTTGAGCTGAGGCAGCATTGTCAGGCAGTTGCCTTCCCTAGAGTCTGTTTTTTCTAGCTATTGATAAAACTCAGATGTATTACAATATTTTTTGTAGAGGAGATTTTGGAAGTACATAGACATGATCATGCTTGAAGACCACCAAGAAAGCAATCCCTGCCTCTCACGTGTGCTGAGAACTGCAGGTTGCAGACAGGACGTGCCTGCAGCCTCGGTCTGACTCGCAGCAATAAACTCTTTTTGGTCATAAGCCAATAAGCAACATTACCACAGGTAGAAAGCAAGCTGGCAGGAACTCCTGTGTTGCAGTAGAGCTAGAGAGCTCTTAACAAAACAGTTGAGCTGTATGCTTTGCCAAGGTTGCTTTACTGTCTCAAAGAAGGAATGAAAAAGAAAGCAACGTTCTTTGCTCATTGTTTTTAGGTGCTTAGGAGACTAGGTTATGGCTGAGATGTGAAACACCTGTAAGGGTACATTGAAGAGTTTGGTGTCCACTTGAGCTAAGATTATTCTGCCAAATGACCAAAGGACATGTCTTTTCAGGAAACTGTCTTAAACTTTGCTGTCCTAAAGTGATGGGACAAGACTGTGACTTGACTACTGGCAGTACAGTCCGTCTGCCTGACTCTTGGCCTGGCATGAGCATGGATGACACAGTGGCAGCAGGTGCTTCCATAGCAGATGGTCAGGGGTTAGCCTGCAGAGCCTGGCAGGCTCCTAGTGCCTCTGGCATAGTTTTCTTATATGTCTTAAGTCACTCTGGTAGTTTACAGAATGTTCTAAAATGGTCCTTCACGAAGTGAGGGAAAGACATGACTGCTCAAAGCATGAATAAAACATGCTGACTTGTCGCCCACATTCTTTAAATGTATGCAAGTTTACAAGTTTAGAGAAAGGTCCTCAGAATAAGGCAGTGATCAGTTATCTTGCCACAGCGCAGGACTGCAATAGCTAGGGTATATATCTTTACACATATTCGAAGAGCCAACAAGGATGCACTTAGGTGGGAGCTCAAACTGTTTTTAAAAGGACTCTTCCTTTCAGTTCTTGTTTCAGGGAGTGTAGGACTTGTATGAAATGGGGAAGCCAGCTGGCTTGCTTCCTGGCTCTAAAGGCTGCTGTTTCTCATTACATATAGGTTGAATATAGACAAAAGCTTTAAAATATCATTGCATCAGTTCTTTAGCAACCCTGGAGTTTTGAAACCAAACCTTTTTAAATGGAGACGTGGCTTTGGATTTTGTTGCTTGATTCTGGAATCTGAAGTATGGTTATTGTGCCTGTAGCTCTTAATCTGTTTTATAGCTTCATCTAAACCTACTAATAGGAGAATGTACATTCTGCTAAGGGACAGCAAGCCATAAGTAAGTCAGCGTATCTAGTGTGCCAGGGTTTTCAAAACACATCTATTTTATCATGAGTGACGTTTTATTGCTGGCATGTGAAATAACAGTATTTTCATATGTGAGCCTTGCCTGTGACTTTCTGATCTTTCATTCTATGCCACATAGAGTCTTTCTGGTTTTGCTAAGCTTGGTTTAAACTTCAGATTGCTTTGTTGTTTCTGAATGGCAAGAGTGTTAGCAGGCAAAGTTTGCTATGTTTGGAATAAGTGAGTTTAAGAGCTGCTTCTTGTTCACCAGGCAGCTGGAAATTGCTTAGACAGTATTATGAGAAGCTAGCTTTCCAATATAATGCTCCATATTGTGCTTAGGAATTTAATCAACACTTCTGGATGTTTCAGTCCAGAGATCTGACTCCACACAAAGCTTTGCTGTCTGGATGTGAGCCTGTGTGATGCATTCTAACTTCCCCACTCATCAATAACTTGATAGGAGACTTCTAGTGCCACTGGCAAACGCATCAAGCAGAAGCATCGGTGACTTTGAACTGTTGATAGCAACTTATTGCTGTCAGGTTTTTGAAAATGTTGATAGTCTTGACTGTGTCTTCTATCTCTCAGGTGGATGGTCTGTTGAAATTAACAGATGTTTTGGGATTTTCTAGCAACGTTAAGAAATCTGCAGTATGTGAAGAGCTGCGAGCTCACGTTGAAGAGTAAAGCCTATTGGTAGTAGGTGTTAGCTTTTTCAGAATTGCTGAAACTTAAACTTGCTTGTCTGTTGGTCAGAAGCAAAGAATATTATTTAACTGATGTAGTACAGGGGAATGGACATACAGGAATTGCATGTTTGGTTTCATATTTTACTTTATTTTTTAGCAAAGAGAGAGTAAAACTGTCTAACTGTGAAGGACAGTCAGTTTGTGAAAAAAAATGGTTCTAAGGCACAGCATTCACATGTGAGGAGCCCTCTGGTTTTAGGAGGTCTTAGGGTCTTTTTGTTGCTTTATTATAGATATATAGATACAAGAAAAAAAGGGATTGAAATTATGGCAATCATGTTATAAATTGCTTGATACTTGGTTGCAGCTGCTTCAGTGTGCTTCCAAGAGGTCATACTGTTGCACTGGCTGTAAGGAGAGGTTTGCATTGCACTTTGTTTCTTTTTCCTACAGATACTGCCATGTTTTCAACAGGACTGCCTGCATGATTGTGGGTATTTCAGTGCTAGTTAAGAATTTCGGGTTAGGTCATCATGTGGCATCCAGTGAAAACAAACCGGACTCTGAGAATAATCCTGCTGAGGGAGTAGGAAAAACCTTGGACCATGGTCTGGACACTGAGCCAGATGTGTCAGTTTTTGAGCTTGCCTACTCAACTGTCCTGTTTTCAACATACAGGCTGTAGCTAATCACCATGTCACTGAACCTGCTTGCACATTGTCTTATCCACACCCAAGTTTGGTGGTTTTTTTTTTTTTGTTTTTGGTTTTGGGTTTTTTG
>VXBX01008609.1:3738553-3823194 GCA_013400415.1 Scytalopus superciliaris
TTTAAAATGTATTCCCGATGTGTAACAGCTAAGTAGTGCAGCTGAAATATCAGGCTCCTTCAAATATATTTTTGGTCCCATTCAAATTTGTAGTGGACTACAAATTGCTTTTCTGGACAGAGTTGATAGGCTAGTAACAGTTTCATTTCTACCAGTTTATTAAAACCAAATGGTTTTCTGAGGAATAGAGATTATTTGGAGGTAGAATTCTCTCAGAATAAAAGCGACAGCAGCACAGACACTGAAATAGCTCACGTACCCTGCCTCAGTTGATTACCACTTTTTGCCAGATGTGTTTGGAGTGTAAGATCAGCCCAATATGTAAAGGCTGATTAGAAAGTGCTGTAGTGCAAAGATTACAGAAAATGTCCTGATGATGCTGTGACAAACATGAAATCCTTGTGTTTCTAGTGTGGCTGTACTGTTCGGATAAAAGCTGCAGTTGGTCCTCTTACTGATATTCCAGTAAGCAGCCAAGTGATAAGAGTTATGAATTTATAGAATAAACAGGTATCAGCAGGAGTTGGTCACCTTCATGGAAGGATAATCACAGGCCACAGCTGGAATGCTGGTATCCAGTTGTGGATGTGCCTAGTGTCAGTAGTCAAATTGACAGTAGTCCTTTAAGTAGACCTTACTGACTTTTATCCTTTTAAGCAATAACCTTGCAACCCTGTAACACCTTTAAACTTGCTTTCTTGTTTTCAAGGGGAGCTAGGATGCAGCAGGACTGTCACTTTAGTGCTTGCATGGATGGAGAAAACAATTCCTCCCCTTAGAGGAAATTGAATAAATGCTTTAAAGGCTTGGCAGAAGATTGGCTGGTGGCTGCAGTTTCATGCTTCTTCTCTGAATGAATGTGTATTTTGGCTGAGGCTTCCAGGTTGGAAGTGCAGAGTGACATGTCTTGTAGAATGAGATCTGAAATTTGCCATGCAGGGTAAAAGTTCCTTTTCACACAAAGTTATTGGTCAAATACTACTTGTAATGTTAGTAGGGTTTTTTCCATGTCCCTTCCTCCCCTGGAGTTTGGCATCTAAGATGGCATTATTACAATAGGATGGGAAATAGCATTTCTCCAAGACAATTGCTTATGTATTTTAACCTTACAACCATTGGTTGGTGTCCACCAAATGCAAATGGAATTTTGCACATCTTAAACTGTTAAGAGCTGTGCAAAAAAGGTAGCGCAATATGGATTTGTGGCTCAGCTTGTATATGCAGTAAATCAATAACAGAGAAGTTGGCATATATAGCTCCAGAATTACTTGATATTTCATAAGCATAACATAAGCAGAACTGCTCAGTTCTTGTCTTTGAGCAGAAAAATGCATATTTCTGTTAAGCTAGTTGTGTGGCAGAATTTGTGTGGAAAAAGGGTTTGGAGTGAGTTCTCTGGGTGAGAGAAAGGGATCATTTAAGCAGTGATTTCTCATCTTTGCTTTGCTGAACTTTTATTCTTGGGTGAGACAAAGTCTTTGGTATTCAAAGTGAGTGAATTCTGTACAAATGCAGTTTAAGATTGAACTTCTTACAACTTTGAACAGGGAAAAGGTGCCATAACTAATACTGTTCCTATAGTGAAGCTGCTTAAAAAAGCTGTGGTGACTGTAGTTGGGAAGAAAGCAGGCAGCATTCTTGGACTATGGGGCCTTTCCCCCTTTGTTTAGTGTTCTGCCTTCATTTGTGTGAAGCTAAAAAGCTGCTTTCCGTAGGATGTTTGTACTAGAAAGTTTGTGTAGTGTATCTTCTGTTGTTCTGGGTATGTGATTCCTGAGTAAAATTGAAGTTTTTATTCTTCTGATTAGTTGGATCATGGATGTCAGCAAGGTTTCAGACTTTGTTCATGAAATATATTAATCACTAATTAATTAACAGTCTTAAAGACCATACTTAAAACCCTAATGACTGCTGCTTAAATTGAGCTGCTGCTGCTGGTCTGACTGTCATCTTTTGGTTGCACTACTCTCAACAAGAGAACTCTAATGTAAACACTGAAGGTAGTAGACACTGTTCCCCCCCAAAGGCAGTGGAGCTCTAAGTTCTGGGAACTTTTAAGTAAAAAAATATTCATACTTCATGGAACTTGAAGGCATTGCTTATGGCAAGATTATTTTTTTTTTAACACAGTGTAATCACATTTTTCCCCTGTTATTTGTAGGCAGAGAGACAGCTGCCTTATTTGCACCCTTTTGGATCCCATAGAAGACCACCTGACCGTTGGCTTTTATTTTCCTCTTTCCAAGAGAGCTGAACCTGAATGTCTCAGTAGGAAAAGCCATGTGTATAAATAATTAAGGACCAAAAGGGACACAAATCCAACATAATTGGTTTAATACTGCTAATGATCTGGGGTGGTTTTTACAGATGACTTAAAGCCTTGATATGTTGGTTAAGGAGGGATGCAAACTATATGGAAGTGCATTGGAATAAAATCCAGCAGTATTTGTGGAAAGTAGATTTTCTGCTTTGTTTCAAAACAGATAATTGATGATATAGGAGGTGGTGCACTGTTGTATTTAAAAAGGAACATGGAGATAATAATAAGATGATTCTAAGGCTAATTAAACTCTCACTTAGAGAAACTGAAGGATGCTCCAAGAGAAATTTGCTGGTACTCAGTCATTTGCCCTGTCTCTCCACAGACTCTTTGTGTGATTGATAGGTTCTGCAAAACACTTGATAATATGGGTAGTATGAGTATGTCTGTGAGTAGGCAGAGGGGAAGAAATTGTATATAAAATCTGGTCTTTGTGGGGGATGCTGTCGTGTGGTTCAAAGGCTGACTGCCCTGACTTCTCAAACTTCAGGATCTGCAGCAAGTATTTGTCTTCACAAGAGTCAGATATATTTTGGAAAGAGGAGGTCTTTAAGGCTGGAGAGAGGAGGCAGCAGTCCCCTCAGGGCTATATCTGCATTACTGGGAGTCTCTGTAGTGCCTGGAGAGCATGTGCTCAGTGGGAGATTGTTTTGATTTGTTGAGTTGGCATAGGCATGGAAGTGCCAAGGCAATGCCTGAAAGATGTTGGACTTCAGTAAAGGCCAGGCTTGCAGGGGTCAAGGTGAGATGTAGCAACCCTTGAGGCAGACTTTTGGGGAGGAAGGAGGAGACAGCAGGAATTGCTGTTGTGCTTGGGGTGAGTGTTACAAGCCAGATTAAGATGCATCTGGGGGTGAAAAGAGTAAAATTTAACCCCACAAATAAATTCCCAGCTCTTTTCTGGGGAATTGTTTGATAATGAAAGCCAACAGCATTAAATCATCTAATGTTCTCATGAACAATTACTGTAGGAGCAGAAACTGGTAACTTTGTTCTGCTTTCCAGTACTGTTTTGTGGTCACCTGTGTATGACCTTGTGCAGGCCTGAAAGTTCAGGCCTTGCATTGGTTAGCACAATGCTGTAGTAGCTTCTTGATACAGGTCTGTGTCTTGCAAGGGAGAACTCCTACTGTTACTTGCCTATTTAGTTGAGGCTTGTAAATTCTTACTTTAAGCTGCTCTTGATTAGCCTGGAATTAGAACAATCCTGCGTTTTCTTTTCTATAGGTTCAAGGCATTATTTAAATACCTATAAGGGAGAAAAAAAACCTTCCGAAGACTATTGTAGCATTCAGTGTAATAGTGAGGAAGGTCTGTAAGAGATTTGGCAAAGTTTAGGAACTGAATGTATGACACAGCTCAGATGCTGAGGCAGCTTGTGTGTTAATTCAGTCTGGAATGACAGCTGCTCTTAAGTTGGCACTGATATCCCTCTGAACAGAGAGGTCTTGTGCTCTGCTGCTGTTTCTCTGCATACTGAAATGTAAATTGTGAATAATTAATTTTGAACTGGGAAATCCCAGGTCTATTTATTAAAGAATTGAGGCCCCCTTCAAAAAACCCAAAAAACAGAACACCAAACCCACAACGAAATAAAGATGTATAATCTCTCTCATCTTTAAAAAAAAATAAACCTCTCAACTATAAACTAGTTTTTAATGTTGCTGAAGAAGTCTGAAATTCTGAAACTTTCTTGCTGTTCTTTTGTTGTTGTTGTTGTCGTCCTAAGAGTTTAACAAACATTAAAGCTAGTCACATCATCTTGTAGTGGTCTCTTTAGAGTGCCATGAAGAATTAAGACATCTGAACTTACTTCACTGAACCCTCCACCAATCTTTCTTGATTTGGCAGGTTTGTCTTTTTGTTAATGATGGTATTAATTACACTCTAGCTTTACTTCTATTCCCTAATTAGTTTGCACGTGTTTTAAGTCTGGGTCAAAAGGCTGGTCTGTCAAAGGGTGTAAAGCCTGGTATTTAGGTTTCAGTTATGGCGTTAAAGAATTGACAGCCATGTATTTCTTCTATGTGCATTAATTTTGCACCTCAAAACTTAACTAGAAAAAGTATATTGAAGTTCAAATTATAATTTAAACGAGGATCCCAAGACTTAATAAGTATTCAAAATAGCAGCTACCAAAATATGAAAATAGGAGAAATCATGCACTGTGATCCGGCAATTATAATTTAGTCCCACAGTAAACAAATGGATTCAAATGAAGGTTATATAGGTATTTGTTCTCCAAGTACTTCTTTTCTGTGACACTCATGATGAAAGCACTTGCTGCAACTGCAGTATGATACCTGATTGCTTACTCTGCTTGGAATTTGTATTTGAGCTCACTGTCTGGGTTTGGGGATTAGCTGCCAGTGTACTGGATCCCTGCATAAACTTCATCAGGAAGGAACCTTTAATCCTTTTTTTGCCCTTCTTGTGTGTGGAATGGAATCAACTTTGTGAGATTGCTTCATATGGCTTCTGTTGGGCTGTTCTTTTGTTAGTTCTTAATATTATCTATTTTGTATTAACGTGTCTACCTGTGATTTCCTTGGAAGATTAAAATTCATTGGCTCTGAAAACTAAGTTTCCATCCAACCAATCTGAATCTGTATCTTTTCAAAATGTAGTTTCTAGATTATTTCTTGTTATATGCTTTCTCTTTCCATGTACCTATTCTTCCTTACCACACTGAAGTAAAATTATTTTTTTCCAAGACTTATTTTAAAATTTACCTTAGCCACCAAACTCTGCTGTCAGCTTGTTAAGTTAGCCATATTGGTGAGTTGTTCTGGATGCTGGTGATTGCTTGTTAAGCTGAGACTGTGGTATTGGGGAAAGAAACCTAGGAAACTTAAGTACCTTATCTTTGTGGTGTGGCTAAATGGGAAACAGCTCAGCAAGAATTACCCCCCCCACATACCCCCCAATCTCCGTTTTCTGTGCTCAGATGATGAGTGACATCTTCATGCATGGTTTAATTCTTTTCTGTGCACTGAAAGTAGTAGGCTTAAATTTAATCATGCCTCTCTATTTGGCACACTATAATTACTCCTGTCCTAAAACATTCAGAGCTGCAGACTGAGATGCTGTACCCTCCAGCAGTTTGGAGAGGAGACAGAAATGACTGACTGACTTTAGAAGCAGTGCTGTGGCAGCATATAGTAGTGCCTTGTATCCTCCATTGCCAGCATTGCTGTGGGTGGACTCCTCTGAGGTTTCATTATCTAACATCCACTGATGGAATACACAATTTAAGTGGCTTCCATAGAGAGCAGCATGCCAAAGCCCAGGACTGAAAGCTTCCAAATTTGGTGTGTGTTTCCTTATATCGAAGACAGATGCTGTCATCTGCTGTAAAACCTCTGAGCAAGGTAAACAGTGAGCAAACCACTTGTGACTTGCTTCTAGGCTTTTACAAACTGCTGTCTTCTATAATGCATTAATCAGCAGTACAGAATAAAAGATTATTGGCCTGTTTGCACAATAAGATCAAGGAGAATTGTTGGAGCTCTGTGAGCTTGAACTGCTGTCATTCAATATCATGGTTTTACTGCTGTAATACTTTGTCTGCAGAACTGCCTCTGCCAAGGGTAGTATTACTGAGGTTATACAAGTCAATCTTACGTTTCAGAAGATGTTCTGAAAAAAAAAAAAAGCAAAACCAACATCCATAATCAAGACAAAAAACACCATGACAACAAATATTTTAAATTCAAACTGGGTAAACAGTTCACGTAATTTTTATCTGTTGTCTCATTATAGAAAATAATTCCCTTGGCCTGAAACTTAAGAAAACTTGCAACCTTTTTGGCCATACAAATGACACTTTTAAACTCAAGCACTGTTTTCCCAGGCTTCTCTGAGCTAGAGATTTCTTGTATCTGAATACGTTTGTATAATAGAATTAGAAATACCCATAAAAATCACTTGCAATGAATGAAAAACCCCAAAACTAAACAAAAAACAAACAAAACCCAACAAACCACAAAATCAAACAAACTAAACCTGAACTTTTGAATGCATCTGATACGGCAGTGTGGGTTTCCGAACACATCAGGTGGGTCTCAATAGCTGCTGTGACTCATCGATCTGTTTGGACAGACCTGTCCTTTGGACTTTTCCTACCCTGCAGAGATAGAATCAGTAGTTTAAGAGCAGATTGAACCTTAGCTTTCCACTTTTGGGAGTATTAATGCTCTTCATGATATGGGGTTATGTAGGGAAAGGAAAGGAAGTTTTTAAAGTGGTGACCCTACTGCCCAAGTGAACTGAACTTCTGTAGAGCATTTACAGCAGACTTGCATAGTTTAGGTGTGCAAAGATCAGTCTTCTTTTAAAGTAGAATAGCTGGCAATATTGAATGAGTTGAGTAGTTGCATGAAAATTTCTAGTCTGGGGTCAGGGGAGAAATCATTAAAAATTATTCCTCTGAGGGAAACTAAAAAATGAGTATTTTCATTAGTAACACAGATACTGCTTAGGCTAGTAGTTAAACTTTTCAATTTTTTCTATTCATGTCTTCACACTTCAAGCCTCAGCCCTACAATTAGGTGTGTATTCTGTGCTCTTTGTGTTGCATGAAGTCATCTCCTGAAGTCTTGCTAGGGCTGTGTTTGGCACCACACAGGTTTGGGTCATGCAGTTGCAGTACTCAGTGTCTCAAAAAGAGGTAGTAGTTTGTAGAAAGTAATTGCTGGCTGCCTAGCAAAAGCCTGTCAGTAACAGGTGATGTAGTAAATCGCATCCTGTCAGTAGATGTGTGATATAGATGCTAGTGGAAAGCTTGATTCCCTACTGTTTATGATTTAACTACTTAATTTAATGCATTCTTTGATGCAAGTCTGCACTTTTTTAATGTGAAGGACCAAAGCTGTATTTTGTTGCTGTTCCCTAAGGCAGTCAAATGTCTTTTTCTGTGTAAGGTGCAGTTGCTTGCAAAAAGACTATTATTCTTCAGTATAAACTAATGTCTGTCCTTGTGTTCTTTCCCACTGTTGAAGAGTTCTTAATGCATGCCTGAATGCAATCTTCTGCTGTCTGGGTCTGTAGAGACCCTAGGAGGTGTGCTGGAGTTGTTGATGAAACTAACCTTTGGGGTGACTAGAGTAGCTGTTTCTGGTGATATGTCTAATGGCTGATGTGACTGGGTTCAGCGTGCTTGATGTATTACCTGTAAGTGAAGAATTCAATAATACTTCTATAAGGCAGTGGCAATGAACTGCCACAATTAACTTGAAAACCTGCAAGCTTTAAGGTTACGTGCAGTTGTGCACTCTAACTTATCTGGGATAAAGATGGAAAAATTGTTTAGTCGTAGCTCAGGACAGAATTGTTGGAAAACTAGTATGGCTGGATGAGTTAGTGCTTTGTTTTGGGTTTTTTTAAAATGTGAACTTGTTGTTTGTCATAACCATGGCCTGCAGCCTGGTGGTCTGAGAACTTGGCCATGCTGCAAACTTTTTCGTCTTCTTTGTAGCACCTAATGCCTTCCTTTTCTCTCTCCTACAGACTTGATCCAAGCAACTAATGAAACAAATGTGAATATTCCTCAGATGGCTGATACGCTTTTTGAGCGAGCAACGAATAGTAGCTGGGTGGTCGTATTCAAAGCCTTAGTTACCACACATCATCTAATGGTTCATGGAAACGAGGTAACAGCTCTCTCAAGACCTCATTGGCACTGAGCAGATTCCAAGCCAAAAATGTTAGTAGTACAAAGGCATCTCTTTTGAACCAGTAAGGACCTGAGAACAAAGGGCAAGAATGGTTCTTGAAGAGAAAACTTACCTTTAACAACATAGTTGGGGGCATGCTGATTATTCATCTCTCCATTTATAAAATCATAAGACCAAGACACAGCCTGTTCCAGGATGTTGACAATTTATGTGCTGTCTGGAAACAGAGCTGCACAGGATTAAACATTACCTGGGATTTTTTGACTAGGGTCAAAGTTGATGTTCTGACATGTGTGTACTGCCATCCAAATAGCTGCCCTTTCTCAGCATGAGCATTAAAATCTTTCTCTGTGTGAGCATTAAAACCTTTCTAGAGCTGTAAATTCAACTTAGTAGCCTTTTCGATCGAGTTTTCCTTTCCCTTGGTTTTCATTGACCTGTATAGGTATGTCTCCATAAAAAACAGAAAGCATGTTTAAAGAACTTGAGTATGACTGTGAAACAGTTCCTCCCTAGCTGTATAGAAAGTGTTTGCATGCAATGAACTTCTCACAGTGTAAAGTTTTACTCCTATTTTTTCATTCCAAGTTTTGGCCAATATTCTCCTCTGATTTCTCTAACTGTTTCAGGGCTGTTAGTCCCTGTACTTCATGTGGGACCTTGCTTGCTATTAAAACAGGCTCTCAGCTTGTCTGAAGCTGAAGGCTGCTGGATTAAGAAGTCTGGGACTAGCCCTGGATATGCTGCTTTGTAAGCAGATAAATCTTGTACTCCTTCAAATCTCTGAAAATTGACCATTTTTATCGCTCTTTCCACAATCTGGTTTGTATTTTTCACAGAATATATATTTTTTGTATATACAGTAGAATATTTCCTAGAGATTCCAACTAAAAGTAGTTAATCTGAATGTATGGAAAAAGTTTTGAGGAAGGTATTGCAAGCTAAGACAAAAATCTGGCGTTTCGTGTCATATGCTGGAAGTAGACTGTTAATCTTCCTGCTAGCAGGTACAAAGCCTTCAGATACAGCCTGTGATAAGAAAAATAACTTTGTGTTGCAGAGATTTATTCAGTACCTGGCATCTAGAAACACATTGTTCAATCTCAGCAATTTTCTGGACAAAAGTGGTTCTCATGGTAAGCCTACTCGTCTATAATCTTAACAAGATTTTAAATAAGATACTATTGTTAATTTGCTCCTTCATTCATAAGATGTAAATAATATCAAAATGTGCTACTGAAGACTTTTTAAAAATACTTGTTAAATACAGGAGCTCAAGTGAACTGCTGAACAACTTCAGAACAATGTTTCTCATATCCTGCGATATTTTTACTCAAAAGGTGAATCTGCAAATCCCTTAAGTGCTAGTTGAAATCTAGGCTGGGTCAGCTATCTCCTTAACTGTGTTAAAGTTGAAATGGATAACTTTCCATTCAGGTTTTTGTTTTTTAGTTACTCTTAAGTGATAATTTAGTTGCCTGGGGACACTGAACTTTTTAGGCATCATCTATAACTATTTAGTGGGGGAACTGTTGGTACCAAAAGAACTGGTTCATTTTTATTTGATGGGAGTAATGGATTTAGAAAGGTGTAGGCAGAAACTTGTTGCCTCTAAGTCTTACAAAGTCTGCTTTTCTACTTTTTACTCTGGAATTATTAGTGATTTTTCATTTGCCCCCACTGAAGAGGGAAACCTTGTTCCATAGTAGCTCTACTAGAGAAGAGAGAAAGTGTAATTCTTCAGCTGTCAGAGAATATTTGTAGACTGCATGCAGAGTGCAGAAATGCTACAGTAATGGGCAAAATCAAAGCAATGCCACATTAATCCATCTCTCAATGTAGACATGTGGCACCAAAAAGTCTTTAGCATCTTTTGCATGTGGTATCAAAGGGCAGGAACAAAATTAAGCAAGTACTAAAAGTGTGTTTTTCTAAGCAAAGCATACTATGTATGTTCAAAGATACTGGTGTTTGGCAGCAATGAATTCTGTTGACTGCATCCATGTGTGTTCTTCACCACTTTTTTTAAAACTTAAGTTGCCATTTCATAGATAATACAACAGCGTGTCATAGATGACGAGGCATTGGGTTTGGTAGTATTGTGCTTGAGTTGGTGGAGATACTTAATGGTGAGAGACACTAAGGAAAAATGCAGTCAGTGACTAAGTTGAGGGGTGTGAATTTTTACAAAGATGCCAGAAAGGGACCTGCACTGAAGAGAAGGATGACTTGCCTTCTGCACATGTATCTGTAGCTTAGAGGAAGAAACTTTGAAGGACAGACTGTAATACTAACTGCTTAGGGGTTATAGGCTTGAAGATCACTGAAGTTTGAGATTGCTTGAACAGTATTACATACCCTGAGGATGTCTGGTGTAACAGTTCAAGGAAGGGACTAATCTCTGTGGATGCCATCATAGTTTCTTTGTTCTGGTAAACCTAGTAGGGAATTTTGAAGGTCCACCTAAGAGTTGGAGTGACTAACATATCAGGACTAAAATATCAGGAGTGTTTAAGTTGAAATTGATCTTTATTCTGCAAGTCATATACCAGTTAAGTAAAAACTTTCTGCTAAATTGATATTTTTCTCCATTATTAGAGGGGTAGGTTTTTCCATCCAGGAATGTTACCTCATAATTGTGTGGGAGTAACTAGTAGGTTTCCCCTGGAGCCATCCCACTGCTGCATTGGATAAATCTGGTGGCAGCAGTGGTAGATTGTTTTGGTGCATCACTGCTGTTTTCTTCAGAAGCTGGAAGATGTCTTGTGATGCCCGTTCTGTATGTGGAATTGTATAGTGCAACAGAAATCATATAATCATAGGGTCTGTTGACTGTGCATTATTGTTTAAAGAACACCCAAGCTAGCATGAAAATTAAATATAAAATGTGTAACTGTTTTTTGCAGGTTATGACATGTCCACCTTTATAAGGCGCTATAGTAGATACTTGAATGAAAAAGCATTTTCCTACAGGCAAATGGCATTTGACTTTGCAAGAGTGAAGAAAGGGTAAGCAAAGTTTAGATACATAAATTAATACGGCTGCTGTGAAATCTTGTTTGTGGCATTACGGTCAACTTTATTTTCTCAGTGACTTTGTTTGTATGCTCTTTGTGTAGCTACAATGAAGCACCAAAGTGGTTTGATTTTTAAAGTACTTGTAATTGTTCAAAAATGGCTGAAAGAGGAGAAGAAAGACTGGGTAGTAAGGCAAATGCTGAAGACTAAAGTAAGGTGCCTTGCAGAACTGGGAGCTTTTGGTGCTAGGTGTTAAATCTGACTTATTAAATTGTGCTGCTGCAAGACTGCGTTTAGGATTTGGAGAAGGAAACACTCTGAAACCATATTTAGGTTGTTTCATTATTCTCCAGATACTTTCCCTAAGAAATATTGCTAATTACAAACAAAACCTGAAGTGAACAGGTGAAATTCTTAGCAAGCAACAGAGCAAACAGTTACAAACGGAACAGAACACGGTTGTAAACTTCTAGTTTTATTTCCCACAAGCACTGTGTTTAGAAAAAAAAACCAGTTAGCCCATCCTAGAGTAGTATGTTGGTATCTATGATAACATTGTTTTGGTCTCTGGCTCCTCTAACTGAGACTTTAATGGCTCTAGATTCTCTCTTGAAGCACAGACAAACAGCAAGTGGCTTAACACCCACTGAAAGTTCGACTTAAATGACTGCATACTAAAGAGGCTCCTGCTAATCATGAGTTGCATGCAGGATCATTCTGGTGTATTCTGCAGCTTGGAATTCTGACCTGTTAATGCTGGCATCACTGCCAGGCTGTTCTCTCCTGCTTCTCAAACAGGCAGAAGGTGTAGGGCCTGCTGTGACAGCTTTCCTGTGTAGCTGGATGCCATTCCCTTAACTGAGACCACAAACATTCTCTCTCAAACACTTGATGTTAAATAAATTTAAGTTTGGGTTGCTGGGAATCCTACTATTTCTGCCTTGCTATATGGTCCTGGAAAGGCTTTCTGTGCCTGTTGTTTTTGGTGCTCAGAACAAGGTGCTGCCTCAGAGTGGAGCATGGAGTAAGTAAGAATAGTGGTATGCATTTCCAGAGAGGAGGTGCTATACCTGTCTGCAGCCAGAACAGGACAATACATAGTGGTGGTTGTGCAGGTTTGTGATAATGAGAGATAAAAATGAACATGCCTGAAGACTGCTAAAAGACTATGGGCGACAGTTAAGAATTGCTACACATCTATGGACACGCCAGTAGTGAGTTGTCATTAGTTATTCATAACAAACTTGACACACAGTGGTTATCAGTTCTCTAAGTACTTCTGAGGCAGTCAGGTCAATTAAACTCACAGTGTTTTCTTTCCATAAAGAGATCAATCTCTCACATTCATCACTCCCACACAAAACCTTTCCTCCCCTGCTGTCAGGGAGGGTGGCTGGATGAAGGACTTTTCATGCCAGCTCTCATGATAATGTGAGAAGCAGGAGAATCAGACAGTGTTTTTGAAATGGTTTAGAATGAGTTATAGCTGCTTTAAGCATTAATTTAGAAAACAGATCAGTTTGGGGAAAGGGAGAGGGGAAATGCCATGGTTTCTAATCTGTATTCCCTCTTGCAGAGCTGAAGGTGTAATGAGAACAATGGCTCCTGAAAAGCTGCTGAAGAGTATGCCAATATTACAGGAACAAATTGATGCACTGCTTGAATTTGATGTATGTATTGAAGCTAACCTAGCATTAACACTGGGCAACAACTTATAACTGCTGCATTGTAGTGAACGCATTTCACCTTGTAGGTAATGCTCTACTGATCATTCCATTGTGTGGGCCAAAAAAATTCCCTTTCAAATGTCCCAGTGAGGTAGTGTGGTGAAGGATGGTCCTTTCCTGTATGTGTGAAATGTGGAGCTTGCTCCTTTGGTTTTGTAGAGAGGGAAATTGGAGTTTCATCTTCTGCATCAATGAGGGGAAGAAATGGACAAAACAAGGAGACTGAACATTCTTTTTTTCTGTCTCTTGGCAACCAACTTCTTTTGGGGAGGAGGGAAAAGCCCATTAAAATACCACATGTACATTGTTTGGCTTCTTCAAAGCCTTTATCTGGTTTTCAGCTGTAAACTAAATTGGCTAAAATGTAATCTAAACTGTTCATAGAAATAGGTGTGTATAAAATGTATTTATAATGCCTTGAATGTTGGTGGGATTGTTTATCTGACCTAAGGATAAAAGCAGGAGTCAATTGTTGCATGAGGCACAGTGTAACATTTCAAAGAAGTATTTGAAGGAATTGATCTTGAAGTTCTTCTGTTCTTGGTGGGCAGAAGGATACACTTTGAGGTGGAAGGCAGGGCGCACTACAGCTCTCAGAGGAAAGCCAGGAAAAGCCCTGGAAATACAAGTCTCACTAGTGTGTCTTTCATTCCTGGCATAGGAACTGTGATAGTGCTCTCAGAAGAGGAGATATTTTTAAGTGAAGGAATATTTATTAATAAATGAGCACTTATTTTCTTCCCAAGTTAATGGGAGAACTGAAGGGGTCTTGACATCATTAACCCCAACTGTATTATCTCATAGATGATTGGCATTTTGTTAAGTTCTGCTGTAAATGGATGTCTTTTGTCCCCTTTCATTAAAACTTTGTTAATAGCATTCTCTGCCTTCTTCTTCCTTGTGATCAAGGAATCAAGGCTGTGATGTTTACTGTTGATGCAAATACTCCTCTGCTGTACTGGATTGTTTTGGAGTGGTGAGAAAAATTAAATCCTTGATCTGCTAACCAGAACTTTTGGTTAGTGTATTAGCGTGAAAGCTTCAGGCTTGATTCTGTCTGTAACAGCGTCAAGTATCTGGTGTGAGCCAAAACTTCTGATTGTATTCAGCACTTCTGTTGTAAATAACTGATATTTTATTTGTAGGTTCATCCAAATGAACTGACAAATGGTGTCATAAATGCTGCATTCATGCTTCTATTTAAAGATCTCATCAAACTTTTTGCTTGCTACAATGATGGGGTTATTAACTTACTAGGTAAGTAGCCTCGAGTCTTTATCTCACGTATCACAAGTGAGTGAAAAATGAGTTTCAGATCTGCTTCAGTTTTTTTACTTAACTTTCAGTAAAGCTACGTTTTTCTTGACTGTTCTGTTCTGAAATGAGACAATTTTAAGCTGTAATTTCTTACGTTAGTGTAGCGAGTGATAATGCTACGTGGTAGCCTTATATGAAGTGATACACTCCTTTAATAACATTGCTGATCTGTCTGAAAGCATGACTGCCAAAGCTAGAACTCCTCCAGAACCCTACCTACCATCAGCCTACAAAGTCTAAAGGAGGCTGTGAGCATGTTCTGAAGCTCAGGCAGCCTGGTGTGATCATCAACACGACACCGTTTAAGCTGTCCCTGCAGGAGGCTGCCTTATGATCTCTAAAACCTGGGGGAGTTGTAAACTGCAGGAAACATAACTGACCCTGTAGAAAATGAACTTCAGCTACTAAAATTTGTGAATACTGCATCTGGTCTATAAAGACAGATAAAAACTCAGATTGCTTGGCCAGCATGACTGACCTAAAACTGTCTGCACCTAGAACAGGAAGAAACAGACATTGTGGCCATGCTACAGAGACTGAACAGGCAAGAGGATGTTCCTGAGCTGTAAAGCTCAGTTTCTCGTTTATCCATGTTGAAGTGTTTCCTGGTGGTTTCATAAAAATCCCAGGTGTTTAGACTGAAACTGTAGGCGTGGGAAGCTTATGAGACAGGTACAATTGTGTTGGGCATGACAGTTCAATTAGACAATTAGACAATTTCTCTGTCTGCTGCTGCTTAAAGCTTAAGTTCAGGTTGAAGTGTGTGACAGCTGTGTTTAATAATGGGCACAAATGAACTTTAGTGAGCTACTTAAGTGAAAAAAGTACTGTTCTTTGGAGTGAAGGCAATTTGGGAGAGGACATACATTAATATATGTTTAAGTATCCTTAACTATTTTGAACTTTAAGTTTGGTAGCTACTTCACCTGTTCAGTTTTTAATCTTTAAAAATATTGTTTACATCACACACAATGCTGTGACTGGTTGAGGTGCAGTTTTATAGTCTATATAATCTTATAGCAGCTCAGCAAGCCCAACTCCTAAGTTCTACTAAGGACTAGGAATGCCACAAGATTAGTGTTCAAGTAGAAAAATGTTA
The DNA here is from genome assembly GCA_013400415.1 of Scytalopus superciliaris. Taxonomy (NCBI): domain Eukaryota; kingdom Metazoa; phylum Chordata; class Aves; order Passeriformes; family Rhinocryptidae; genus Scytalopus; species Scytalopus superciliaris. The sequence continues at coordinate 3,753,710 of VXBX01008609.1, forward strand.
ATGTAGTGCCATATTCTTGAAATGTAATTTTTCTGAAACGTAGAGTTGCTAATGAGTGCAGACCTAATGTAAGACATCTTAACTGAAATTTACCAAATTATTTCTTTAGAGAAATTTTTTGAGATGAAAAAGGGACAATGTAAAGATGCTCTTGAAATCTACAAACGATTTCTAACTCGAATGACCAGAGTATCAGAGTTTCTTAAAGTTGCAGAGGTAAGTGACTTCCCATCTTCTGGAGTCTGGCACTTAAATATTTTGTGAATTGTTTAGCACCAATATAAAATATTAATTGCACTTGTTAATAATCTGTCTCAATGTATATAAATGTACAGAAGTCAATGGATCTGCTTGTTCAGCATTTCTTGAAGTAGTTAAGCCCTGCTTAAAACTTCCACACTTCCCTATGGTGTAGCCAGCCTCAACTTTCCTGGTTAACATAACAGATTACATGATTCCAAATGTACCAGTATTTCTGAGAAATGCTGTAATAAATGCATACTTCTAGGACAGAGCTGAACATGAGAGGAAGATACAGCAATTAGTAATAAAAGCATACTGATCTTGTAAGTCTGTTTTTTTAGTCTTTGCAGCCAACACCAAGTTAACTGGAATGTGAGATTTTTCTGGTTTTGTTCCTTGTTATCATCCTCTTATGTGGATAATAGGAATATTACATGGTTAATTAACTCCTTTGCTGGGTTATCATTTGTAGTAGTTGGCTCTTTGGCAGAGGATGCACATTTCCCATCTTTCATACTTCATTCTAATGGACAGCAGTAATGAGCTGAATAAAAAGTTTATTTCTTTGCTAATTTACTTTTCTATGAAGGCCTGAGAGACTCCCTAATGACTTGTAGTGCCAGATATAAGTATTGAATTTGAGGGAGTAAAGTACTTTAGAGACATAGGTCAGCTTTGCTGTACAGGGATTACAGTGACTATACTGTTATAGGACTATACTGTATAGGATTACTAGGTGCAGTGGAGCTTGTTCTTCTGCAAAAGCCAAACCAGCGGTCTCTCTGAAGAACTGTAGTGAAGCAACAGGGCAATTAATAGCAGATTGCTGACTTTAGACTCTAATTTGTTTTATTTGAAATGCTAGCAGAGAATGGCAGAGCAACCAAGGGACTTGAGCTTTAGCTTTTCTTTTTTAAGGGATGCCTTCTAGGTTTTTCTCACTGGCTGAATTTCAGGGAACTTCATTGGAGTAGTTGGGTATCTGGATAGTCTGTCTTCAGCAGTTCACTCTTGCTGTCCTCTGAGATAACAGTGTATGACTAGTGTATTGCAGTATGGAGTATGAGCTTTAACTGTGTGAAATGGAGCTCCATTTTTTTATCCTTTTATTTTAAATGGATATTTATTTTGCGTGGGGGGGGGCGAAACTGGTGTGGGTTATTGAAGGTAGCTACTGGGAACATGAATATGTGCTTTCTAACTGTAGTATTTTTCTAAAGACAGAGCATGTTTTAGCTTGAAGAGCAGTTCTAATCAAAATTAATGCCTTCTGCAGTAGAATAATTTTAACTTTATTCCTTTATATCAACAGCAAGTTGGAATTGATAAAGGTGATATCCCTGATCTTACACAGGTAAGCTTCTCTTGTAGTCTTTTGGGATCTGTTAATAACTAAAAGTTCTGTAATTAGGAAGCACACCAGGAATATAAATGTTGGTAGGAAGCCATACCACCTAACTTGCTGGAGCTGCTGGTCCATTTTCAATATCACTTGCAAACTGACCTGGGTGCCTGGCTTTATATTTAATATGAAAAGAATGTTTACTTATAGGAAGAGATCCATGCTGAATAATTCTCTTGTTGCAGTTTTGATGCCAGTAAAATTGGGACATAAGAGCAGCCCCAGTTACTTAACAGTTGTGAACCCTAAATGTTTGTATAGTTTTTTATTAATGTAGTTTTTGAAAGCTTCTTAAAAGCTTGGTTTAAATCAACATCAGAATAGCAGCTCTCTTAGTTAAAAAGCCACGTAAAAATTCTGGAAGAGACATTAGAAGAAGGTGGAGAGCTTTAATCTTTATGGAGTTCAGATATTATGAGGCTATGAAGGCTGGCCACTCTTTCAGCAGGGGAAAGCAGCATGTGGAATACCAGACCCAATTCTGAAATAGCTGATGTAGTATGTTCACCTAACTGTGTCTCAGGGACTCTCTTTTAACACAGTTCAGTCAGTCACGAACTAAATCCTTAAACCATAAGAACTCAACTCACCTTAAATTCAGTTAATGAAATGTGCTGTATAAATTTCTGTGGCGCTTTTATCTGCTTCTGCTTGTGCCAGCCTGCTGTGCATGATCAGTCAGTGCCACACTTGTTCAGCAATACCTTAGTTACTGCTGCCATATGGTCCCTTTCACCTCATGAACCAACACTTCAAAATAGAAGAGTTCTTTTGGAAGGTGATCTACAATGGTCCAGCTGCCTGACCACTTCAGTGGTCTTCTCAGGTAGTTCCTCAGAGCTGTATTCTCCCTAAGGCTGCTTGAGGCTCACTTGTTAAGGCTAATGTGCAACATGCTGTGGCTTGTGTCTAAGACCTAGGCAGTGCATTTCAGCGAGAAATAAATAAAGGATGAATAATAAAACTGAATTTCAGATAATAAGTAGTACATAATTGTATATAGTATCAATTTGGGTATACTAAACTCCTGTAACAAGCCATGGCAACAGTCAGCAGTATTCTGCAAGAAGTTGGTTAACACTCAGTGTTTGTACATACTCTGTAAATACAAACAAGTGGTCACAGTAATGTAATTCAAGTTGATAGTTGTCATTTTTGGGCTTTATGGTTTGGCTGCAAAGTTTTGGAGTCTGAGAAGGCATCTTGGCAGCTAAAGATCTTGTCTCATTTTTATTTACTAGCAATTCTTAAAGTGTGACAGTTTTGCCCCTGATAGCTAGTGGGGAACCCCTATCTAAAGTTCCAGCACAATGCTGACTCAGATTATCTAAGGTTGAAGCAGTATCTAGAAGAAATTAATCCATGGTCTGTGTTTCAAATTGGATGCCAGGTAGTATTTACTTCCCTAATTGTTGTATCTGGGTAGAAATTTCCTGAAGCTTCCTCTCTGAGTTCTGTTTGATATATCAAGTTTTGTATTACCATATTGGCTTTTAAGAAACCTGCGAATAATATATTGGAAAACTAATTAAAGTGTCTAGTGGTAACAGAAAATAATGGAATTTTTTTTTAAACATAGATTTTCCTTACATGTTAAAGTAGCACAACTTGTATCTTACAATGTAGCCTTTTTGAATATATAGAAGTGTGAATCTCTCTGGATTTTTTTTTTTAGTTTGTTTTACCTTTGTTCTTCTTTTTCTTGCTGATGGAGAATTCTTGCAACTAAGTCACATGTGTTTAAGCAATTCTTTATTATGCTCAAATGAATTGAAAACTAATAAATATGTCAATAAAAGCATCAAGGTTAAGATGTTTCTGCATTGCATATGTACATGGGAAATATTTAAACTCAATATGTCATTTAAGATTATTTTGAGCATTTTAAGTTTCTACATGTGTTAAGTTACTGGTTTTAATGCCAAAATTAATGTGCAGACACTGCCAGTACACTTAGTTGTGCATTGGTACTGGCAGGTAATAAGCATCTTGAACTATCTGATTCAGCCAGCCAGCTGGGTTTTCAGCATGGGAGCAGTGAATAGTCTGTTTTCAAGCATTCCAAACTAACTTGTTTGATAAATATGTCTGCCCTGAAATTAAGGATGTTATTTGTGAAAAACACCGTAGGTATTTCTGTCAGGAGTTGTGCTTGATCTCAAAGAGACTGACAGAGTAAATTCCCTGTTCAGAGACTGTACCACTGATGAACTGGTAACCCTGAAGAAATATTTGGCTATCATATGCCACTGTATCTCTCAAGGGTTTCCTCCCTGCTTGTTGATCTTGCAGGAGTCTACTTACCCAGACTCTTATTTTTATAGTGGAGTAGCTAAGCACAGTGTGCATTTATGACTGCTTTTTCTATCTGCTATTGTAACAGCAAGTGCATGCCTGGGGGTGTTGGGTGACCACAAAAAGGTTGCTTAAAATAAAACCTAAGATCAGGGAGACCTGAAAAAGCTTCGTTTTTTATAGATGGCTAAAATAGTAATCTTTCTGCATTTCAAGCTGGCTGCACAGTGACCTGTGCCAGTCTACCATTTTGAGAAGAAAGAGCTATGAGGTTTTGTGATGTTGGGAGTGTCAAACCAAAGGCAGCTGCTTCTGGGGGCATTGGAAAGGACTTCTAGTTTGTTTTGTTTAGGCTGCAAATGCTGTCTAACCCTCTCATCATGAAGGGGGTGTAGGGGGGTTTGACTGAAAGCAAAACTGAAAGTGTGAACTTGACCCTATTACTCTTAAAATTAACCCTGTGGGTGCCCATGCTGTTGTCAGTGTTTAACCCTTTTAAAGTGTGATGTGCAGGGCATCCTCGATGTAAGCTTCAGGCACTCTGTAGTGGAAGTAAATGTTTTCTCTCTGCATATTTGGACACAGTATTATATTTTTAAAAACTGTCTTTACCTGAATACTTCTAGCATGAAAATCCACTATTTCCACAGTGGTGTAAATAAAACCATCAGCATGAGCATGAACATGATGAACTTCAGAGAAGCTGGTGCTGGCTCTCAGAGTATAGTTAGGTTAATGCAATACATTTAGATGTGTATCTTTCTCTTTGCTTTCAAGGCTCCTAGCAGTCTCATGGAGACCCTGGAGCAACATCTAAACTCACTGGAAGGAAAAAAACCTGGCAACAAGTAGGTATATATGTTGAACCGTGTATCTAGGCATAATACCGATAACGTGATATTAGTTGATGTTTCAGGTTTGCTTTCCCCAGTCCCCTTTTGTCACCCCTCTAGAAAATAAGGCTTTTCCATTCCCTTAAAAAGTCATCTTAATGGTAGCATTTTTTAATTACTGGTCGGGGGGGGAGGGGAAAAGAACAACTAGACACTTTCCAAAAATAAGTAAAATTCCCTGAGGAAAACTAGTAGAAGGGACGAGGGGTTTGCCTGTTGCTAAGGCTTTTATCATCAAAATCTATTTGTTTTCCATGGTTTTGCATCTTCTAAGTCTAAGAAGGATTAAGCTAAACCTGTGTTTTCTCTTTTGCTGTTGCTTTCCTTGCAACTTAGCGAAGGGTAAGTACATGTGTTTACATATCCCTTGCATGCAGGCATGATTATATAGGGGTTTTTTAAGAAGGCTTGAACACTTAGATATTTTCTTTAAATTGAACTGAACTGTTCCTTGCTTTTCTGTATAGTCACTAAGTTATTTTTTGTCATTTCTGTGATTAGAAGATCTGGAGATCTTCTAATCAGTTCTACAGCTCCTAGGACTTATCCACTTCAAGTAACTTATAGGATAGATGATAGTTCAATACTAGTGCAGTTTTATCTTCAACTCCTCCTTTCATCTCCTAGATCAAAGGAACTCTAAAAATATGTAGCAATATTTTCATACCTCATAATAATGAAAGCAAACAAATGCACTGATGTACATTTTAACTTACAATTGAAGCTCTGTCAGTTATTGTTAGTGTGATTTTTGTGCATGTGGGAGACCTTTCAGTTTGAACTTTCCAAATCATTGTTTTCATACTTTTAAATACTGTTATTTTCAAGTAACTCTAAGTTTCTTTAAAAGAGCAGTAGACTTTGAAAAACTGCTGGCACATCCTCAGAAGACCTGTATTAGAGAACTGCTTCAGTATTGGTGGTGTGCTGCTGCTGATGTGTGGTTTTTAATATGTTGACATCTTGCCCCAGAAACTCTTTTCTGATGGCTACTGTAGGCCCCAAAGGAAGACATTTGCATGCATCTCTGCCTTTCCTCCATTTGTAGAGCTTATTTAAAAGGCAGAAAAATCCTGTGGTACCAGTCAGATTAAAAGATTCATTTAAGGTTTTAAGTAAAATTTGCATTCCTTGTATAAAGTGGCACATAGAATTTCAAAAAATGGAGAGAGCATGCAATTGTAGAGATCTTCAGAAAGCTCTCATGCCTAGTTCTTGGTCTTTTTGTAGGAGTTTTGATGACTAGAAACAGTTTCCAAAACTGTACTTGTCTGAAACCCCCCCCTTTTTTTTTTTTTCCAGATCTGGGGCTCCTTCTCCTCTGAGCAAGGTAAATACTGCCAGTTGCTGTATTAGTTAATTCCTGTTCGGGTGATAGGCTTTAGAACATCATACAGGCATAAAGATTGTTTCTCTCTCCTAATCTGCTTTTTAGACTTTGCCACCTAGGCCCTACCTAATTGACAAAATGACATGTTTTAATGGCCCCATAAGAGCATGTCACTGATCTGAAAGGGCTGCTGTGCTTGTATCAGTGTGGGGTGCTAAGGAACTTTGCCAGGACTGCTGATCACTCTTTTTGAGAGCATAAGAAACACACGTATTTTTATCTCAACTTTTTTTTCTTCTTGCCCTCTCCCTTAATCCTCATGCCAGTGAGAAATTTACTCCATGGTATTTATCTTCCAAATTCTTCACTCCATTTGCAGCTTGTTAGGAGAATGTTCTGACTCTTTTAAAACTATGTTCATGTGAAAAGCCGGGAAGAAAATTTTCATCCAATATATCTAGTTTCAGAAATTACCTTTATTAGTGAGACTGCTGACCTTAATTTAAAGCAAGAGTTGCTAGTGAAACTGCCTTGGTTTGAGTGTCAGATAAAGTAATGAGCTTTATGGTGTTAGTAATAGTAGCTCCTGGTATCCCTGGAGCATTGCCAGGTGCCATAGCTCTGTGTCTAATAATGAATGTTGTGCAGGAAAAACTCAGTGAAGACTTCTGAACCTGCGGGAGGTTCAATGGTTGATTCTAGTGAAAGTTCTTGAATTTCTTTCAGAAAAGCTGTTTAAAAAAACAACAAAACACCCACAACAATACCAAACAAAAACCAACAACCCCCCCCAACTCTCCTGTTTAATACCATAGCAATTGGTGAGAACTACGTGATGGCTCAGAAAGTGCTCTTGCAAATTTAACCCTCTTTTTTGATGTAAATGAGGGATTTTGGCCACTCTAGTTTCAGCCCTTAGTAAAGCTTGGAGAAGAGTCTAGAAATCTTGTATCTATCTCCTTGTAGAGTTATGAGTAGAACTCAGAAGGAAATCTCTTCAGGTTTGCCGTGCTTTTTGCTTCTTGGAAGTGGTCAGAATGGAAAACAGTACTAAAATTAGGACTTGTTTTCAGTCATTAGGAAAAGGATCTCTCTAGCACGTGAGATGCTGTAACAAAGCTTGTAGTATCTTCTCGAATTAAATTAACACTCTTCAAGGTAACTTGAGTCTTCAAGTTCACAGAAGAGTTGCAATATACGCTCTTGTGTGTGTGTCTTTGCCACACTTAAAGCATCTCTATCCAGAATTGGAGGAGCTAATGAGGCAAAGTCATAGACTGAGCTGTCTCTTGTATCTTCCCAATGATTTACTCTTTAGTGCTGTTGATGGCTTTTTAATCTCTTTTCTGAAGGTTTAGGAACAAACTTTTAACTAGTTTCTAACCATTTCTCTTCTACTGCCATTTCTGTGGTTAGAATACTGAGGTGCTGTTGTGGACAAACAGCTGTTTCATTCCACAGAGAAAACAAAGGGTCTGAGAGATGCAGAAACAGACCCTATAGAAACTTTATTCCTTCTTTGGAATCACCTTGGAGTTTCTCAGCTCTACTATCATCTGAAAACTTAGCCCAGTCTTCATTAAATTCTTACGAAGGAGCAAACAGCTCACAATAAAAGACCTGATGTCAAAATTGGGGTTTTTAAAGTATGTGATTCTGTGCATGAGTTGTTTGTGGAGAAATGCTGGTATATTGAATGTATATTTAAAATATTTCTCCAGTCTTCTCCAGCCACAACTGTTACATCTCCTAGTTCTACTCCAGCAAAAACTGTTGATACATCTCCTCCAGTTGATCTTTTTGCAACTTCATCTACTGCTGCTCCAGTCAGGTAAGTTAAAAAGTGTGTTTGAGTTACTGAGCTTGATGTAGGTGCCAAAATCACACTTGTAACAGGAGGCTTGCCTGAAAAGTTTTGCTTATTTTACAGGTATAGATCACAAATAAACTCTAATACAAGAAAAAATTATGGCTACTCCAATTTGCTTGCAGTGTAGTAGTGATGTTGTACCATTCCCAGTATAAACTTCCAATTGAATAGCCTGAAGTAATGTGAAAATCCAGGGTAGTCTTTGCTGACCTTCAGGATTCTGTTTCTAAAACTGTGGAATTAATATTCCTTTTTCTTGCTGTTCAAATCAGTTAATGAAGCACAAAGATAATGAACTTCTGGAGGTTAAAATGAAAAATAAACATTTGACCTATGAGAAAATCTGAACCTTCGTTTCAAGTCAAAACCAGAAGAAAACACTGTTGCTCATTGTAATTAGGAGAAGCTGTAGAACTCTAGACGTGTAAAAACCTCTCAGCTTCAACAAAAAGTCTGAAGATGTAACTAACTTAAGTTAAATGTCAGCTGAAGAACATCACAGAAGAGAGAGCTTCATTTTTTGAGCTTCTCTTATTTGTTAAATGTTCTAGATGAGCAAGACCTGGTTTCCTAAGTAAATATCTGACTGGCTTAAGCCATAGAAGTTTTACCAGTTCTCTTATAGCTAATGCCTGCTTATTGCCTGAAAATGCAGGTTTCTTGCTTTCTGACATGGCACAGTGGAATATTGAACTAGAATAGAGATGGTTTCAACTACACTAGTTATTTGCTCTGTGTTTAGGGACCACCTGGGATTTTGAATTTTTTGTTTTGGGTGATACGGTGTGGCGGGTTTGTTTGGTTTGCTGTTTTGGGAGTTTGAGGGTTTTCTTAGAATTGTAAGTCTCATAGATGCATTGCAATGCCATTATCAAGTAATGGAAGTAAGTTAAGGTCCCATCCTGCGTTGTAATGTGTTCTTGGCTCTCGCTACGCTATGCGTGTTTATGGGCACTGCTCTAATCCTAAGGCCTGGAAAAAATGTCTCTCATCAGTTGTCCAAACTAAGGGAAATTCCTATAATCCAGTTGTGGCTTTTTAAAAAAAATTGATTGAAATGGACTAATTCCTCCATTATCTAATTTCTCCCTTTTCTTGGCAGCTCTTCCAAACCATCCAGTGATCTTCTGGATCTTCAGCCAGATTTTGCTGGTACTGGGCAGGCAGCACCAGCACCTGCTCCCCCTCCTGCTGCTGCTGCCGCTGCTGCTGGAGCCACGTCATGGGGAGGTAGAGAAACCTCACTGTCAGCATGTCTTCTTGCAGTCTCCATCTTGCTGGCTGAACTGAGATCTGGCTCTTTCTCTGTTAGCACAGGATGTTCCCAGCTCACCCCCAGGCTTCTGCTGACCTGACAGTCAGGCATTCCTTTGCAGCACAAGGCTACTTCTTCTTTCCAGGGATATGCATAATAGTATAAGCTGCTTATAAGGGCCTGGCTGCAAAGCTGGGGGAGCCAGGATTATGTGACTAAAAGTGAGCAGGAGGGAGATGGATGAAGGTGAAGAGGTGGGGTAGGCACTTCAAAACAGAAGAATTAGAACTGTTTGTGTGCTTATTGGCAAGGAGAGGGCAGAAATCAACTCTTCTGTTCATAAAGCGAAGCCCACAGATCAATAGGAGGAGGATCAAAAATGCCTTTTAAAACAAAAATGCATCTAAAGCAAATGGTGGCAGCGTAGTTCTGCTGCAAGTGTGGTTACCTCTGATGACCCTTAACATACTTTAATAAAATATCTTCCTTGTCTGCTTAGAATGATAATATGAAAATAGAAGTAGAGGGCTAACTGCTTTCAAACATGAACACCTAACCAGCTCTGACATCTGAGCTCGGTGGTGAACTGAGCCTGTTGTTCCAGGCAGCACTAGCAGCTGGTGTTCTGCAGACGACCACAGTAAACACAGTGTTCACTTCTGTTCTGTTAAGACAAGGAATTAGGCCAGTAATTGTGATTTAACCTAACATAGTTGTAAACCCACTCTAGTATAATCTTAAGAGATCCTGTAGCTTAATGAAGTCATTAGCCCTCTCATGGCAATGCAACACTGAGTCATGTTGACTCTACTATCAGTGCTAGTGTACTATCAGTACTAGTGGCTTCTGCATTCCCTGTGTCTGTTCGTAGCTTTAGTTCATTAAAGATGACATTGTATCTCAGCCACTGCATTATGAGACGATAGCTATGGCTGTCATGTAGACCATGTTTTGCATCTTCCAGTTTAATCTCTTGAATTGATTTTTCTTTTTTCACGAATGTCAATTTTGTTAATGGACATGTACTCTTACCCAGAAAGCAAGACCAGAGAGTAATCTATTGTAGAATGCCTGGGTTTGATTATTCTGCAGGTTTTGGTTGTGTCCTGTTTGTCTTACTTTGTCACTGCCAAGCACTGAAATATAAGCTTTTGAGATGCTTGAAAGAGCTAATTTTTTAAGCAGTTGCTCATTCCTGCAACAGTAGAAACATAAATAAATAGCCAGTAATATTGTAATAATTTGCATAGAAATTGAAAGCTGATTTATTTGGATTTTTTTCTGCTTTTTGAACAAAACATCTCTAATTTGTAACTTACGTGTTTTATTCTTCTGATTTACTGGCAACTTTAAAATTGGCTGTTAATGCACTTGGTCCTCTTATTCCACAACAGAAAAGGACAGCTAACTCTTTTCCTTTGGCCAGGGTTATCACTAACCTCATCAAGTATACTTCAGTCTTATCTTTCAGAATAGCATTTTGGTAACTTAGTAAGCTTCAGCTTTGTCTGCTTTACTGCTGGCAGGAGTCCAGGTATGATGACCTGCTACTGCACTGGAATCTTGCTTGGTTTTGGATGGTGTTTTTTTTTTTTTGGTTTTTTTCTACCTTTTTTATTTTCTAAACTTTCTTGAAGAGTTGCCAAACACCATGTCAGACATGCATAAATTGAGAACTTGGATGGCTTTTTTGTGAAACTACTGAAATTTCCATTAATATTTTATCTGGTAATGAGAAAATCTTTAAGCCTGTGTTACAGGTTGTTTATTCACTTGTTTAAACTAAATCTGCAGGATGAAGCTGGGAGTGGTTATAATGCATGTGAAGCCACATTAGAAACAGTGCATCCAGTTCTGGGCTCTCCTGTTTAAGGTAGAGTGGCTTGGCAGAGGGCTGCCAGGACTCCAGAAATCTCCCTCCACAGAGATTGAGGGAGCTGGGCCTCTGCCATCTGGCAAAGAGGAGGCTAAATGGGACTCTTAAAAGTGGTCTAAACCTACTTTAAGGGAAATTACAGAGTCAAAATTTTCTTAGAAAACATAGTTGACTAAAATGAAGAGGTTGAGTGGACATGAGAAAAAAATTACTTCATTTGGAGGGTAAGATCATACTGGAGCAGATTTCTGATCCAAGCTAGTGAGCCCTCCATGCCTGGAGATTTTTGAAGACGTGACTAGTCAGAGCTGTGACTGCCCTGATCTGGTGTTGGGATTACTGTTGTTCTGAGCAGGAGGCTGGATAAGATGACCTTCCTTCCACTCTAGACTTTTGGGAGGCTGTGGAACAGTGCCTCCCTGCTGCTTGAGCTGTTTACTTTTCTGGGCTACAGCAAGATTATGTGGGAACTCATGAGAAAATAGTAGGAGAGGGAGGAAGTTGGAAGAAGTGCTGCAGCTTGGAATAGCTAGGAGAATGTGAATATCAAATACTTCAACATACAGCATCAATACATGTCAATAATAAATGACCCTGCTTTTCTCAGTCTCCCTGACAGTGTAGATCCTGGCCTATATGTATTCTGGCCTATACTGTATAGTGGATTGTATTTAGGGGTATGTACACTGTATATTTTGTTATATACCTAGTATATTTCTGAATACACAGTATGTTATCTAGCAAATGAACTGTAACTTGTGAAAATCTACACTTCTGTGCTAACAGGAGATCATCAAGGTAGGATAATATGTTGCCTGCAGCAAGGTGAATAGATAGGTATTTGGCAGGTAAACTAGACTATAGTATTACAAAAAATACAGTAGGTCAAATTGTGCATCCTTGTGAGGTCTGACTCGTGGATATAAAAGTAAATTGACCTGAATTTCTGCTCTGAACTACCTTGCAGTGTGCCTTAGAACATGGATTTGCCAACAGTATTGTTACTTTAATGTTACTATACAAAAAACATTGCTTTTAATCATTCCCATATTAACAGTAAGTGTAGATTGCTGTGCTGGATGATTGTAATTTTGCTGTATTGAGATCTATAACACATCTGAATAACAAAAATGCATTGAAGAATCAGCTAATAAAACTTAAAAGTTTGCCAACGGTTGTTTATTTTAAGTCTAGCGGAGGCATTCACCTGGTGTGCAGTAATGGGATACCAGAGTGCTGCATTATTAATGTACTGTTCTGCTCTTTCAGAATGGTATTTTGACTTACCTCAGCTTGTGCAGTCAGTCTCAAGCAGAGCTCTCCCAAGGAACCAATAATGAAAACTGTAAAAAAGCCTGCATGTAGGTTCTTGCTGCCTTTATTACAAGTGTTGTAAAATACAGACAGATTTGTGAAGGTTGAGCGGTGCTTGCTCAAATCATTTTGCTTCCTACATGCTGACCATAGTAAAGCATCTGCACTTGGTGCTTGCTGTTCACTTGGATGAGATGAACCCATGACCCTGTTATGTGTGCAATAAAATCTAGGAGCAGCACTGAGCTACTGCTTGGTAAATAGGTAGTTGGTGAGCTCAGACTGTCTGAACTGCAGAATAAAAATGTAATAGGACTCGTTAGTTTTCACAGGATTTTATGTCTTACACTTGATTTTTATATAGGGAAAGCTTCTGTGTTTGAGCTCAATCTGACTGATCTCAGAGGACATCATTGTTGCCTTTGTTGACTTCCACAAACAGTTGACTAAGGAACCAAAGCTGGAGCAAAGCCAATCTGCTTATGCTGTCAACCATTCACAGTCCTCATAACAAGTGTTAGCAGAGTTAGTTTCTGCATAGCTTGCTTGCTCTATCGTAAATGAAGGAAAAGCTTCTGAAGAGGAGCTTCTTCCTGCCTCCCTTGTCTCTTCTTCCTTTCCTCTTTACAGTTGTCCCAAGTCAAATGATCATGACCTGTTTGTCCCTTAGAATGTACCTGGGGCACTAGGGATGTAATGTATCATATTCTGAAGGAACTTAACATTGTATTTGCAAGCTGCTCTCTGCTAGAGTACCCTGGCTTTAATGCCACTCCTGCAAAGGGTTCTAGGGATATAATGGTTTTGTTTTGAATAGTTGTTAAACAGAATGAGCTTTGTCATGTCAAAATAACTTCTTGAAATCAAGTGTAGAAATTGTTTAACCTAGACATATCACTTGGAATGAACATTTGGGTAATTAACTTCTTCAATCTGGAAGCTCTACTAATTTGTCTGTTTCTTTATTCTGCTGTCATTTTAATGGACAATCACTAGACCTTTTGGGAGAGGGTGAGTAATATTTTTAATTTCTAAGACTTTTGAATGTTAAGACTCCTTAATAAGCTCCAGCTTTCTGGACTTGAGTGATTGTGTTCTCTCTGCCTCACCCCTTACTTTTCCTGTTTGATCTTCATTATATGGTTGCATGTAGATAATCTGGCTGCACTTTCCGGTGTTACCTCTGAGCCACAGATCTCAGATCCATTTGCCCCTGAGCCTACTGCAACTACTGCTGCAACTACTGATACTACAACAACTTCAGCTGCTGCCACCACAACTACAACTGTTACTGCTGCCACTGCTGAAGTGGATCTCTTTGGAGGTTAGTTTGGTTGCTGTAGTGCTCTACACCAGCTCATAAGGTAGATGAAGCAATATTGAGTTCAGCTGTTGTAGCAAGGCCTCTAATTTAACCAACTATACCAGAGGTGCCTGTGTAGGAAATATAAACTGCCCAACTACCTCTTTCTTTGCTGTGCTTGAAAGACTCCTCTGCATATATATGAAAAATGGAAAACTGAATACCTTAAGGCTGAGTTACCTCATGACTGAACAGCTAAGAACAGTACTTTTCAGGTCCACACTGAGGTAAGCAGGTGTTGTTTTCACATTATTCAGTAGCTGTGCACTGTACTACAATTTTTGGGAAAAGCAGCTGTGCTTTCATAGTTGAAGAGGATGGACGTGGCAGTGTCCTGCCTCTTCACTACTTGTCATGCTTGAGCTGTGTTATGTTTCTTTTGGCTATTTCCTGCAAATATTGAGCCAGCTGAAATTACTGTATTTCAGCATTCTTGAGGCTAGGTTTTATTTCACAAGACATGTGCAGTAAACTAAAGTGATGAACTTGTACTAAATGCAAACTATGCAAATAATGTATAGGAAACATATTCTTACTGTTCAGTGGTGCTCTTTCAGTCTTTAATGTTATCTGCTACCTGCTTGAATAAGAATACATTTCCCACTGTGTGTTGTCAGTTTCCTTGTCACTCCTGTGGAGCAGGAGGCTTTCAACAGCATGTCAGAAATGACATTTCTTTTCAATACTATACCAGCCCATTAATGGACAAATCTTTCTGTTTTAAAACTGTTAATATTTTTGAGATCACCTGACCACTGTGTTTTTCTAGTTTTCTCTTGCTTTGATGCATACTTTCAGCATGACAGTGTATGTTGTGTACTTACCCTGAAAACTGAATTCCAGTATCTTCTCTGTGGGATGTGCTTATCTATCACTTTTACTGACAAGAGTGCTGGAGAGGTCTCATACATAAACAGTTTGACTACAAAGGAGTTTCCTAAAGACTGAAAGTTCCCAGTTAGAAGGTTTTTTTAGGACTGATTTCTAGAGACAGCACCAAACACCCAGTAAAAATTCTGAAAAGCTGTAAGAAAGAAATACAACTACTACCTGCTACTTAGCCCCTCCTTTTGCAAAGATTGATAGTAGTCCTGAGCCACAGGATTGGCTAGTTCAGAAGCAATTTGAAAATAGTTGTGGGCAAGGTTCTGGATGCCACTGAGGTTGTTTACTCTCAGAAGCCCATTGCAGAAGCCAAGGCTTGTGCTCATCCACAGCCCTGCAGATGCAGAGTGTGAAAGAATTTGGGTTGAGCCAGTCTTGGATCCCACACTTTTCAAACTGCATTATTAATTTAGCATAAATATATGAATATTTGAAAAATGAAACAATAGTTAAATGGATAGAAATCACTGTAAACTTGCAACAGGATTAGAAAAACACCTACCCATGCCTGTTCTTCCAGTACTACAGCAACAAGATGTAACTTTTCTTTTTCTACCTTTACCACTCTTCTGTGCCTGGAAAAAACATCTACTACCAAATCATGTCTCTGCTTCCAAGCTTCTCAAGTGGCAAGGACCTGAATGTATTTAGTTTCAGAGATTTAACTGGTCATTAGATAACTTCGTGGCACATGTTAAGAAGTGGAGTTGCCTTTACCCTCCAGCGTGGAAAGAATTTTACTTTTGCAGTATACAGACTTCTGTGACTTGATCTCTTCTTTTAAAGAGAATTTATTTTGTTGCTCAAATGCTATAAATCTCCAGTGTTATATAATTATATATTAGATGAATAGTGACTTTTTCCTGGAACACTTCAGGAAATTATTTATGATAACAGAAGATGTATAGTTCTCAAGAGGAAAAATCTCTAAACACACTCAGCACTGAAGGTACATTTGCAATGCCTTCAAGACACCCACTGGCCACACCATTTTAAGGTCCACGAGTCCACAGGGAACATCCATCTCTCTGCTGTTCTTTGGGGGTTTTTTGTTTCTTTATCTTTTTTTTAGTTCTGAAGGCTGTGCTGTAAGTATATACTGGCATACTATACTAACATTCTATGTTACTTTAAGACTGTATACAATGCAAGGAGAGGTAATTTTTGGGGCAGACAATGCTGCTCTATAGCTTTTGTGGTGTTAGACATGCTTACACTTAATCTTATTAAGTAGGTACTTGACCTTTGAAGTCTGCTTGATAGTCTTCAAGGTCACCTTAACTTCTTGCAGCTTGCCAGTGCTTTGTTGCTTCACATGGTTCCTTGTGGTGAGGTGTGGTAGGGGAAGGTACAGGAGCAGTGATCTCAGGAGGAACAATGTCTTCTGGGAGTGGCTGATTAGAGAAAGAAGCTGAAAGCTGCAGGAGAAAGGCATCCAAGCTGAGGGAAGAAGCAGAAGAGACTTTGGAATGGGTGTTGTCTGCTAACTCTCTTGCACTGTACCACTGATACTTTAGCAGATAGGAGCCTCCTTGCTTCCTAGAACTGGTATTTGTCTTTAAGACATAAGCTCTGCATTATGTCTTCATCTCTAACATGGTATTGGAAAGCTGATGAGAAATGCAGGACTGATCCAGCATAGCTTTTTAAAAGAACTCAGTCTGATTAATAGTCAAGCGCTCAGTTACCTGGGCCCACTTGAAGATTTCCTTATCGTGTTTCTAAGACAAACAAGAGGAGGCTGTTGTCAAAGTGCAGCTGCAATTATTGCTTAGAGAGAGAAACATAAAGATAGAAGAAAAGCGAAATACCTTGATGTGCAACATATGTCAGTAGTAGAATTTGCGCCCAGTGTTTTTGCACACTAGTAACATGGTAGTGAGTTACATTTTGGGGTGCGATTACACTGTAAGTGCTGTGAGTAACAAGTCATGGCAGACATTGTGCAAATGTTGGTTGTTAGGCATTCAGATGACTTGAATTGTAAGGGGGCAGGAGAACTATGGTTTTCCCTGTAAAGAATGTGCAGGCAAAGTGTGAAGACTTTTGGCACTTGAGGGCTAATGAATGGTGCTTATGCTGGATCACACTGGCATAGCAAGGTAGCGCTTCATTTAAAAAACAAGCAACAAAAAAATGTGCATTATTATTGTTGTTTCATAGAATCATCAAGGTTGGAAGAGATCTTTAAGATCATCAAGTCCAACTGTCAGTTTCCTAGCACTGAGCCTAGTAGAATACTTCTTTTTAACTCTAGTCAGGTTCTCCATGTCAAAAAGTAATGAAGGGTGACTGAAGAGGGAAAAAAACTGTGGAAACAGTTTCTCATGTACACTCTGGTTCTGCAGTCTTTCCTATACTTATGACTTTCCACAGGGTTTCATTTGTTGCATAATACTTTAAATGATTATAAGTAAGCTGTGTCATCATGTGTGAGTTACTTTGTCATATATTGATGCCATGGCATCAAATAAAGCCTGAATTTATGAAATTAAACAGATCATTCTTCAGGAACACTTATCTTACTGAGAAAATACCAAGGCATTATTTCAATATTTCAGAACTTTAAAATGCCCTTGTTTGCACATGATTTCAATAAGAACTATATTTATTAATTTAAATGTATTGCAGTATGTAATACATACCTGTCCCTCCTAATAAATGTTCCATGCATTTAAACGTATTGCAGTACGTAATACAGACCTATCACTCCTAATAAATGTTCCATGCAGTGTGAACTTTCAAAGGTTTCAGCAACAGCTCTTTAAGTTTTCAGGATGTCAATCCATTCAAGTGAGAACCATATGCTACTTGATTCTAGAAGTCAAAAGCTAGATTCACTTTTGAAACAGAAGATGCAGAAATGTAAGGAATATAGTAACTGCTTTAAAGGGAGAAGATCTTTTATAGTGCTGGATATGCAAATGTACGGTTACTATGCCAGTGTGGAGGAACAAAAAAAGAAAATAAACAGTCCTTTTTTTCTTTTTAATGATAAAATATGTAGACTAAATCATATCCATTTCTGCAGGCCATGCTAGATTTTAGCAGAGGGCAAAAGGCAGCTGTGCAGGTGCAGCAGAGCCTTTTGAAAAGCTTCAAAAAACTTGATAAACATTAACTTAAAAATCCCCAATGGCAAACTCTTGGTTTGAATTGTGAGTTCTAGGGTCACCTGTTCAGTTGGTTTGTTCATATATGTCTCTTGAACTTCTCAGAGTAACTAATTAGAAGTTCTCAGTGTGACCTTTTTTCTTTAGTTTCCATTGTGAACTTTGGTGTTTATCCCATCTGCCATTTAACCCAAGCCTGATGCTAAAAAGATTATAATGCTTGGCAAAAACCTTATTCAGAAGTGTCAGAAAATAATAAAGCTGGTGCCAAACTATCTGTTTCCTTCCATCTGTGGGCTGGAAGGAATTTGTGTCCACTTGAATATCTGTGACTGTTACATGTGGAATTTCAATAGCCTACACCTGGTCAGGAATAGATGTTACTCTGAGGCTGAAGAGATCCCAGCATAGGATGACTAACTGCAATCTGAATCCCCACTTCATATATCTTCTGGAGTCTATCCTTTCGTTCTGGGAAATAATTGCAAGTAGGGTTAAATAATGTGTGTGCTGTTGGCCTACAAGCTTGTGTGAGTACAAATGTGTTCTTTTGAAAGAGCCCAGGGTGACCCTCCATCTGAAAGCTGGCCCTGTAGAGCAACACCCAACACATATGACCTTACACAGCATATTCTCAATAGTAAAATGCAAAACTCTTCAGTTCAGTTCTGTGTTGAATTTCTTGTGTGTGGTGTATGCCAGTGTCTGGTATACATACCATACTGTGATGTTTGACTCATTCTGATCTTTTTACTTGGACAACTGCCATCCAGTTTTGTTGTTGAACAACCCTGTTACTTGAAAAATAGAATTATATTTGAAATGGCTTATTAGCAGGCCTTTTTTGCTACTAACTCATTTTAATTCTATTGTACAAGACTAATTGGTTTTCCTCTCTTCTGTTGAAGTTTCAGTGCATGTTCTTTTGAGCTTTTTAGATTACCTGGCACGAACTTGTTTTTAAAATGGTTGTTTTCATTTTAAAATTGACACTCAAGTTAAAGCATGTTACGCTTTTTCTTGTAGTAGTTTGACAGTGCAATTGCAGTATTCCCCAACAGATTTTTTAGTTTTTTTACTTGCTAGCTTTGTAGCAGTAGAAAAGTGGCCTTTACAAGCATCTTGAAGTATATAATTGTAAGTGTGCAGTCTTTTTGTGGAAAAAATGCTTGCCTATGAGGGTAGTCCAAATGGCACTGTCCATTAGGACTACTTCATAGAATTAAGAGCTATAAGTGGTGGTTTAAGCCTAGAAATAATGCTATAGAAGTTCACAGCTTTAAATTTAAGCATGCCACTTAGCAAGTGGCAAACAAAAGAAAACAGTCAAAGAAAACTCATGAGAAAGTCGTGCCAAAACCTCAAACCAATTGTTTTCCCTGACTTGACTGGTTGGCCTGGTAGTGATCCTAAAAGGACAGACCAGCTATGGCTGGCCAGCAGTTAAGATGAACATTCTTGATCTGTTTGAAGCAAGCTGAGTAAATATAACCTATGCATCAGGTTATGGCTTCAGAAAGATCCACTTGGAATACTGTTAAGAAACAAGGAGGTTCAAACTTTCAGATGTTGCATGACTGACTTGGCTCAAAAACTAGAAATGGTAGATGCAGATACCTGCCAGAGTAATTGGATTGTCTTTCATAATGTAATATAGGCTTTGAGCATGCAAGTTGTTAATATCTACTCTTGAGTTAATTTTGGGTAGTACATGAGCATGCTGCTCAGAACCCTTATACAATGAGAATAATGCCTTCTTTTACACTCAGTGTACTTCCTGTGGGCAACCCAAGAAGCTCCATCTGCAAACCCTGTCTAGAACATGCCTGTGTGGGGTTGGGGGAGAGACAAAGCGTTTTGCGCTGCATGACTTGTCTTGCTGTTGGAGTAATTACATTCATGTTGTATAAGGGGATCTACCTATGCAATTTAACTTGGTTCTTTTACTATATTTTTCTTCTCTTTATTCCTTTTTTATTTTAATTTCTGTTCTTAAACTGCACCCAAGATGCCTTTGCAGCTTCTCCTGGGGAAGCCCCTGCAGCAGCTGAAGGGGCAGCAGCACCAGCTACCCCAACCCCTGTAGCAGCAGCTCTTGATGCATGTTCAGGAAATGGTGGGTTTTATGTCATTAGATAGTATCTTATTTTGCGGTTTTTTTTTGTTTAAACTACATGGCAGTGTGTTTTTCTGAAATTTTCATAGTGTTTGCAATTGATCAAAACAAACCTTAAACTGAAGAGCATGCTTAACAAAACTGCCTGTTTCCGAGTCCCAGTAATTTTGTGCTTATTTGGTAGTGCTAATACACAGTTCTGTCAGTGCTGAGTTGTAAGCAGTAGCCTGGATAGTCTTTTGTCATATTTCTCTTTCTGGGCCTGTCAAACAGCCTTTGAAAGTTCTCCCCTTTAGTAACTAGACTGCTCAGCCTTTCAGATGGTCTTTATTTTAGAAAAACATAAGTAACATGTCTGGATAAGTAAGCTAGATGTTAGAGCGATCTCCACTCTGTGTGTGTGTGTGTGTGTGTGTGTGTATTTGCAGTATGTGCATTGCCTGTAGTTGCTTTGTTCTTGACTTCCTCCACCACTGATCCGAAGTATGCATACACATATATTTCCCCTCTCCTTTTTACAAGACCCCTTTGCCCCATCCGAAGGTAGTGCAGAGGCTGCTCCTGAGCTGGACCTCTTTGCTATGAAGCCAACAGAGACTGCTGTTCCTGTAGTTACCCCTACAACTAGCGCAGCCGCTCCAGTTCCTGCAACAACTCCTTCTCCAGCTGCTGCTGTTGCTGCTGCTGCTACTGCTACTACAGCTACTGCCACTACCACTACTGCCACCACTTCTGCTACCGCCACCACTTCTGCTCCTCCTGCTCTAGATATATTTGGTGGTAATTTTGTTTTTAACTCTTTGATTCTGGTGGATTGATCTGTCAGGAGTACCAAAAAAACAAATCAGTGTTGCATGCGTGTTGTGTGCTAGGCTTTCAAACCAGAGAGCCTATGAATGTCAAGTATGATGTGTAAAATTTGGAAGTTCTGCTTTCAGTCCTGCCTTTTGAAAATGAGTTAAAGATGTGTTGTGTTCTTGGCCTTAGATTTATTTGAGTCTGCTCCTGATGCACCTGCAGCACCTAAACCAGATGCTACTCCTAGCATAGATCTCTTTGGTACAGGTAAAGGGAGAATTCTTCCAATACTCTGCTGCTTTGATGCTGTGCAATGTGTGAACTGTTTTGAGTGATACTTACTTCTTGTTTTTTCTTTCATTTCTGGAAGATACATTTACATCTCCACCACCTGCAGCTTCTCCTGTGCCTGAGAGTTCTCTCACTGGTGATCTCTTATCTGGTGAGTGGTTGTTTTCGTAGGCCTTTTTACAGACTTTCTGGGTTTGTATTTTTTTCCAAATGTAAAAAAACCCAACCAACCAAAAAAAAAAAAAAATCAGTTTACTGTGAATATGCATCTTTATGCTGAAATACTAACAAATACTAAGTTGTGGGTTTGATACTTTGGTCATAAGAGGTACATTTGCTGAAGATGCAAACCATGAATTGGCTGACACTGAAGCTGAATAAGTAATGTGGTTGTTGAAAGAGTAAATCCTCCTCTAAGCATAAGGAAATTCTTAAACAAGCTTTCTTTAAAGTACTGTGGTTTTCAGTTGCTGTGTGAGAAATGTAACACTTCATGTTTGCAGTTCTGAAGACTGTTACCTGAATTTACCAACCCTGTGGTTCTAACTGGTGGAGCCCATGTGGCTTTGAAATATTTAGCTATCATTGTTGCCTTGCTGATACTAAATATTATTTATCCTGTGCTCACTGCAGTGGATGCATTTGCAGCCCCCTCTCCTCTACCCACTGCCTCTCCAGCAAAGGTGGATTCTTCAGGTGTGATTGACCTATTTGGTGGTGGGTATTTTTCTTTCCTCACCACTTCAGAGTTGAATCACTTCATTTCAATTACCTTTGCGCTTTGCTAAAGCTGCGGGTTTCCCCTTCTCACAACTCTCTGGTGTGGCGTTGCGGCTGAGACTGGCATGTCCTGTTCTTAGTACTGCACAATGACGAACTGCAAATAAACTGTCCGTGTGGTCATTCTGTTGTCACGACACTGGCCATTCTGTCCTCAGTCAGTGCATGTATGGCTCTTCCTCAGATGTCCAGTGAAAGTGCTGTATTCTTTTTTCTTTTTTGCAAGTCTCCATGGTCATGCTGTTTTCTCTCAGTTCCGTTTCTCAAAGCAGCTGAAGTTTTGAGGGTGACTTGTCTCAAACTGGGTATCTGAATCACAGGATCTTTGTTGGGTTTGGCAAGGTGGAAATTAGGATAGGCACAGCCAGCTCTGGGCATGTTGCAAAACAGAAATGTTGTGTAGTGGCAGTGAATCTCAAATGTTAGTGAAATATTCCTCTAAGAAGACTTAATGTGAGTCACTAGGTTCTGGCTGAAATTACTCCAAACCCTGGTCCAATGCATTCATCTCCAAATCAGTTAACCCTGTTTTCTTGAATGCTGTGCTTTGTATGGGTTTTCTGAGAAGAGACCGAAATGAAAGAGATTTCTTTCAAGTACTGGTTTGTTGCACCTCCTTTTTTCCACCTGAACTTTGTGTCCATGGTACTGCTCTGCAATAAAGATGGTCAAGCACTTTCATTTTATCCTGATGATGTATGAAGTGGTTATCCTTTTGTCCTCTTTTGTTTATGATAAGTGATGAATTGATATATTTAATATTGAACTCTACTTTTTCTTGATGCTTTCTGGAATTCCCTTTAGATGCTTTTGGAAGTAGTGCTCCTGAACCTCAGCCCACAACCCAGGCTGCTTCTAGTTCCTCAGCTTCTGCAGACCTACTTGCTGGTAATAAAGAACTTCTAAATACTTATTATTTAAAGCAATACTGAGAAGTGGTCTTCAAAATCTTATGTGTTCCTTGGGTGTAGATGGACTTTCGCAGGGGAATAAAATACTTGTTCACAAGATTTCTCAGTACTTTAGATGTTTTAATTAAAACTAGAGTGATCTATAGTGGAGGCAATACACTGAAGTATGAGTAAACATCTAGATTTTCTTTTTTGTATGCTCTTTCTTTTCCTACCTCGCACACAGCCCTTATTTTTCTGTACTGTTCACTGAATATGACTGCATGAAGTTTCTTTGGCTGTTTGTAGCAGTATTTAAGCAGTTTTCAGGCTTTGCTTCTTGTTCCTTAGTGCTAATTAATCTTTATTTCTTTTAGTTTGTTCAATTTGGTTGCTTTAATTGAGGCAAGTTGAACACTTAAATGTTAGTAGCTGGAATTAATTACTTAGTAGCAGTCTTGCGTTTAGCCAAGGAGAGTGGGATGATGAGAGTGTGCTTTTCTGAGCACAAGGACAGAGAGATGATGGAGATCCTCTCCTTATACTGGGCAAGGTGAGGTCTCTGCCAGTGCTGAATGTGGCATCACTGTCACACATTCTATCAAAGGCTGAATAACTGTGCCATTGTGGTCTGTATCCTGCAGACAAGGAGCTTCACTTGAATTCTGTGTGTACTATTCTCCAAAATCCCTTCTATACCACGTATTGTAGTGGCTATAGTGATTGTGCTAAACAGTTGCCACTCCTCCCTGTCCCAGTCTGAGGATTGTAGAGCACATCTTTGTCAGGAGGAAGGAAAATAATGCATTTCTGGTTTGTAGAAGGTTTTTCTTAAATTCTCCCATGTTTCTGAAAGGTGAGTGTGTTGTGATTTAAAGTAGCTCTACCCCAGCCAGAACCAGCACAGTTTGTCAGTAGAATTTGTCAGTGGTAGGTTATCCTTCTTGAATTTCAATGATGATTGTTATCTTCATATTGTACCTTTGTGGCATTAATTCTGAGCTGGACTGATAGTCTGCCCATTATGCTACTGCTAACCCATTGTAGGTATGGAGGGCACTGGCATCAGTTGCTGTCCCTCTGTTTGCAGCTCTCTCAAGCCAACTCACAGTGTATCAGGAGTCCATCCCTGTGTATGTTTTGCCATTATATGGTCGTGCAAGATCCTCTGTTTTAGGAGGAATACATAATGTGAGATACTCAGTATGTATTCTGCACTGACTGCTGTGAGTTGGTACAGGTGTGTGCTTTCACACTGAAGCTATCTCAGAAGAGCACACATTTTGTAGTTAGCTGCTCTAACAGCAAGCATCATCTAGTTGTGCCATAGGAAGGTAGAAGTAGCCTAGATAGTCATAATAATGTATGTGTTCATTCTCATAATAATGTATATGTTCATTCTCAATCGATTCCAGTGCTAGCAAGCTAGATACTCACAGTGGGACATAATGTGTAAATGGATGCTAAACTTTAGTACAGACCACTTCAGATTTTAGGGTAGAAGACTAATTTTTGTTTTCATATTGCTTCAGTTGGTCTTTGTGTTAGTTAGTTTAGGGATAGCTTAAAGCCAAAGATCAGGCTTTACCTGTAGGTTCTGAAACATGCCATTTGCAACTGTGTGTGTTATTGGGGGACTGAGTGCAAAGATGTTGTTGGACAGAAGCTAATTCTGCTTATGCAAACATTACAATACAAAATATTTTATGACCTTATCTGTAACTAAGCTTAAATTCAAGTAGGAATTGTGCTCCAGATGGCTTAAACTTCATCACTGTGCTCTCTGAATCTGATGAATTCCATTAAATCAAAACCTAAATTACAACAGGAATATTCAAAGTCTGAATACTCAAGCAGACCTGAAGCAGTTAGGGTGAATAGACGATTTTTTAAAATTTATTTTATTTTTGCTTTGCATATACATTCAAAAGGGCTCTAAGTAGATTTAAATTTTTTTTTAGTATTTTTGCAGACAGAGAGTCTGTAAACATCACAGCATATTGCTAAGCATTTGCTCACCCTTGATAATGGCAGATGTATAGCCTGCAGTGTAATCCAGTTTTAAATTTAAGAGTGTCTGGAGTTCATGTGGTGACTGAAGGCTTGTCCTTCATGGTTTATGAGTGTTTGGTTGTACTAAGTGTTTATATACATATTGTTATGACTATACTTACTATTCATAATTGTCTAAAGTGTTCTGCTGTTAGAAAATTTGCTGTTCCTTCTTGACTCACTTAGGAAATATGGTAGAAATGTTTTCCTAATCTTCTAAGACTTTTAGCAAAGACTAGAACTATGCTGATAAACACAACAGTCTAGCCATTTTCCCTTCTAGATCATTCTACTTAATTAAACTGTGTGCATGTGTGTCCCAGGATTTACTCCAATAACATGTTGGTACATGTAATCTTACTTGAATGT
This sequence comes from Scytalopus superciliaris, assembly GCA_013400415.1. Taxonomy (NCBI): domain Eukaryota; kingdom Metazoa; phylum Chordata; class Aves; order Passeriformes; family Rhinocryptidae; genus Scytalopus; species Scytalopus superciliaris. The sequence continues at coordinate 3,778,845 of VXBX01008609.1, forward strand.
GTAAGTGAAAGCAACCTCAAAATCAGACAGTTGGGATGTCCAGACAACACATCCAAGTTGGGTGTGCAGGCTTGCTCTGGGTCTTGTGCAAGACCCAGACTACTAGGAACTTGATCTGTTAAAGGATTTTTATGACTTCTGTGCTTGATGTCACTGTTAAACTGTGTAAGGCTAAAAGCTATGGAATTGAGACCAGTCATATGCAAATTTCCAGCGGGTGCTGGGGAGTACTCTCTCCTGTAGCTGCAGAAACAGATGCTTTACAGGGCTTTGCAAAAGCGTACGGAACTTTCTAAACCAAATCTTAATCATGGATATTGGATCTTACAGTTCTTCCAGACTCCTTGTTCAAACTCGGAAAATGGAAAGACAGGGTCTGTAAATGGCTCCTGTGTTTTAGAATTGCTGCAGTGAACTGCCTTTGTCATCCCTGGATCTTGTCAACCTGCTTGTGGTCTGATTGTCTGGAGATTAGTACTTTTCTGCAGATGGTTGAATGCATGGAGCTTTGCCTTGAGACAGGTGATGATCTAGGACAGAGCTTGTGTCAAGGATCAGAGGCCAGCCCAGCATCAATGATGCTTTAGCAGGTGTCTGCTACAGACCACCTGATCAAGAAGAGACCATAGAGGAAGCCTTTTTAAGCAGCTGAAAAAAGCATCACTATCACAAGCTTTGGCACTCAGGCAAGTTGAACCATCATAGTATGGGCTGGAAGAGAGATAGGGAATATGGCTGGGCGTGGGTAATCCAGGGGGCTTCTGGCATGTGTTAGAGAATCTTCTGATGTGGGTGATCAAGACATACCAGAGTGAGTCCAGTGGAGAACCACATACAGTGATATGTGCACATGGCATGTAAGGAGAGGCTGAGAACTGGGCCTGTTCAGCCTTGAGAAGTCAAAAGGGAAGCCTTGTAGATGTCTAAACACATGGCAGTATACAGAGAAGACTAGCCAGCTTCTTCCTGGAGGTGCACAAAGATAATATAAAAGGCAATGTGTGTGGGAAACTCTGCTTGGGCACTGTAACATATGTTCTGATATAACAACAGACCACGCAGAGAGGCAGTGAAATCTCTTGGGGGTGCCAAGGCAAATCTCTGTGCAACCTGATTTGATTAGATTTCCTCTGAGCAGGGTGTTGGGCTGGCTGACCTCCAGAAGTTTCTTCCAACATAAGTTATCCCATGAGAAAACTGCTTCAAGAACAGACCATGGAGAGCTGAGGGCAGACCTCTGATCCTAGTGCATTTGTCCACGTTCAGGGTTAGCATCTGCACGCATGTGACTTATTGTGGACTGGCATTTGGGTGATAAAAGTTTCTGGGTTCCATTGCACTGAAGTAGGCCTAATAAACACAGGGAAGCTCACACAGACTGTGGAAATGAATGCTCTTTACTTGGGACTGTGGAAAGCAAGGCTGCTCTGCTTCTCTGGCTCCATCGTGGCATCTGAAGGGGCCAGTATAGGCTGTGATCTGAGGGTTTTCAGTCATTGCCTGCAATCTGGGAAGCTTCAGCTGAAGAATGTAATTTATGATGTGTTTCTAGTCAAGTTGTATTCTCCTGGACCTGTAGTGTGTAGTCACATTTGCTGTCCTCTCCCAGCTGTGTCTGGGGTCAATGTATTTGTTACATACAGGCCAGCCATTCCACAACTAAAGCCTGTCTGCTGGTGGTACAGCAAGTGGCTGGCCTGGTGCCCAGGACCCAGTGATGGCACACTGCTCTCATATCCCCGTGGAGGGTGTTGGTTTGAATACTGTTACCTAATGCTTACTTGCTTCTCTTCTAAAACATGCATCTGAAGTGTAAATTCTTGCATCAAGTGTGTATGTGTATAAATTTCTCTCATTCTTTCAACACTTGTTAAGTGTTTGGCATTTAGTCTTTTTTCTCTCAGAAAACAAAGTTTTCAGAGAGAGCATCTGAGGGCTCACAATAATATTTGATATAATTGAGGCACACAATTTGAGCACAAGTTCTCTATATTGAGCTGTGGCCTGTCACATCTTTAAACGTCAGGCAGATGTTTGATTTCACAGCTGGGAAATAAATGTGTTGTTGTCAGTGTTTGTAAGTGTCATGGTTTAACTCTGGGCAGCAACTCAGCTCCACACAGTCGCTTGCTCAGTTTGCTCTCGTGTGATGTGGAGAGAATTGGAGTAGTAAGTGAGAAGACTTGTGGGTTGAGATAAAGACAGTTTGATAGGTAAAGCTGCATGTGCAAGCAAAGTAAAACAAGGAATTCATTCCTCACTTTCCACATGCAGGCAGGTGTTCAGTCATCTCCAGGAAAGCAGGGCTCCATCCTGTGTAATGGTTACTTGAGAGGACAAGCTACTTTTCCCAGAGCTTTATATGCTGAGCATGATGCCCTATGGTATGGAATGTCTCTGTAGTCAGTTGGGGTCAGCTATCCTGGCCGTGCCCCCTCCCAACTTCTTGCACACCCCCAGCCTTCTTGCTGGTGTGGTGGGATGAGGAGCAGAAAAGGCCTTCATGCCGTGCAAGCCCTGCTCAGCAATAACGAAAATATCGCTGTATTGCCAATACTGTTTTCAGCAGAAAATCCAAAACAGAGGCCCATACAAGCTAACATGGAAAAAAATTAACTTTTAACACAGTCAAAACCAACACAGTAAGATATCTGCATACTGTGCTATTGTTGATATACCCTGTGACCATGGAAAGCAGTTTGTGTAAAAGGGTGTTTAGAAAATCTTCAGGATATTCTTTATTTTCCAGTTTTAAAAAAGTGATATCCCTGTTGAGCTGGTAACTAAAGAAGGCAGGAGAAAGCAGAGGAAGAAAGGAATCAGTTGACTGCTTAAATAAGAGTGGTACAGACTATCTCAGTAAAAGGCAAGTAGTGATAAGGGTTTTGTAAATAGATGATCTCTTCTAGATTGGAAAGTGGTATTGGTACTTAATTTCAGCAATGTGACTGTTGGAGTAGCATGCTTAATTTTCCAGATTTCATGCAAATGAAAAGAACTGTATTTACTTCGTAAGAAAATAAAATATTGGACAAAATTATTTAAAGGAGACATTTCAGATGAGTAAATGTCCAAGCTTTTGTCCAGAGGCAGCAATAATTAGCTGGACAGATAAGGACAGTAGACTGTAAGGCAGGAATTTCCTTGAAAAGAAACTAAAGGCAGTGGTAGAACACTGGCTCATCAGTGACTGTCTTATGGGGCAAAACACTTCCTATTCTGATATATGGGGAAAGAAGTACAGCCTGCTGGTTGTCCAAGTGCTCTTCCTGCTGTATGTGCATAGTCACAGTTGTAGCTCAGATCTGATCCTTTCTGTGCAAGGGCAGCTGGAAAATCCAAGGCTAAGAGGCTGAAGATACAGTGTAGAGGTCTCAGAAATCACTTCAAGAAGAGATTGAGTAGAGAAATGGATGTTAGACTAAGGAGAATTGAGAAAGTGTCATATGTTTGTTCTCGTTTTGATGGAGTCTTTGAATATTTATTCAGTTTTCAGAGACTTTAGATATTACAAGTATTCTTTAATTACAAGGGAGATCAAATTAAATAGAGGGCAAGGGAGAGATTTTAAGAATAGCTGAGCACTGGAGTGCATTTCTTGTAGGCTAGAGAATCACGGAATGGTTTGGTTTGGAAGAGACCTTAAAGGTCATGTAGCTCCAACCGCCCTGCCGTGGGCTGGGACACCTTCCGCTAGACCATGCTGCTCAAAGCCCTTGAGCACTTTCAGGGATGGTGCTCCAGGAATAGGGTGTATTTGTATAAACATAGGGTTTATAACCTTACATTAACCTTAATTGTGGTGGTTATCCAACCTACAAGTAGTTCACTTGTGGATGCTGTTGATCCTGCTTTGGCATGGGGGCAGGGGGACAACTTGAGGACATCTTGACCAGGAAAACCAGAGTATTTGAAGATGGTAAGAAAGGCTAAACTCAATTAGTAAAACACTGCCTTCTGAATTGAGATTCCAAAATAGTTGATGGGTGATCATATGCTTTTGTCAAGTTAGTCCTCTGTTTCTTTTTGTTCTGAACTGTTTATTGCATCCTGCCTGTGAGATTACGTATCTAAAACAACAGTGCATAGACATGGAAGAATTGCATTCTCTATACTGTTGGTCTGCCTCTGCAGAACACTAAATAAAAAATATAAAAGCTTTTATTGGTAAGTCTTTAAATTCCCATGGTCATACCTGGGATGCCAAGGATGCTTGTGTAGTTATTTACAATGGTCTAGTAAGAATTGTCTTTTATCATTCTGCCCTCTATAGACTGAGCTTTTGTTAAACACAGCCTAACAAGATTGACTCTAATGTCCACACCTCTCTTATGTAACTTCTTAAAGGCTTTGGAGGTTCTTTTATTGCTCCATCTCCATCACCATCCCCAGTCACTCCAGCTCAAACCAGCTTACTACAGCCTAACTTTGATGCAGCTTTTGGGACAACAGCTCCAACAACTGGCAGTTCGTTTGATGCATCAGGTGAGCCACAGGGTTACTGCCTGTGAAATTTCTAATGTGTTTTATGATAGATGAGTTAATGACACCATATTTAGGCTCTGAGTACAAGCAATATCAGTGACCTCACTCTTCTTTCTCTACTGGAAGAACTCAGGGTGATGTTTAGGCTGGTGTGTGCCCAAGAGCTCCTTGCACCGGTTTTTTATACTACCATGTCAGTAAAATCAAAGTAGTGTGAGCATCATCCTTGCATGTGCTTAACAGCATGAATTGGGAATTACACAAGGAAAAGACTATTCTGTAAATACAGTATATAGGCAAGTAATCTTGCCACTGCTGCTGAAGGTGTTCTTGAGTTTGCATGGCACCTGAGAGTACACAGAACAGAAACTGGCATATTGTTTTTTGCCTGACTATAAGCTTAAACTTTTATCACTGCTATCATTTTGTTTGCATCTCTTCCATTCTATATTTTTCATGCTGGGTCCCTGCTACAAACTTAAAATTGGTGAGTTCTGCAACTGTACAAGAAAAAAAGGTGGAAGTAGTCCTGCTGCTTGGTTATTTGGTTGCTTGCCAGTGCACATGCTACCCTTTCCTGTTGACTTATCATTAGCATGTACCTCAAATACAGATCAGAAGATAGAACTCAGGCATGAGGTGTACCAAGCAGTTTGACTTCAAGGGATCTAAAACATGAACTTCTGAGTTAGATGACTGAACTAAGGAGGATAGCACTGTCAGTGTGAATGGTTCTGGTTCCTTCTGATCTCATAAGATGTTAGTAGGTTTTCCCAATTCCCTGCTGCTTGCAAGTGAATAGTAACATCTCAGACTTCCAATACTGTTGCTGTGAGATGTCAAGGTATAAGACTGCCTTTGCCACAGTAATTCTGACTGGTGTTTGCTGCTGCAAGATGTTCATTTTAAAAACCTTTAAATGAATATCTCCTGACAAAATGTGTGTGCGTCTGACATCTCTCTAAGGATGGCTGTTGGAAAAATAGTGTCATGTGGAAGTGGTGCTGTATCTATGTAGATTCAACGCTCCAATTAAAGTCCTGTTAGGCATGTCTTCTCATATTAGTTTTCATCGGTACAGCTTTTTCAGGATTACTGTACATTCAGTGTCTAGTAAAATGACATGCATGCCCTTGTTGGCATTACTTTTAATGTCAAATGGTGTTTTGATAAGATTTGTGGTGTGGTTGTCTGTGCTATATTTGTTGGAGCACCAGTGCAGTGGCAGGCAGTGCTTTTCCCACCACAGCTGCTGTTCTAACTGACTTTCCTTTCACTTCCAGTTTTTGATGGCTTAGGTGATCTTCTTATGCCAACTATGGTTCCTTCTGGTCAACCTGTAGCACCTACAGCCACAGCAACAGTCACTGCTACAGCAGCAAGCAAAGGCCTCGGAAGTGATCTTGATTCATCTCTTGCAAACTTAGTAGGCAGTAAGTGACAAATTTTGGTTTTAAATGAGAGAAAGGGTAGCAGGGGAGTGTTGTGTGTACCAGCACTCAAGAACAGACCTTTTCTCAGGCAGTGAACTTACCAAACCATGTTCTTTAAATACTAAACTATGTTCTTTCCTGTAGTAGGAAAAGGGCTCAAGCCTTTGTAACTAAGGATAGTAGCCACAGCCCCACCAAAAAACCCAACAGTCCCACCTAGGCTAAGTTGTATTTTGGAGGGTGGCAAAAATGGAATACTTTCCTAGTATATGTAAACACACCACAACAAAGATATAACTGATCTTATGATACATACATGTCTCTTAGATGTGGGGGAAAACTACTATGCTTAGAAGTTAGCAGGATTCTTAATCCCTTGGAATGTCTTCTGTAAGTCATTTGGTATATCCAAGTTTGGGGAAGAAAGTCAAACTGATTTGTAACTGACAGGACTTGTGCTGGACATGTGAGAAAAGTATTCTTTAAAATTCAGCTTAAAACTTCTTCCGAAGAGTAGCTAAGGAAACTACTTTGGGTTTCCATGTATGATAGAGCAGATAAAACAGTGTAAAACTTACAGGTAATGTTCAGATTTATGCGTATGTGAAAACCAGCTTTTTATTTCTGTATGTATAATGAGGAACAGAAACTAGACATTGTAAGTAGTTTGGTGCTCTTACATAACTTAGCATTTTATAGACCCAAATATATTGTTACTTTGGTTTGCTTGTGAAGCAAAAATGGCTTTCTCAAGTGTAAGCCATCTACAAACATTTCTCAAATGTTTGTCCTGAAGAATGGGTAGATATGACCAGTCCTCTGATGCTGTCTAAATGAAGACAGCCAAGAGTTTTTTTACTCTTTATAAGCCCATATGCAATGAAATATAAGCTGTTACTTTAACATGCTTTAATTTACTAAACATGTGACTTCTTTTTTTACTTCCTTTTTTTTGTTTCAATTTTCAGATCTTGGAATTTCTGGTACTACTTCAAAAAAGTAAGTTCAACTTTACTTAAAACTAAAAGGAAGTTTTAAAATCTACTGTATAGCCTTGTATCTATTTCAGTGTTTATTCAGAAACAATGAATTGGTTATGTCCCCCTGCTTCCCAATCAATTCAGAAAAATTGTGGAATATTCTATTCTGTACAGTTTCACTGAATAGTTAAGGGTAAATGTTCCTGACGTAGCTTTTAAACTTACTGTCTTTAATCTGAGTTTTAGAAATATTTCTTTTCCTTAAATTACTGTCTTCATGTTGGATAGCTGATTCCAAACAGCTTAAAGGGAACAAATTGCCAAGGTAATAAATTCTATAGCTCCTCTCAGTAATCCAGGCTAATATATAATAGTGATGCTCGATGCATTTATTGTGTAGTCATTAAAATACTTAAAAAATAGAAAAGTTGTTCATTCTATGCAGTGAAAAACTTCTTCTTGCAAAAAGAAATATTTATAACATTGCATTTATTTTTTTAATTTATCTTTTTAGTCTGTTTACTTCTGTTCTGAGTCTTCCTCTGTATGCAAGACTTAAAAATATTTTGTACCTCTGTGGAGATGATAGGAGGGATATGTATAAACACATCAAGAGATTTATTCCCTAAAATGTAGCTTCCTTCAATCTGCTGTGTTCAAATGGTGTATTTTTATTCTGGAAAGAGCAGCCTCTAACAAAAGCTGGTTTTGCAGCAGCCCTTTTATTCCATGAATGATTTGTTTCTCTTGTATCTATCAACTTTTTTCAGAACTGAATGCTTTCCTCCTTCAGCTGTCTGAGCAAGATTTCCAGCAATGAAATGACCTTTCAGAGACATCTAGCAGGCAGCTCTACTGCCTGGCCCCAGTAGAATAGGCAGTAGCAGTCCCTCTTCCTACTTTGCAAGGGTATATGCCATATGTTACCTTCAGTCAATACTAAGTAAAGCTTCTCTTTAATTCTCACCACGAAGGCCATAACCATGTAACTGATTTCAGTATAGAGTGTACTGATGTCTACTGCTAACAACCCTGAAAACTGAGTGTCACTAAAAGTGTATATTTCTGTTAATAACTGCATACACCATAAGCTAATGTAGCTGCACGTCTAATTTTAACATATGCTGCAATTGGTTTTCATTTTCACTGTATGCAAATAATAGCCTGCCTGTCTCCCTCTCTATTAGGGGAGACCTTCAGTGGAATGCTGGAGAGAAGAAGTTAACAGGAGGAGCCAACTGGCAGCCAAAAGTAGCACCTGCAACATGGTCAACTGGTGGTGTCCCAGGTGCTCCATTGGTAGGTGGTTAATCCATAGATAGGTATTGAGCTATCAGTATTTCATTAGACTGTGCAAGCGTGCAGGTAGGCACTGCTCCAGTCTACTTCAGCTAAAGAGTTTGCTTCTGTATAAATTATATGAATCTTTCAAATCACGTTTTTTAAGAACAGGTTTACAGCTGGCATAAATAAATAAATCACTGAGTACAGGTAAATGAAAAATACAGTAGCATACATATAACGATGTTGCTCTACATGTACATTTAATACCAGTGGTCATCTCCAAGTGTGTGATTAGCCATATAAGTCTTGCCAGCATGAGGCCCAGATCAATTGCCCAAAAGAAAATGCTGTTGATCCAAAGCTGAAATACTGGAAGGAGAGAAAATACATAGGTTTATTTCAAGTTTTCATGAATGAAGTGGAGCAAAATACTATACAGTATTTGTACTGATCAGGTGGCTGATGGTGGATTAGAAGTGGATAACTTATCTAGCAGGTAAAGCAGTCTGTTGGAAAAGTTAAGATTACCCTGTAAAAAGCATCAGAAGGCACTTAGAAGAGGGTTGAATTGAGCTAAAAAATCTCCATTTGGCACAAGAGCAACTTGATCATGAGTAATCTACTGGAGTAATGTGAGGTGTCATACCTCATCTCATCAGAAGTCTCACAAGGCCTAAATCAATGTCCATTTGAAAAAATAGTGAGTCGGGAAGGAAAGAACTCTAAAGGGGGACCATGACCATTTCAATTCCTTACTGTCCCAGCCAGGTGTTAACATGACTCTAATCATGTTCCTTAACCTTGTGGAAGATACAAGAATTTCCTGTTCTTCACCAGATGTGTTAGTTGTAACATCAACTCTTTTTCTTAATAGAAAGGCTGGGCAATACTGTACAGTGTAAGTGAACTATATTTTTTGATCTCTTATTGTACTTACTTACTAAACACGAAGATACTAACAGCACCTCATCTGCACTACATTTATTACTGCTGGCTAAAAGGTACCTGACATGGCTCCTCTTGGGACTGTCTGTCCAGCTGACAATTCTCAGACAATGTGCTGATCTGATAGTAGTGATTAACCATTTCTTGCTGTAGGCTTGAAAATAACGTCTCAAACTGTTCCTGCTTTACTTGTATGTGAACTGTCTGTGTGAAATGCCAAACTTTAACATCAGCCTGATCCTGTAGTGATTTTACCATCTGATAAGTAACTAGTCTTTCTGGAAAGCTGGGTAGTTTTGATAGCATTTAATGAAATATGTGTTATATATATTTCTTCAAAATCATGCACTTAAGTATTTTTTGAAACCAAAAAACCCCAGACCATCAGGAAAAACAAATGTGAAGACCATGAAGAAGCTTTTCATTGTTGAACCACTTAGGTTTTGGTTGCTTCTTCCCTTCCTTGTGACCTTTCAATTTCTGGATTAAAATCAGCAGAATTTCATAAAAGTCTGTTCCCTCAAGTGACCCTAGTGCTTTGAGGCAAAAGCAGATTCATTTTTTGTGGCCATTTTCTTGACATCTGCCTAACTGGATTTTGAGCTGCAGTGTGATCCTGTGAATGCAGTCAGATCAGTGCATCTGATGTCATTAGCCTCTGTGTTTCTATTACTTGCTTTTCATACCTGAGTGTCCAGATGTTTGTTTTAGTATGAGGATGCTGCTAGCACAGTACGGTTTTGAATTGAAATGCTCCCCAGAAAACTTTAAGAGTGAAATAGAGGTTCATAACTTCTTAGCCAGAAAATATGGAGTGTTTGATTAATGAATCTGGGACAGGTTATCTTGACTTGTCTCCAGCTCCATAAGAAACGGGTATGTTTTAGTCTGGAAGCAAGGATCAACCAAGGGCACTAAATGCAGCATTCACAGAAGTGGACTGTGCAGTGAGTAATTCAAGCATATCTGCAGAGATGCACTGTCCTTTGAAGTGGAAGTGTGCTAGCTGCTCTCTAAGTATAGTGGGATATAACTGACTTGAGGTAGGAGTCAAGGATGTGGAGGCACAGGCATGACCGTACATGCTTCTGTGACAGCTTGAAAGATTCTGCCAATATACTTAAGTCCTACAATAGCAGTACTGAAATTCTACTGCCATTTTTAAATCCCTTCCTTGAATGCTCTCTGCCTCTCTTCAGAGTTGTTAATAATTTGGATTGTATATATATATATATCTGTGAAAAGTAAAGACTTGGATGCTTTCAAGGCCATAAGGAGACTCTGTGCGTGGGAAATTACAGACAAGAGAGCCAAAAGGAATGATGTGTAGGTCATACTGGATAAGTGGGGTGCGCTGGCCTTGTTCAAAGATGCTCTTGTGCCATATACCCAGTCAGATCACTAAACTAACGATTCTTTCTTCCTCAATTCTAGGGAAAGATAACTTTTTTTTTCCTGTTGTGTTATTTAAATGAAAATCATGGCAAGTCACGTATATGAATGAAAAGCATAGCAAGATACACTGTCCTTAGTAAAGTATGTAATGGTTTTGATCGTGACTTAAGTGTGTGAACTTATTCTTTAACTTACATGAACCTTGGTGCGTAATTAATTTTTTTTTAATTGTAAACTAATTATAGCAATTATTTCCTTAAGCTTAAGCTTCTACTAAAACACAGTACTACAATAAGTGCTATAATGTGTTAGCTGTGATGAAGTTGGGATGCTTTCTTATACTGTGTAGAAGGTGGAGGAAAGTATGTGTTTTCTTGGGCCTGTTTTGAGTTGTATTCAGTAAATGGACTCTAGTCTGAAGAGAATCTAGTCTGTCACTCTTGCTTTCTTATGAAGAAGCAAGCTGAGCATCAGCATAAGGACTCATTCAGCTCTCTCATTCTTTGAAGCCTTGTGGTTTTGAGGTTACATATGTGCTGCATAACAGTCCTACTTTCCAGAACAACTTTAAGAATGCTGGGGACTCTGTGTGGTTTCCAGATGGTTGGTGTTAGATTCCTGCTTTTTTTCTTTTTTTTTTTTTTTTTTTCTTCTAATCTATTTTTTAGGCAGGAGCTGTGCCTCCAGCAAGTGCTGTTCCTGCCACAGGAGGTACTCCACCTGTCCCACAGCCAGGAGCAGCATTTGGGATGGTGAGTCTCTTCTGTCACCCTGCTCCCCTTCCTTCACCCAGAGCCCTGCTGACTCCATGTTCATTTACAGCCCCCAGCAGGTGCAGGTGTGCCCATGATGCCTCAACAGCCGGTGATGTATGGGCAGCCTATGATGAGGCCCCCGTTTGGAGCCACCCCTGGCCCTGGTGTACAGGTGAGATCTACTGCTAGGTGAATGTCTCATCGCTCTCCATTTCTCTAGGAAGGACCTTATGTGTATGCATTATCTCAGTTCCACTCTAGCTATAGGGCTGTTACAGGATCAGCTGCCTGGCTTGCAGCAGATCACAAGAACCATCTTGATTTTTACCAGTTGTCTTGTATGAGACGAATGAAACACGTTTGAAAAGTCTCTGGCAGCTAACTGTGTTTGAGATCTGGCTTTGGGAGATATTTGAGTAAAGCTAAAGTGGAGTTGGTGGGCATTCCTATTCTGTTCACAGCCTACCATAATTTAGTAGAGCTGCACTCAGCATTTTTTCCTCCCAGCCCACCAAGAGACTTCTCAGGAAACTGACCTGCATAAGAGCAAGCTAAAGTCTCCAGTTTTGGCATGACAGCTGTTTCTCAGTAAATACAACTTGACCTGTTTCAGGCTGATAGCTTGTTAGGTTTCCTTCCGTGCAAAACAACTGCATTCACATATGAATTACCATAGTGCATGCAACATTAGAGTGCACAGGATGTCTGCTTTTCACAGCAATGCACAGATTTAAATACCATGAAGGTTTTTTTTCTGACTTACATTAGAGGAATGCAAATAATCTTGATCACAGTCACTGTATTCTTTTGTAAGTGGGAGATACATGACTGCTTCAGTCCTTCTTGTTTTTAAACTATATGTGCTTCATCTGACTTTGTGACTTTCACATATTTAGACATAGAGGAGATACAAGTTTGACCACCTAAAAACCAAAGCAAACTTATTCTTAATTCTACGCTAATTAAAAATAAGAAGAAACCATTGTGTCACAAGTTACTGGTTGCCACAGAGATGAGCCCTTTCTTTAATATGCTGAAAAAACATAACAGTATTTAATGGTGAAGTAGGTTGAGTGAGTGGAGCCGTGTTGTCCTTCCTGATGAAGTGGGCAGTATCAGCTGCTTTTCACAGTTTCCTAAGAATTTTTTTTTAAAACTTGAGGGTCATAAATTTGGAAGTGCAGCAGCACGTGATGCAAAGGTTTTAGCTCCTAGCCCGTAGGGGATACAGCATAAGCTATACTAACCTGTTCCAGGCTATTTTTTTCAAAGTAGAGTTTGGTTTGTAATAGCTCTGAAAAGGAAAGGGCCCTTCTAGAGGAGAGGTAGGGAATTACTTAGCTGTAGCATTCTGCATCTTTGTAAATCAGAAGTCCACCTTGTCTTTCAAGTAAGGTGAGAGATGGAAGCTGATGTTGCAGCTCGAAAATCTCACTTGTCACCCTGGAAACCAAGACACCTCCCTTGTTTGGCAAATATTAAGCAATCAATATGTAGCAAACCACACTTTTTAAGTAGGAAACTACACTCCCAGTGAGGCTTGTCAGGGTTTTCTCTGTAGAAATGGGAAGATCTTGAAACTGCTCTAAGAATGAACTTGGTCTTGCTTTTCCTCCCACCTCAAACTGTCTCTGCACTTACCAAGAACAGTATTATGGGACACAGACAATTTTTCTAAAAGAGTAGTCATCAGGGTGCCAGGGTTACATATAAAATACCTCTAGTGCCATGAGTTAAGGCAGGGATGGGGAGGAGTAAGGACAGGCTGGGAGAAACATTTGACCACCACAGTGAGAAGTGTTGCATGGAACTTGAAAACTAACATTTCCTGTGGAATAACTGATGACTTTTATACCTGCCAAAAGAGGACCCTTGTTTAATCTAGTCATGTTTCTGGTACACTTTGGACTCCTACTTGCATTACCAGCGTAGAATCATTTATACTCAGATGCTATTTGCCAGGATTCTCAGTCGTGCTCTGCAGCATGCACTCTGCTCACTCTGCACCTTGGTGTTTAACATCTAACAGTTGCTTATCTTCTGTCTGGGTTGATGACCCTCACGCCATTCTGCCTTACAGGGAGAGAGTGATTTGAAGCTATGCTAATTAGGATCTGCAGCGCCTTTAGCCTTATCCATTAAACCTGCCAAACATTGTTAACCCTGTAGTAAGGATGGAACCTAAACAATGCTTGAGCAAAATGGCACCGCACTGACCTTGCAGAAAAATGAGAACCTTGTATGTTTGAAATGTGCTTGTGTGAGAACCGTCTATGTCTATCTAATGCTTGTGTATTCTTGTCTGCTTTGTTTTTTCCCTGCTGTCCTGGCTGGCGTCTGTTAGCTTTCTCCAAGCCCAACTCCTGCTACTCAGAGTCCCAAGAAACCTCCAACAAAGGACCCATTAGCGGATCTTAACATCAAGGATTTCTTGTAAACAGTAAGGTATTCTGTGACTGCCTGCTTAAGCATGTTACACTGTGGTACATGTCTGGCACACAGATGGTGTTTAGGCCAGCAGGTTGAATATGACTGATAAAACCGTAGATGCAGAGATAGATAGAGACATTCACTGATAATGAAAACTGAAATCTCTGTCCACACTCTTAATTTTAGCCTGAGAGCTTGACTTTTAGCTACTTCTTTTGTCATAAGTGACTGCAAGGAAACGTTGTCTTCAACCTATAAATTATATTGTTACCTTGTTTCTGTTCAATCTTAAGGTTTCAGGTTTGGCTTTTTTCCTGAAATTAACAGTGAAACATATAGAATTATGACATGGTAAAAATATGGGGAAAGGGAAATATGATGCTGAATAGGCTTGTTCCAGTCTTGTGGGTCTTGAAACAGATTTTGTATCATAGGTGTGAAGGTATCAAAAGAGGTAAAACTTATGTATTTGGTCATCAGGGAAGGTTGTTTGCATCTCTTAACTGCTGCCAGCTAATGTTCTCCCCCACCATACAGTTTTTCAAGGCACTGCTTTTCTGAGCAGTGTTGTGTAGAACAACAGTGGAAAAGAGCAGAGTACATGTAAAGAAAAAAATGGAGAAGCAAAAAACAAGTACTGCAGAATGGAAGTTAAAAAGGCCAAAGTATTTGTTAGGGCTTTGGAGAAGGATGTTAAAAGGACCAAGTAGAAATATCAACTTGAACTGAACACTTATGCCAGTTCAAAAATAATAATGCAGAAGTAAGATAGGCATTTCATAATTAAGACTAGAATAATTTGCCAGGTGAGGAGAGGACAGTCATTACATAACTTGAAAGCCGCCTTCATGAGTCATTTTTCGTTCTTCCTAAAGCTTAATTGTAAGACTTGTTCTAAGCCTCCTCTGCACTGGAGTTGGCAACAGTGGTTGGGATCAGGCCGTTCTCAGCAGGCATCACCCAGTCCCACTTCACCCTTCTCCAAATTCCAGCCACAGGGAGGTGTACCTGGCACTTGGTGGAGATGGCCAAGAGAGGGGATGCACCTTCAATTGCTGGGACTCACTGCTTCCAACTTGTATTTATAGTAGAGAGGTAACTAGTATGTAGGAGAGAGATTCATAGCTGCCTGTGGGAAGACTGCTGCTTCATTAAAAACTGATAGCAACTCCCTGGAGGTGTGAAGAGCTGAGCAGATTTGGTGCTCTTTCTAGAATGTGCTTCACTAACTCATTACTGCAGTTTTCATCTAATGCTTTTCTATATTTACAGCTGCAGTTTTTCTGACTGGATGCTAAAAACGTGAGTTTGGAGTCTACAAATGGATGCTCAGAGTTTCCAAGTGAGCCACCAGTACCAAACCTAGCGCTTACTCAGACTTTCTCTTCCTCCTGAAACGTGTAGCACAGCTGTGAAAGTGAACATTAGGAATGTGTACTACCTTAGCTGTTATCCCTACTCTCTCGGAATTTGTGTACTTGGGTTATTTGTGTTTTACAATTTAAACAATGGATGTATGTTTCTGATGCCTTCTAGTGCTTTTCTGAACCTATCCCATGGGGGCAGATTATGCAGCTGTCGTTTGGTGAGCCATTTGGAGCAATGTCTGTGGTTTTTGAAGGTTTCAATGTATATAACTTTTTGAGGACACCTAAAATTTCCCTAGGACTCAATTTCTCCTTTATCTGTTACAAAACATAGTGTGATAATACCAGATAGTAAAGAAAATACTTGAGAAATTGTGCAGAATACTTTTTTTTCTCCCAGTCACAGGAATCTCAATTGTCGTGAAAAAAATGTTTTATTTTTGTGGCACTGTATATGTTAAGATAATTTAAAGTAATATAAAGGAAAACTTCCATAACAAATACTTTTCCAATGATTTACCAAGAATGAAAAACCATATCTGAAAGAATACCATATTTATTGCTGTTTTTATTTTAAAATCTATTTTAATTATTTAAGTTTTTGCATTTAAAATTGGCGTATTTATCAGTTCTTGCTAAATGCACTGAAAAAGTAAAGGGTCAGTTTCTCTCCATGTAGTTGGGAAAAAGCAACCATAGTTGTGCTGGCATTAAGGGATTTCAAATACAAGAGCACTTTTTGGTATATCTGTAGTCAAAACATTACAAGTGATGTTACTCATCTCTGTTGAGTTCTTACGTACATCTCTTAATTTAGTGCTTACCTGTGTATGCATTAGGCTAGTGTTCTCTCCATTGCCCCGAATGCGCTGTGAGTAGCTTTTGTACTATTGGTGATTAGATTTAATTCTGATCCAGAGATCCATGCCCTTTACTGTACATACTGTGTTTCTTTAATTTTTATTTGTTCTCATACTGTTTCTGCTGATGGCTTGGTGTAAGATCTTGACTCTTCAATAAGGTCACTGTTGATCAGTGTTACAAGTGGCTTGGCAGTTATCTGTAAAAGCATATTGGGTTGGAAAGACATTCACCTGAAGTCTTTCAAATGAACTATTTAATCAATGTATGGTACCATTAAAAGTGGTTGTATCTGAATTTGCTGTGGGGATAACATACACTGTAATGGGAAAGTTCTATAAAAAGCTGATTTCAAAATGGCTTTTCTTTGTATTTCAGTTTAAAAAAAAAATCCCAAACAAAAAAGTAGAAAAAAAGAAAAAAATCCCCAGTGCATGTGTGCCCTCTGAGATGCAATAAACACCTTGATCAAAGTAAATATCTTGTTGCCAGTTTCATAATCATTGAGATGTTGAGCACAGTAATATACTTTGAGAGGGGAAAAATATGTATAGGTCCCAACACAGACTGCTGAGTCTGCTGCATATGGTAATGACTTTTATAGAATCATAGAATCATTTAGGTTGGAGAAGACATCTGAGACCATGTAGTCCAGCAGTTAAGCTAACACTGCCAAGTCCACCACTCAACCATATCCCTAAGGGCCATTCTACACATCTTTTAAATCCCTCCAGGGAAGGGGTAGATTCCCTGGGTCGCCTGTTCCAATAACTGACAACCCTTTCTGTGAAGAAATTTTTCCTAATATCCCACCTAAACATCCCCTGCTACAACTTGAGGCCATTTCCCCTTGTCCTGTCTCTTGATACCTGGGAGAAGAGACCAGCCCGTACCTGGCTTGACCCTCCTTTCATGTAGTTGTACAGAGCAATAAGGTTCCCCTCTGAGCTTCCTTTTCTCCAGGTTAAACACCCCCACCTCCTTCAGTCACTCCTCAGAAGACTTGTGCTCCAGACCCTTCATCAGCTCCATTGCTCCAGCAGCTCAGTGTCCTTCCTGTAGTCAGGCGACTAGAACTGGACACAGGATTCAAGATGTGGACTCACCAGCGCTGAGTACAGCGATGGATCATCACTTCCCTAGTCCCACTGACCACACTACTAGTGATACAAAGATGGCCATTCTGGCCACCTGGGCACTGCTGGCTCATGTTCAGCTGCTGTTGACCAGCACCCCCAGGTACTTTTCTCCTGGGCAGCTTTTCAGCCACTCTTCTCCAAGCCTGCAGTGCTGCACAGGGTTGTTGTGACCCTCGTGCAGGACCCAGCCTTTGGCCTTATTGAACCTCAAACCTTTGACTTTGGCCCATCAATCCAGCCTGTCCTGATCCCTCTGCCTTCCTGCCCTCCAGCACATCGACACTCCTGCCTGACTTGGTGTTGTCTACAAACTTACGTAGGGAGCACTTGATCCCCTCGTCCAGGTAATTGATAAAGATTAAACAGAATTGATCCCAGTATTGAGCCCTGGGCATCAGTGCTTGTGACCAGCTGCCAGCTGGATGTGACACCATGCACACCATGCTCTGAGCCTTTTGGTCCAGCAGGTTTCCTACCAGTGAACAGCGCACCAATCTAAGCTGTGAACAACCAGCTGTTCCAGAAGAGTGTTGTGGGAAACTGTCAAAGGCTTCACTGAAGTCGAGGTAGACAACATCCACAGCCTTTCCCTCATCCACCAAGTGGGTCATGTTGTTCTAGGGGCAGGCCAGGTCCTTGCTCCTGACAAACTTTTTTCTAACAGCCCTCTAGACAGGGGACAGTTCTCTCAAGGGAGTTTATCTCTAGCCTTGCTCTACCTGCTGATCCTTTAGAGACATATCTGGGCACATGCAAGGGCCCATCTCTTCCCACAGAGGTGGCACCAAAATGTTGAGATTCTTTAACTGAAGAGACCTAGTCTGGCAGTTTTCTGCACTCATGGCACCAGTTTTGCCCACCAATTAATTACCAAGTTTGTGCTAGAGAATTGTTTTTCATAGTTTCTTTTAGGTATCTGAATAACCTCATCAGTAATTCATCTCACCACCATTCCCAGCTAGTTTCAGCTATGCCTGGTGTGTAGCCACCAAGAGTAGGAGCAGCCTGCTGGGCATGGGGACTGCCTCAGGGCCAGCACCACAAAGCCTTCCTTGGAAGGATGCTGCGTGGAGGGGTGGGGGGTGGGCAGGGCTGCACTTTGGGTGCAGCACCCTCGTGTCACAGTGCCACGACCTGGCAATGCAGTATTCACAATGCCCCAGGGTAGGATAAAGGGAGAATCCTCCCTTGGCCCTGGCCAGCCAGCCCTGCAGACAGTCCAAAGACATCTGAGAGGAAGCCCTTGAAGAACTGGTGGAATTACTTGCAGGGAGGAAGACAGGAGGCTGGTTGAGGCTGCTGGAGATTCTTCTGCAAGGCCAGGTCCTGGTAAAGACATGTTCAAAGTTCAAAGACCCATCAGAGATGGGTCAAAATCCTGCTTCAGCCCTCAGGAGATAAGAAGAACTCCAATGCCAAGACCAAGGGAATGCCTTCTTGAGAAGCACTGCAGAGCTCTCTGTCCTCATCCCCGGCAAATCCAGAGGCAGCTGCCATTAGAAATGGAATGAAGAGATGTTACAAGGGATCCCAGTGCTTTGGAGCACCCACTGGTGTCCTGACAGGCATGGGAATGAGTCTTGCCTTCAAGGTCTATTAGACATGGTTTGTGTGGCCACCCTTGGAAGTCCCTGACATGGCTTCATCTCTCCTGGAGGCATGACCAGCCTGTGGGATGATGAGGCAGGTCTTGCTCACATGTTCAGCAAATAGCTTATCACCAGCTCTGAGGTTAGAATTCTCCCCCAGGACAAAGTGGCACTCCTTCCCAGGGTTTTTTTACCTTCTTCTGCAGAACTGAGCATGACCACTTGTCAGGGCTCCTTTGGGCCATTTTTATCAGATGCCTGCTGCTTGTGGCCCACAAAGTGCCCTGTATTTGGGGGGAGGAAGATTTTTACTTGGAGGAGCTGTTGACTCCCTCAAAAGCAAGGAGGCCCTGCAGAGAAATCTCAACAAATCAGAGGACTGGGCAATCACCAACCATATGAAGTTCAATAAGGGAAGGTGCAACTGGAATGGGGCAACCCTGGATGTACCTATACACTGGGGAATAAGATGCTGAAAAGCTGCCACAGAAAGGAACCTGGGGGTTCTGGTCAATGGCAAGTTGAATCTGAGTCAGCAGTGCCCTGGCAGCCAGGAGNAGTTCAAGAAGCATTTGGGTGATATCTCAGGCATGTGGTGTGACTCTTGGGGATGGCTCTGTGCAGGGCCAGGAGTTGGACTCAATGATCCTTGTGGGTTCCTTCCAATTTGGCATATTCTGTGATTCTGTGACTCCAAGGGCATCTCTCAGGAGTTGCTTCTTCTCTGCAGCACTGAGCGCAGTCCCTTGTCAGGGCTCCACTGGGCCCTTGAGGCTCACTTCTTGCCTACTGCTCTTGCACCTCCCAGGCACCACTCACGTCCTGGCTCGCTCTGACTCCCTTTCCTATCACTGGCTGAAAAGCACAGAGCAGGAGTGTTTAAAGGGCAAAACGTAGGATTGGCTTAGGTAAGTGTAAAATACCACATAACTCCTTCTCTTCCTCCTCATTTTTTGTGAGTTACCAGTCCCAGTCCTCATTGTTCAAATTCTCACTTTTCAGATAATGAGAACCAGTATATGACAATTTCATCCTAAGATGTGGCACCAATGACAGTCCTTTCTTCTCACAGGCTGCTTTCCTGTTTCTGGCAGTTGCTGATCTTTAAGCAGTACAGGAGAGATCCGTACAAAGCCAGACTGAGCACAAAGCCACCAGTAAAATGGGGAGTAGGAGCAAAGAATTCTCTAGTTAACTTTTAATGAAGCCTCAGGAGGCTTCATGAACGCTCTTCATTTTCTTAAACTAGAATAATATTGAAACAGCGGAAGTTTATAATACTGGTTCTGATTTCTTTCCTATGAGGTATCACTCCACAGCTACTCATGAGCCAGCACTGCTATAATCCTACAGGAACTGCTTGTGCTACAATTTGTCTTATGGCAGGACGAAAGGAGGAGAAGCCATTTCATATAGTTTAGTGCATTAAAGTTGTTCTGGTATGAGGTGACTAACTAGAGACCTCCTTGATTTGGTACCAAAATGAAGTGATGAAACAGTACTGAATGCCAAGGGCTGCTTCGAGGTACTTTATAAACCAGAAAACACTGAAATGACTAGATCCTGCTGTGGTTAGGTTTGAATCTTGATTTGGATTTCAAAGACATTTCAAAATTGTGCGACTAACAGGGGAGTTCCATTGCCTAAGAGCTTTTTTTGTTATCCATTTGCATTTTTACTTGCTAATACATTGGTACTCTGAATGTATTAAGTTTGGTCTTGGAAAGGTGGATTTTATACCTCAGCCTTGTTGCATTAGGGTGTTCTGGCTTAAAAATGGGTAAGGCTCAGCAAATAGCTATGCTTTCTCACTATTTGAGCATGAAGACCTGAACAAGGTCAGTACCTGCACCCCCAGAAAAGCTCATTGTGGTTTTGCCCATCCTGCCTATGTGATATGTCTTGCCAAATGCAGGAAATGCTCTATTTCTTACCGTTGTGTTGTGTGTGTCTTCTCAAAGTGAGGACAGCATTTTCAGAGGAGCATCATAACCAAACAAGTCAATATATTTAAACCAGTTCAGTACTGTCTAATTTAAATTGAGATGATGAACTACTGCTCACTGAATTGCGAATGAATGTTTGCAATGTCACAGGCTTCAAAGGGCCAAGCCTCAGAATAAGGATGTTCACCTTGCCAGGTACTTGCCCCTGCCATACATTGACTTTCTGCATCAACTTCATCCATGTCCACAACCCTTTATCTTCATTTTGTTTAGTCTTCTGTAGATCATATGGCCAGCAGCTGTGTGTGTGCACGTGTGTCTTTGTCACTGTGAGGAAATAGAAGCCTGGACAGAAAGGAAATTTGGTGGAAGAACATCTGGAAGCTTGTTCACTGTGGGAAGTAAAACCAGCGTATTTCCCCAATATTCTAAGTATGGCTAAACAAAAGTTACTTGCTCTCCTTGGCACAAAGGAATTATAAAATCTGGCTTGCAAGGAAAACACGTGGTTGACTCCTGGCCTGTAGACAAGAACATGTTCTTGCTATCATCTGAGTTCCATCATCCAGGCATGAATGCATCTGTGTCCTGCTATGACTAACCACTTTTCAATACAAGCTATAGGGAAGAGTGGGTGGGGAGGAGAGCTCCATCTGTGAAAGGAAAAAAACTGCCTCCTTCCCCTGCATTTCTCATGAGAGGGGGACAGGTTTCAGGCAGCTGGTATGTCCCTTACCCAAGCTCTTGCTGTCCTGTGTGCTGTGTCCTCTGGCCATATGAGACTTGTAGAGCTCCCCCTTAAGCCATGAGTGCCTTAGGGAGTTGTAAATACCTGGAGAATATAAACTCAGCTTACTGCAGAGGTTTGAACAAAAAACCCAGTTCGTTCTGCAGAACTGACTCATTTTTTTGACTGTTTGGAGTTAGCATTGCCTCCTACTCCTCGTCTCTGTTCGTTTGTCATTTAATTGGCTTCATTTGAAATTTTTAGCTGGAATTGTAGTGTAGCTTGAGTTGAGGGCTTCTGAATTGACGCTGGTGTTTCCTCAGGTGAAAGCCTGTCTGGTGAAAACTACTGTTGTCTTTTAAGATCCTGGGGACCACCTTAGCGTTTCAAGCCGGTTGCCTAATTGGGTTGCTACCCAAACTTCTATTCTTAGGATTTAGTAAAGCAGCTGCAAAGGTTAGAGACCTGCCTTAAAAACCAAGCAGGAAAGTGAAGAGCAAAACCTGTGCTGGGATGAGGGAAGGAGGGTAGAAAGGGAAGATTTGCTTTATAAAAGCATTTGAGACTTCGTAATGTGAGGTACTACTTAGTGTTGGGGGACGGTTCATGAGTTTTCCAGCAGTCACAGCTGACATTTTTTTGTCTTTCTGGTATGAATCTTTGCTCCTGCCCCACCTGCCCCATCTCTCACCCCAGAATAAGAGCTGCATGCTAAGGCATCTTACTCTGCATGAGGGAGGAAAAAAACTCCCAATGAATCTTAATGCGTAGACAAGCCAAATGAAACTTGCTGTGGTAGAAGTAGCGGCAGTGACACAAGGATAATAGCCTGGGTTAGTGATTCAGATCTTCTAGAACATGAAATATATCAGAAACTGTATTAGAAATTTTTTTTCCATGTACTATATATTTCTGGTGCTGTGAGCAGTGTGGGAAGTGGCAGACGCTAGTGGTAATGAGGGGATGAAACAAGAATCTCAGAGATGGGATTGCAGAAGGAGAGAGGCTATACATATTTTAAAGCAGACAGCACTGCTGTTTTTTCTGTTCCAGATCTTGGATCCTAAAGCTTCACCACCTCTTCCTTTCCCTTATTTAAACTCTGCAAATTACGTGGGTAGCAAAGGCCCAAAGCTTGTTCCATTGCCCAAGACATCTCTGAATACAATTAGAGGTGTAAGAATAGTTGCCTTTGGGAGTTAGCAAAGGTGGCAAACCAGAAGCAGAAACTGAAGCAAGTGAAGAACCCACGTGTATGGGTGTGATGTCCACTACAGGGACTAAGGAGAGCAAGCCTCTTCTCTGATGCTGCAGGGAAACCTGTGAAAGGTCTGCTGAATGTCTGTCCTACACAGCACTGTAAAACACCTACCTCCAAATGTTCATGATTGAACATGGTGAAGTTTTAGCTATATTTTTAACTTACAGCTTATTATGATGGATGAGATTTCTCTGTTTACCTACTGTCATAAAAACCTAGAGTAGCCATCTTTTTTAAAGGTCTCACCAAAGCACTCTCCCACTCTGTTGGAAGCAGAGATTTCATACCACTAAGCACACCAGCAGGTATGCCTCCT
Organism: Scytalopus superciliaris; assembly: GCA_013400415.1. Taxonomy (NCBI): domain Eukaryota; kingdom Metazoa; phylum Chordata; class Aves; order Passeriformes; family Rhinocryptidae; genus Scytalopus; species Scytalopus superciliaris. The sequence goes on from VXBX01008609.1 coordinate 3,801,758, forward strand.
TTGAAGGCACATGCTGCAAAAACTGAGTCAATCTTTCAGACTTAAACTGATAGCTGGAGATGGGTTAGTTGTTATAAGTGATAACTATGCGGGGACTGGTTGGATCTTGGTCACACAGGGTAAGAGCTTGACCTCTTAAGAGCATCACCTTCCCATAGTCCCTTGTCTGTAGTTTTGCCACCCAGGCCTGGAAAGAGGATGATCATGTGGGAGGGGGGATAGTATTGCACTAGGGAGGGTAAAGGGAGTGGCCAGGTTGGAGTCACTAGGGAATGGCGTGCTCTTGTTCTTGGGGCTGCAAGTTGTCTTTAATTGAGGGAAGGAGTGGGTAGTGGAACACTGGGGGTACCAAGTGACCCCAGGGAGTGAGTAGCTTTGTGCTCTCAGCTTGTTAGTTGCTGCAGGCCTTCAGCGCTGGTATTAAATGTCAGCAAACACATTTGGTGTACAAGAGCAAGTTACAGCTGCAGGCAGACATTAAGCTTTAAAAGAAGCGTCATTTCATTCTCTGTGTCTGTGTATAAAAGGGGTTTTTTTTAAGTGCTACTTAGATGCAAGAATAGGACAAGTTAAATTCAGAAGTTAATTGTAAGATTATGCTTTATGTGTCTACGATGTGCCTATAATTACAACTTGTCAGTCTGGGGTGATCAATCGAGGTGTTTTTAGTGATTCTTACTGGATTAATCCCACACTGGCTCCAGCTAATTTATTTTTAAACTCAAATCAAAATGCATAATAGCTTACTTCTCTTTTGAGACATGGAAAAACTAAGTTTAGAAGATTAACAAAGGAAGAAAGGGAAGAGGAAATGATAACACTGAGACCAGCATACTGTATAAATAAGGTTGTCTTACTATACAAATTCTTCCTTAGGTATTGGAGTATCTTTGAATCTACCTTTGCACATCATCACACTACCCAGTATCTGTCTAGCATCCCTGCTGCTCAGGGTTGAACAGTCACACCAACCTTTCTCAGCCCTGTGCTTTGCAGAACGTGAGCTGTCCTGAATTAAAATATACATTTAAAGATGCAAATAAATGTATATAATTAAATACATACCAGTTTGCAGGTAGCTAGTGACTCCCCTTGCTGTCTGGGTGCCGTGCCACCAGCATTGCAGTTTGCTTCGTGAGCCTTTGCAGCCGTGTGCCTGAAACACTTCCCCATTGCTCAATATAGAGTTCTCATTTCAGAAATGGTATTGATGGAAATCCAGCTCCTCACCTCATGTTTTCTTCAAGATCTGATTGTGTAGAATTTACTTATAGAATCTTCAGCTCCAAGGCAATTCATGCTGGAAATTTGCTTCTCTCTCCGAATATTTGACCACCTGTGATGCCTGTAGGATGGCTGAAATATTTTATGTTCTAAGGCATGGTTAAGGCCCAGACAGGGAGAGAGGCAAGGCAGCATTCAATTTACTGTAGCTAATTTTCAATTGACATGAAAGCTCCATTAACTCCGGTTGCATACACATCACCCAGCAGTGCATCTGGGTTCATGCATGGACCACTTTTAAGTATCTTCCCAAACTTATGAGAAATTAAATTAGGCTAGTTATTTGGATCATTCTGGTTTTTTTCCTCTTCTGAACTTTGAATTTTAAAATCCAAAATATGCAGATGAAAACACCTTATTATCATAGTCCTTGTAAGGATGAGAGTTGATTCCCATTTATTAACAGACCATATATGTTCTTTTTCTAAGTAACATTAGCAAATTACATAGTGACAGTAAGCAGATTTTTCTATTTTAAATGCTCAGCTATTTTTAGGATTGTAAGTAGTAATTACAAAACTAACATGTGTGTATGTCTGTAATGCTCTGCACACCTTTTAGTCTGAGATACTACTAAATAAACCTATTTCTCATGAACAGCTCTTTAACCATGTTAGTGGGGGACAGCGAATACTTGTTTCCACGTATACTGAAGCCTACCTGGTTTCTCCAGTATTTTCACTTATCTCAAAAAGTTGTATCTTGTGGTTCCTAAATGAAAATTTGTTTTCTGAAGGTCTTAAAACATAGCCTGACAGATTACATTTTGATTATTACTAAGATGTAATGTTTGGTTGGATATATATGTCTTGCATATATGTAATCAGTGCAAATAAATGCAATTTGGAAAAATGTTACACTGTTTTGTCCATCCAAAATAGAGTATTTTGTATCCAGGATTGATTTCCCCAGGATTTCAGGATCCTGGAAAGCATTTAATGTAATAAAGTAGCTTATGTATCTGTTAAAATATTTTGTTTCTTTAGACGTTTGGCTTCATGAGTGATCATCAAGATTGACTCTAATCCTACTCTGTCATTTAGCCTGGCATGTGGATTTTTCAGACAGCTCTTTTTTTTTCCCCCAACAGATGTTGAAGGCTGGGTTTGAGTGGTTTGTGCTTTTAGCAGCTTTTAGGAACACCTCAAAGAATTTGCAAACGTATCACTAACAACCTCCATCACTCTTTGGATGAGGCTATGTACTGAGAAATGGGCAAATCATCTATATTTCATTCAAATACATGTTTTAGAGAAACAAAGCAAGAGTTCCAAGCCCTGGAAGCTGCAGTGACACCTATGCCAGGATGTATCCCATGGACAGTTATTGCCATTAGCAAGGAAAATCCCCCATCTCAAACGCACAATGTTGTCTTTGCTGAACCCCTTTGGGGCTAACGTAGGAATAGCCCTCACATTTTAAGTCAAACACTTTACACCAATGTAGTATTGCAAGTGCTTGGTCTGGAAATCTTAAAATTAAGTAGCTGGTCTCATGTATGAACTATTTACAGTCCAGATCAGCACAGTTTGCATAAAGAGCCTCTTATGGATGTTTTTCTCTCATTTAAGGACCTTTAAAATAGCTGTCAGACTTAGAGAATATTATTTTTCTAGTAGGAGAGTTCAGCTTGCCAGCCAAGCTTTGCCATTTGAGACTGAACTTACAGTGGCTGGAAACTTTAACTGGTAAGTCCAGTATTTTGATAGATCTGTCAGAGATGGAGGAGAGATGCAATTGAAATGAAATAATTTTCCCCTAGCCAAACTAAAGAGCTATGCTGATTGAATCTGTGCTTTTCTGAGACAGACTCTGGTGTGAAACACAATATTTTTTTGCTTGGCCAAAGCATTTTATTGCCAATATAAAAGTTCTGTATAACTATGCATACTGTTTCACTTAAAAGTTGGCTTTCCACTACAGATAAAGAAGACCAACACAGCTTTCTGCACTCCACTGCAAAGGCAATGCATTTCGAGCATATGAAGCTTCCTCTTTAAGACTGCTGGGTAGGATGATAAGATAGAAGTCACATACTTTATTCCCCTGCTTGCTCTAAAACCAAAATCGTGTAATACTAAACAGATTTTTCTAGAAGACCTCCATCACACGACAGCCTTTCCAAACATCACTGCAGAACATCACCACCTTCACCCTGAGAGAGCTGCTGGGGTTTTTTGCTCTGTTACCTGATCCCTCCTAGCTGCATGTTGAAATGTTTTTTCTTCTGTCCAAGGGGATACTCTCTTTGTTCTTTGCAGCAGCAGCAATGATGGTGTTTGGACAGTTATCGTGGTGGGTTTTTTGGCTTATGCTCTCTGCCTTCAAACTTTCCTTGCAGTCAAGTTTTCTAGGTATTTATTCAAGCTTGGTATTCTCTGCACTGTCTTCAGCTGGTCCCCACCTCCATGAAGTGCAGCATCCAAAGCAGGACACAGCAGCAGAGTGAAAGCAAAGCTGTGCTGTGTGTAACACAAACAGGGTGTCCCAGGGCCTGTGAGCCAGGCTCCCAGGTATAGATCCAGATGTGGCACTTTTCCCAGCAGGGTTGCATTGCTGGGCCATGGTCAGCCTATGCTCCTCTATATTCTTGAAGCCCTTCCTGAAGAGCTGTGGTTTAAGCCTTTGCCCTTCAGCATATATTTGTTCATAGTCTGAAGCCATTTGGGAAAAAACCACAACCAACAAAAAACCCAACAAACCAAAAAGAAAAAAACCCACCAGATATAAAAATCTTGAAGTAATTTTTAAAATGTGACTGATTAATTTGAGTATAGAGCATTACTGTTAGGCTCTTTGACATTACTAAGACTCAGCACATTGCTAAAGCTTTTCAGAAAAGGAAGAGATCTGGGGAGGAAGGGGAAGGCAGTGGACTGGATGTCTCTCCACATCCTGCTTTTCAGCTGTTTATATTTCTGTGTGCATGGGGAATTGTCCTGGGAGAATTCAGCATATTGCAAAGACAGCAGGGCAGAGCAGCTCTGGAGGAGATGGGACTATCCATCCTCCCTCAGACCTGTAAATGTTTCTCCCAGGTGTGGCTTGATCAGGTGCCTGACAGGACAGACAGAAACAAGAAGTAGCTTCAGATCTCTGGAGGGTGATGGGAGAGGTGTGGGAGGAGCCAGTGCAGTGTGGGGGCACAAGATCAGGGTCTCACGCTGTGACAGCATCATTAGCTCCTCTTCAGCCACTGAGTTCCAAATTCACAGCTACACTATTATGTATGTGTTGTTTCTCTGGATTGCAAGCTTGAGGTCGCCCCTGCTACAGAAGCATATGGAGCTGTGCATTTGGTGTGGGGGTCAGCAGCAAGGGCCTCCCTTGCAGGGGAAGGAACATGTCCATCTACAGGTACCTCCCAACAAACGTAATGATGCAAGTAGCTGGAAATAGGAGAAGGAAGAGTTTGACATGCCTCTCTGATAAGGATGGTGGTGGTATTAACAGATCTAGAGCACAGGTTTTCCTTGCTAGTTGCGCCACATTCACAGCAAGGAAAAGAGACCTGTGCAAGAAAAAGAACTGTGCCATGAATATGGAAAGAGCAATAATGAGAGGCAGGACACAGGCCTGGACTGCTCTGCTCTCATGGAAAATTTTGTGGGTATTAATGGTCATAATACCTAGATCAGGGGGTTTTTCCAAAAGAAAGTCTCTACTCAGTAGACATCATCACTCCTGCCTTTGGATTGCCCCAGGGTATGTAACACTACCTGCTGAAGTCCTCCTACTGTCATTGGTGGAGCTGCCTAAAAAGCCCTCTACTAAGAAGAGAATGACATTGGCATCTCACTAAAATAAAAACAAAACAGCAAAAAAAAAATAATTCTTTCCATGCACATAGTCAACAAATAGTAGAAAAAAATAATGTAAAATCTTTTTAAGAATGGCTGTGAGCCTTGCAGTTATTTTAGCAATTATCTGCTTCATAGGTAACCTTGTTTCCCACCAGTCTTGTATCCCTGAGCTGTATCTTTATCAAGTTTCTGCCAAGAGCTGGATCCACAGAGACGTTGCCAGACAAGCCTAAAAGTTTCCAAATGGTTTGCTTTAAAATTAGGAGGAGGGAGCTGGCTTCTGGATCTAGAAATGTGACTTTTTATGTGTCTAAAAACATTTGCCTGGAAGCTTAGTCTTTGCCAAATTAAAAAAGAAGGCTGCATTGTGGCCCTGAAAAGTAGGTGGCTGCACCCCTGTGACCCAGGACTGTGTAACACTGGCTCTGTATGTGGGCTCTGATGAGGGTCAGCATGGGTTTGGCAAACAGGCTTTGCTTACAGCCCTGGCTCCACCTTGAGTATTAGAAAAAATGCTGGAACAGGAATGTAATGAAGCATGGCATTTCCTAAGCTCTTTCCAGTATTTACAGTGTTTTAAATTTTTGCTGTTAAACTGCATTGGGGGCAGGATGGGTGTGTGAAGGCAGGGGCATTGTACATACTGAATTAGAGTTGTGATGTTCCCTTTCACAAATGGTATGTAAAGAAATGCTGCAGATAAGACCTATCTGAAGCATCTATAGCTTTTCTTTTCCAGGCTTTGTCCTTGGATTTGCCCTAGAAGGCTGTGCTGCTGCAATGAGACATTACCTTAGCAGCAGGTTTAAATAACAGGTGTAATAAACCTCACCCACAGCCAGATACTGAGAATTTCCACCAAATTTCTCCAGGTGTTGAGCAGATGAGGATCCCACACAGGCAAATCTCAGTCGGGGTTGTTCACTTTTTCCTTGAAATTGTTATTCCAGTGGAGCTTGCAATGGGATCCATTTATAGCCTAGACAGTATAATTTTATTAATAACATCAAATCATTGCTATTTTTGCTGTCATTTAAATCAGTGAAATTAAATCAGTTTCCCCTGAAGAGTAGGATGTATTTAGGAGATTAAACCCTGTGCTTGCTGCTGTGGTCCAGAGCCTGTGACCTCTCCCTCAGTTAGCATCCATGGCAGGAGGAGCTGTCAGGGCAGCCCAGAGCTGTTTTGTAAGGACGTCACAAGATTGTTCCTTCAGCTGGCAGCTTGTGTTCACATTGACTCAGAGCTTATGAAAGCATTTCCCAAGGCTAGCTCCAGATTTGATGTGTTGTCTTAGAGCTAGGAACACTGTTTTGCTTTCAGTGATTTTGCCTTTCATTCTCTCTTTGCAGCTGTTACCTTAATAGCACTGTGAAGTAGCTTCTCTTAAACAGCAATCCACGTTCATCATGGTATAGCAATAGTAGGGCATTATTTTATTTAATTTCATTTCAGGTGTTTGGTGTTAAAGTAGAAACTGAGGTGAAACTCCAAAATGGGCACAATTTAAAAATTAGTGGAATTAGCAACAGAGAGAACACAAAGCAGGCAGGAAAGAATGAGTTGAAGTTGCAAACAGTGCATTCAAAACAGTTGTACACAGACAGAAACTAGACTCGCTCTAAAGGGCAGGACTCCAAGGAAGCGTGGACACAGTGGGACTGTGAAGATGCTCTGGTCAACCAAGGCACTGAAGAAGAGATTGGAGCTAGGGGAGCTAAGGTGAGACCTACAGGAAGCCCATGCACTGGTGTCTCTGGCTGGCAATGTCCTCCTCAGTCAAGGATCTTGCTTCCCCCGGGAGAGTTTGGGATGGGATGAGGTGGGATGGGACAGTGCAATGTGTGTAGTGGGAGAGGCACAGCACAAGATTCACAGGACAAAGGTTATCTGAGCCTGCACATCAGTGATGGGGATACTGGGAGGAGGGGTCTGTGCTCACACCAGCTACATTTCCTCCAAGGTCTTTGCAGTGGAGCAGGACACAGATTCTCCAGTTGCCTTCATCCCTTGACGGTGTGCACGCCTAAGGAAAGCAGTCTGAAGCAACACCCAGAAGTGGATAGGGAATCAGTGGAGTTTGCTTCTTGTAGGACTGAGACACGTTTCCCAGCCATCCCTGTGGGGACAAGCAGCATCAAGTCCATGCATTACTGGAGAAGGGCTAGCCAGGATTTTACCCTAGGCTTGTCTAGTTCAGAAGTGGTCTGCATGCAAATTTTCTAATACAAAAAAGAAAATCATGAACAGGTGCTTTGTTAGCCTGATGATAAATAAGTAATGCACTGGGTGGGGGCAAAGCTGATAGGAAATAATGAGATACAATTAGTGGCAGCTGGTTTTGTTTGGGGTTTTTTTTCAAGCTTGCAGACAGTTTTCACACAGATGCCTGATTTTATTTAGTCCCAACTGGTAAGGAAAAAATCAATCTCAAGAAGTGAAGGATGCAAGCACATCAGTTAAATAAACAGGATTACTGGATCACAGGTCACTACTGTAAGAGGTTAATTTACAAACAAGAAAATATCACATCTGAAGTGACCACTTATGAAAGTACTTTCCCTTTTGAGTATTGGCTTTCTCTTTATTCCTTTCTGAAAGAAACCAGATTATAAATGCCTTGTGCTCTATAACAAGTGAATACATATACTATGGGTCAAATTTCCCTTCAAGGCCGAGCATTGTAAATGAGAATGTGATGCAGATATTGATTACTTGAGCTTACTGTTTCAACTCACTGTTATTAAAAATGGTGCCATACATCTTCCACATAGACGTAAATGTATAAAACCTAAAATGGCCACATCCTAGGAAGCCTTTGTTCAAGTCCACCACTTAGGATGACCAGATCTGAGCCCAAACTCACAATAAGCAGCAAGAGTAAGTCCTGTTGCTGTGGGGAGATGGTGGGCTAGACAAGCAGCAGCTGGCTTTTCTTTTCCCATGTAACTCACCACAACTCTGGAATGCATCAATGTCCCGCACAGACAGCCATGGCAAAAAAATCCATATGCCACACATAGATATAAAGTCTCCATTGCGTTTATGCATAAACGTTTTTCCCAATTTCCCTGTTGGTGCTTTTTTCTCTTTTTAATCCCTTTGTAATCCCTTTGAGGTAATTTAGCATTCCTTTTTTTTTGTGCGCGTGTGTGTATTTTTTAAGGAGGGGAAGCTCCTGCTGGTATTTGAGGCCATGTTGGATCCCCACCACTGAGTGGGCTGGTTCACTCCTATTCAAGAGCCAAAAATATTCAGCTGATGACTCATTCAAGAAAAGGCAAAGGAATGTAAAATGTAAAAACTAGGGTTCCCCCTCCCAGTAGGAAAAAGTAGAAATCATGTTTGTTTTTTTTCCACTCAGTAAGGCACTGTACTTTGTTGCCGTTGATCACCTTTGCCTTCTCTTGTCCTCTTTTCTTCCCTGCTTCAAAATGTCTGCAGAGACATACAGCCAGGAAGGGTCCTTTGCCATGTGCTGTCTCCAGGCTGCCTTGATTTTTTATTAACCAAAGCTGCAACCAGCATTTAATCCATCAAGTTGGAAATTAAACTGGAGGAGAGGGGTGGGAGACTGCTGCAACTGCAGTCAAAGGGCAGCTGAGTAATCTCTCTGAAAACCAGCCCAGTTTGGTTTCATCCAATGTTTTCAAACTCTTTGACATGGAAAAGAAGTAGAGCCATAGCAACTACACTAAGTACGGTGGGTACGGAATTACCAAGAGGCACAATCTTTGTAAAATAGTTGTGTGCCTTTTCCAGTATATCTGATCTGTTTTCTTAGCAATTACAGCTGAAGAATTAGCCATTATCCAGGTCTAGAGACATATCTGAAGCACGAGGAATGAACAATTCATCAGGAATATCTGCATGATAAACAGCAAAAGGTGCCACTTGTCTGGTGAATTTTAAGTGTATGTTATTTGGTGAAGGCCTTTTGAGCATTTGTTAAAGACAATGAGAACTGGAAGTATGACTGGAAAACACCTGCATAAGGATCTGGGCTGTATGGGAACATTTTAGGGCTGAATAGACATTTGGTTAGGATTCCAGTTCAAGCCCTCCAGGACCCATGAGAGTCTGAGATCCATAACATGTGTTAGAACATACCTTCCATCAAAGAAACCACATCCATGCCAGTGGTTTGGGAATGGCCTGCAGAGGACACGGCCGTCACCCCTGGGTCTCTGTGTTCCCTGGGTAGAGGCCAAGAAACATTTCTCAGGCACCAAGACATTCTCCCAGATGGTGTCAAAAAGTGGAGACTCCAGTAATGAAAAGATTTAGATCCTGTTACGAACCCCAAATGGACTTTGGTCCAGGTGACAAAGCTTTCAATCCTATTTATTTCCCTATGGCACTTACTTCTCCCCCATGTAAGGACCCGTGTAAGAGCTGGTGGGTAAGCTCCTGCCAGACCCCTGGCAAATATTGCTTGTATTAGACACACTGTTAATCACAGCTGTAATAATTTCTTAACTTTCCATTAAATATTTCCAACAGCTCTTGTCCTTGCCAAAAATCTCTCCTTTTACTGTCAGAGATAAAATAAGCATCAGTTTTAAGGGCACAGACTTAAGATAATTCTAAAAACCAAGATCATAATATTTTCCACACTTCTACTTTGGCCTCGTTCAACAGCTCTCTGAGATAGAAAGTATAACTATAGCAAATAGCAGAAACAGAACTAATTACTTATTTTAGAATTAATAAGTTGTGGCATAGACTGTGAGTCATTTCCTTACTGAACTAATTTATTTTTTTTACTCATCAAATTTGCTCATGGAGTAATTATCTTGAAGACAGGGAGGGTTTTTTTTTCCCAGAACAAATTTAAAGAGACATTAATATCTTGTAAGATCATGTCCCAGATGATTCACTGATAACTCATTACAGGCATTTACAGAATGAAGTTTGTGTAACACAACTATAGATAACAAACTGCATCATGACAGAGGAAAAGAAAAACAGCAGAAAATATTTATTGGCATAGTAAGTGCATCATATGATATCTTAACATAGCAAAGGTTTGCATTTATTTTCTCAAATGAATTGTCATCTTGTGCAGTTAAAATATTATAAAGTTTTCTGCCAATCTTTAAAAAGTTAAGAACATTAAAGAAACATCAAAGCTACCTCTGGAGGCTTTTAACCTAAATTCTCTGACACTCAGAGCAAAAGGCTGGTGTAACAGGGACCCAAATATACTTTCAAATCCTTTGAGATTAGAGTGAAATTTTAAGCTTTCAATTTAGTAATATTTTTTTCCCCCAGTCATTCTGTAATCCAGGAATTTGTAGATGGAAATATATGCAATATTCTGTGCTTTAAAATTAGAAGCAGTTGATTAAATTTCTATGAAGATACCAAACACAAACGTCATATATTTGAAAGAAAATTTATTGACTAGAATTTTTAGGTACATGCAAAAAATGGAACCAACATTTGAATGCCTCAAGTCAGAGATTTTTTGATTTTTTTTTTTCCCAATAGGGATCAGCCTTTACAGGAATCCCAACAAAAGGTCAGGTTTGAGAACTCCCTTTACTCATTACACTCTTGGTGATCCAGTGTACTGGAAAGGTCACACTGCCAAGCCTTTTGGTCAGAACAGGGATCTACTGCTTTTCAAGGATCCTAAACGAGCAGAAATGTGATCCCTGTGAATTCAGGCAGAGATTGTACATCAGGGTCAAACCCCCTGCCTGCTAGTAGTCCCTGCGACACCCTGAGCCCTCTCACAGCCTTTTCCCTATTGCTCTTGGCTGGGAAGAAGAGCCTCATCTTTGACAGCAAAAGATTGTTCAAGAAACATGTGGATTTCACATCTTAATTTATACTACTAAGCCTTTACCAGCTGCCTCCTCTTTCTTACAATAGGTCCCTCTGATACCTTGCAGCCATTTCATCTGTTACTTTTCACACTTTCTTTATCCCTTGCATATCACCTCCATCTTCCCAGTCTTCCATCTACTTCTCTTGTTCTCTCTGTATTATTTGCTGTTTGCTGCCAGGTCATCCCTTATCAGCACAATAGAAAGAACTCCCCAGCTGCTTCTCTCTTCCACCTGTAGATGAATTTTTTTTTTTTACTTAAGCCATATTTGTGTTGACTCATACACCCTACGGAGTCATAAATCTGCAAAATTTAGATGGTAAATTAGAAACCGTGTCAAGAAATTTCTTTAAGCAATTTGTAAAGCACCAGATACTTTATATCTCAGATAACAGAATTGCTTTTGCTACATAACACTGTGCTTTTCTTATGTTAAGATAATACAAACCTAGATTTAATTCTTAACATTGCACATAAGCTCCTTGATTTCCACTGTACATCTCAGAGTCCCAAATCAAACACATGCACAAATACCTTGCAGAAGATGGTCTGAGTGTGTTAACGGCTTGTATATGGGGTCTGTCTTTGACCCAGAAAAGATTCACTTGTTAACTTTATAAATTCCAGTAGCCCTCTAACAGAAAAGAGATTTGTCTGAGTTTGTTTTTTCCTGAAATCAGAAATACAGCCAAAGAAAAAGATCTACTATACCAACTCTTATGAGTATTGATGAAAACAAATTATGCCTGAAAGAAGAAAAATCCTTTAGTGAAACACCACAAGGGCTTGAAAGCCAGCCTTGATGCTGGTGTCCTAGACTAATCTAATCTACTAAGAACACCTCTTCCTCATATTTTGTCTTTGATAACTAGATAGCAACTGCAGGTTTTTTAGTGAAATCTGAGATGATCATGGTTCAGAAATCCTTGACCCCTTTGCAGTGGTTGGTACCAAGAGCTCTACGCAGGACATTGAACTCCAGGGATTGTAAGTATTTATTAACTGTTCCAGAAGTCCTGTAATAGGCAGTCACAATGCCTACATTAAGCATTTCCTTCTCTGTTAGGCCAAGTGGCAGACTGAAATATTACCTGTCATGCAGACAACAGGAATGACATTTTTTGCTGGGTCTTCTTGTGCCTTGACTAGAGGTGCTGACCCAAGCAAAATAGCACATGTGCTGCAAGCCTGTATATTTGCATGTGTTTGTGCATGTGCCCTCAGACACAGAGGTTTGTATGTATTTTAATTTTTATGTTGCTCTGGCCAACCTCTTTAATCTCCTAGTACCACAAAATGAGGCGCTGAGCATTTAATATTTACTCTCTGAGGATAAACGTTTGTTATCAGCCTGGTGTGAGAACTTCAGGTCACGGCTGAGGTATTTACAGCAGATGATTATTGTTACAAGACCATTTGAAAGCTGACATCAACATTTTTCATTCTTACATTTTTCCAATTCCCAAAGTGATAAGGAAATACCTTATATTTCTGCTCCTAAGGCACACACCTAAATAAAACTCAATAAGACAAGGAATTTACTAAGTCACCTTATCTTGATCATGTTTGGACTCAAATCAACAATGAGGATAATTGTGAAAAAATCCATGGACTTGGGTTGTCTTGTATTAGATTAATGATGTGATACCTTATTTGTCACAGTAACTATGGAAAAAGGCACTTAAAAACATTACAGAGCAGACTAAAGAATACTGTAGGCCTCTTGCATAGGATAGGAGTATTAAATACTGGACTGAGGTGATTTAAAATTACTGTCAGCAAAGCCATATATATTAATAGAGATGGTAACAACAATAAAAAATAATTAACCCTAAAATCTCAGAGATTCATTTCTAAACTGTAAAAATCATTATTAGTTTTCTGCAAACAATCCTACAAAATAAAATAAAATAAAATAAAATAAAAGTTAAGTGTTCCCTGGAAAGGCTGACATTAAAAGAAACAGTTTCTTTTAAAGTGAGATCTCTTCCAATTAATGAAATATTGTTAGAGATGCGATATGGAAGCACCTCTTAAATTTTTATGCTTTGGCAATAATATGACAAAGAAAGTTGCCTGCACATTCAAAGTATCAGGTTATATACTTTTAATCATCTAAAAACTGAGTTATTAAAAACCATCTAATTTCATCAGAAAGTATTACAAGCAAGTTTTAAAGATACCAGCAAACAAATAATATTTTTAAATATTTTTATAGTTTTTTCTTCTGTAAAGGAAGAAAATGTATTTCAGTCATAAATTTATGGTAGAAAAATTTAAATATTATGGTGTTTTGAATATTCTAAAAGTATTGCAACCCAAAAGGTAGCATTGGAAAAGCACAGTATCACTTTATTAGATTAATGTAGCACCATAACAATCTGTGCACCTCAAAATCTTGACATAAAATACAAGATACAGACTTGTGTAGTAATCATCAACCATTTTAAAGTAGGTGATTTGTGTTTAAAGGTGTGTAAAAGTCAAGCTCAGTTTGTGTTTTCATTAAATATATGGTTCTGCAAACATACTGAACCAAATTATTTGCTAACTATTGCTGCTATCTAACAAGATACCTGTTCTAATGTACAGGACAGTTCTACCATTCAGAAGGTGCTATAAATTAATTGGGAAAGTTGAGGTGGAGTCTGGACATGACATGATTAAAACCACCCACTTTGTAAAACCATATGAAGCCAAACTAAGTACTGATTTCCAACTCCCAGTCTAATACATACTATCCTATCTATGAAGCTGAACTCAAATAAAAGTAATTGATAAAAACTGAAGAAATGTTTAGCACCCAAAAAAGTATATCATCTGTGATATCTAAATGATCTAAGTGATTGTCAAATAGCCACTTCAAGAGTCAGTGACTTCTTCCAGTGGCAAAACTAAACACTTGACTAGAAACTAAATGTACAGCTCTCCAAATACTAATTGGAATGTAAATGTATGTGTTTAAGACTTATGTAACTTCTCAAGGAAAAATTAAAGGCATAAAATTATATCCTGATGTTTTTTCTTCTTCCAAACATGGAAACTTCTTTGCTTGTTAATTTCTTTTTGCCGTTTTTACTGAACAAGGAAGTGAAACTTGTCTTTAAGGTATAATCCTCAGCTACATGAATTTGGAATTTCCATGGGAGTGTTCCTGCAGCAACCAGAAGAGGAAATTTTCCAAACTAACATGAACTACACTTCTGTTTCTCACCATGGAGCTGTGGTCTTTAGAGAATGCCAGAAAAATGTCTTGTTCTCGTGTAATTCTCTGGATCATTCTGCACATACAGCAATATACTCTATGCACAACTTGCATTTGAAAAATTGGAACAGAACCCTGAGAAAAGTAAATCCATTGAAAAAAAAAAAAAATATACTGTTTAATAATACCAGTTTGGGATGTTTCAACCTTTCCATTGGAAAAAAATTGACAAACAGGTGCATTCATTTTTTTTCTTCTCACATGAATGATTTGAATTTATCACGATTGCAAACATAAATATAGTATGGGATTTCAAGTGCATATCTAGGGTTGATTACAATTGGAAATATTTTGTCTGACAATTCTACCCATCCCCCAGCAATTTAGCATTCCTCAAGTTACCATAGCATTACTTGTGAGCTTTGAGTTCAAAAACACTCTGACATGGAGTGATGTTCTTCCAGTAACTGCTGCAGCCAACTTTCACTCTATGGCAGTATGGGTGCTAAACAAGTAAGGTTCAGCTCTCTTCAGCCTTTCGTGCAATTCTCATCATTCCCATGTATCCAGAAGCAAATCTGGGCATATTTGAGAGGAGTAATTCTTACTGCTACATTGTAATCCTGCTGTTCACCATTGATGTCCACCCACTGATGGCCTGAGTAAACAGCAATGATCTTGCGTTTCCACTTCTTTTTGTTCGGCTCCTTAAGACGGAGATAGATGCCAGATCCAGTGGAGCCAGGCTCAGCATCACAGTACTGATAAAAGAGATCATTGGACTCATCAGATATGCTACAAAATCTATAGACCAGCTGCCCAGACCGATCATTGTCAAAACCTGAGAAGTGGATCATGCTTCCAGGCATCATTTTGATTGTAGGGCTGATTCCCAGCTCCATGTATTTCCTTTTGTGGGGACGCTTGAGCTCAAGAACAGCATAATCATAATCCAGGGCAATATCCCCAGAAACACCCTTAAACCAGCCTTTTGGGATGTGGGTACTCTTCACCCTGGTCCACTGGAAGGAGGGCATGCCATCTGAGGTCCCTTGCTTCCTCCCAGGCCTCCTCTGCTTTCTCCCGTCACCTTTGGATTGTCGCCTTTGTTCTGTGGCAACTTTGGGATCCTCTTTGGCAGCAGAAACTTCTCTCCTGCTTCTTTTAGCACCTTTGCGTTTCCTGCCATTGCCTCTGGATTTCGTCTTCATGAGCCCCACCCTCAGTCTCTTGCTGCCCTTAACATAATCCTTGCCGTTGTGCAGACAGTGGGCCGCTGTTAGCACATGCTTGGGGGAAATGAGAATGCCACTGCAGCCAGTGGAGACCTTCACAGCTGTGTTGAATGGAAAGTTGGTCATAAACCGCTTGTCATAGATGCTGAACCTGCTGTCTGTTCCATATATCTGCCTCTTCTTTCTCGAAGCCCTTCGTGTGGTCGTATTTCCAGCTGGGTCAAGCACTGCTCCGAGGACATTCACTTCAGTCAGGGTCCGTGTGCCATTTTCAAAAACAGTCTCATAGGATAACAGGTCCTTCAAGTCAGACAAGCTTGGCACTGGCAGCTTTCTTTGACACTCAATTCCACATACACTATTCAGCTCCAGTTTGGTTTTTGCTTCAAATTTAGGGCTGTCAAGGGAGAAAGTTCTTTCTCTCACAATCTGGGGAATCTTCTTTAAGTGCCAAGTAAAATCTTGTTCAGTTTCTGTTCCATTACCGAGACCCAATATAGGTATGAAAAATATGAATAGCAGTAACATGTGCTCCATTTTATTTTAATTTTTCTAAAACAAGAAAGAGAGATTTGAAAATACACTTTGGAAATACACACAGTTATCTTAGTATCTTCAAAGTATAATCATGCAATATTAGAACTGACATCAGCGGAACAAAATTCAACACTCTGCTCAAAATAGAAATGCCTCAGATATTTCCCTGTATTGCCTCCAACTCTTCCAATGGTCTCTAGCAAGATGGATGCATACAATTCAGTCAGCATCCATGCTGAGTTACTTACTGGATGGTGACACCAGCTAAATTTTACGTGATTTCCCCTCAGTGCGGGAAACAATTAGGTATTATGCTTTTATCTAAGAAATATATTTAAGTATGTATTCTGCTTCGCTTCTCTATAGCTACTGGCTGAAGGTAGAACACAGTTGAAAATCACTGCTGTATTCAAAAGTTGGGATACAAGCAGAGGTGGACAGTCACACCACACTCGGGAGACTTAGAAACCCTTACGAAACTGGAACAATTATGCTCTTTTGTGCAATGGCCAAAAAGCAGAAGCTTTAACTGTCCTTAAAGTCACACATGGTTCTGCATTACCCACCCAGCTAAGAGCTACAAATCTACCTATTATGGCACTTTGCCAATTGCTATCCCAAAGAACCAACTTAGGAAAATCTCCTTTCCTCTTCCAAAGTTTATGTTGTCTGGATGGCACAGATAGAGCAATGTGGATGCCTAAAAAGGTGTCACGGCCCATTTAAAATGCTTTCAGCTTCAGTTGCTCTGAAAGGCGTGGGTCTCCTGATGATCTCATGATGTATCTCCTCCCCTGTGTGCCACACCACCAAAACCTCATTCATTACCTATGTGTGGGTGTCTCTCAGGATGTCAGAGAACTTCAAAATCCGTGGTTGGAGGGGACAGACAGACAAGTGAGAAAAGTAGACTGCTGAAGGTCTGGAGGAGTCTCCTGGTTATATACACATGCAGGAAAGCTCAGCCAAGTAGGAGGGACAAGTTGGCCTATTCATCACATGCCTTTTTCCTCTAGAATCCCACAAAGACTGCAGGAACAGTGCTGTCTGTGCCTTAGTGTCCCATGTGGAATGTTCCACATAGATGGAGTGATGCACCACACAAAGAGCTAATACTTTAACTAGGAAAGAGAAAGAGCAGTATCATTCCCATCTGTAGCTGGGAAATATGCAGGAAGAAGGTAAAATTGTTAGAAGTCTGTGACAGAGCCAGAAACTGAAGCCAGAACTCTTGATTCTGAACTCAAAACATTACTGAAAAGACCATTTTTCTCCTTTGGCAGCACTGATGTCAGTGGCACTATCCAGCTACTGGCGGCTGCCACTGGGAAATCTGTGCTCAGTTCCAGCATCCTTCATCACAATTACATGGAAACCTCAGCTGTGAAGAAAGAAAGGGCCTATGATTAAGCTTTAAAAGCCAAGCAATTCAAGGATATGTATGTGGTTAAACTCTGGTTTACATTGCAATGGCAGTGTAAGCCAGGGCAAGTATAACCACTTTTCTTTAGTTTAAAATGATACAAGTGCTGCTATCCAGTGAAACAGCCTGGTCATGGAGCAGCTGAAGATCTAGCATAAAAAATGGGGGTATGTGTGCAACATGGAAAAAGAAGTGGCAAAAACACTTTTAAATCTGGGTAATGGACCAATGACTCCTGTGATTTTGAGACATCTTCATCCTATACACAGATTTTTTTCTATAAGAAGTAATAATTACCATTTTTAGCCAAGTAAGCACTACAGTTCAACCACAGCTTGTTCCTTCTGATACCAAATTGAGAGGGTGTTTTTGTTTTAGCATAATTTTGACACTTTTTACCTTTGCCAGCACGGAATGCCAATTCTGAGCCAGACTTCACGTACTATAAAAAAGCCCACATTTTACAATACAGTATAAAGAAACCCTCTCTGGCTTTCAAGCAGCTAACTCAGGTTTTGGAATATATGTGTGGACTTTCCTAAGACATCTGGAGATTACAGTGACTCAGATCTAAGCTCTGGGGTGTATGCAGTCATATGAAAAGATATCTGAAGGTTTAGAAAGCAGAGCAGAATCATCCCAGGGACAAGATTTTGTAGAGAGACGTTCATGCCAGTCTAAGTTATTGGTATAGCAGAAATGCACACATTTGAACATTAACTTTTATATAAAAAGTTACCTTCAAAGTGTTGGTTTGTTTATTCCTCAATTAGTACTAAATCTGAAGAGGAATTACTATTTTTACATATATTTGCATACATGGAGAGGATTTTTCATGGCCACATCTCTTCATGCGGAAATGTGAACAAAATAACTTGTCCTGGGTGGCTCATGCTATAGGCAAAACGACTAATTGTCAGACCAAGAATGCCTGTGTAGAGGTGAAGTATTATCAAGCACCATTCAAATACAAGACATTTATGCACTGGTACAGGCTGGAAAGCAGCTCTGTGGAGGAGGATGTCGGGGTCCTGGTGGACAAGAAGCTGTCCATGAGCCAGTAGTGTGTCCTTGTAGCCAAGAAGGACAATGGTATCCATGGCAGCATTAGGAACAGCATTGCCGGCAGGTCAAAGGAGGTGATCCTGCACCTCTACTCAGCCCTGGGGTCACATCTCGAGTGTTGTGTCCAGCTCTGGGCCCCTCAGTACAAAAGAGGCAGGGAGCTCCTGGAGCAGAGGGCTACTAAGATGATTAGGGGACTGGAGCAACTCTCTTACAAGGAAAGGCTGTGAGAGTTGGACCTGTTCAACCTTGACAAGAAAGGACTGAGAGGGGACCTCATCCAATGTGTATCACTATCTGAAGGGAGGGTACTAAGAGGATGGAGCCAGGCTCTTCTCAGTGGTGCTGAACAATAGGACAAGAGGCAATGGGCAGAAACTGATGCACAGGAAGCTCCACCTGAATACGAGGAAGAACTTCTTTACTGTGCAGGTGACCTCACACTAGAACAGATTGGCATGGGAGGTTGTGGAATCTCCTTTGCTGGAGATATTCAAGAACTGTCCAGACACAATCCTGTGCCATGTGCTCTGGGATGACCCTGCTTGAGCAGGGAGGTTGGACCAGATAACCCCTTGTGGTCCCTTCCAACCTTACCCATTCTGTGATACCTATGGATAAATTATAAGGTGTCAAAAAAAGAAAATACTATAATGAGAGCACAAGAATTGCTCTCCTGGCCTGACCAAAATCTCCCTGGTCTAAAATCCTGTTTCTGACACTGACTAAATGTGGATGCCTAGGGTAGAGGATAAGAGTAGGGTAAAAATCCATGTCCCTCCTCCCTCATAGTTTCTTAACTTGCAGTCAGTTGCATCTGATGGACTTGCAAGCAGATTAAACCTCAGCTGATTTCTCTTCCGTAATTTGACAGTCTTCCCTTGAAGATATAACATTTTGTATTTTGTATCCATAATGTTCAGCGTGAAGGAGTTCACAAAATCGCCTAGGTTGGAAAAGACCTCTGAGGTCATCAAGTCCAACCTTTGACCTAACACCATCCTGTCTACTAGATGATGGTACTAAGTGCTACATCCACTCTCTTCTTGAATACCTCCAGGGACAGTAATTCCACCATCTCCCTGGGCAGCCCATTCCAATGCCCAGCCACTCTCTCTGTAAAGAACTTCTTCCTAAATTCCACAGCTTCACTACGTGTTGTATGGGGAAGCATCTCCTTTTCTTTATTTTCAGCCTATTTCAAACTAGCATGATTTGAGGACAAATAATATTAATGTGGAAAAGCTGGGTTTAATTTGCTTTGCCCAATATAGCTGTTGAACAAGATAGTTTCTTATGTCAGACTCATGAGCGATTTTACTATTTTTCCCTAGAATACTCCTCCCTTTCCCAGCCCTTCCTCAGAGTCTGGATATTTTATATTCCCCCATAGCTGAACTTTCTGAGCCCGTAGGAAAGTTCAGTCACTAACTGTTAGTTCATATAGAAAGTCTTAGAGGTGCCTGGCTTGATGTCATTCCACTGTGGTGGCTGAAGTCTTCCCAGCTGGACTCATAACTAAATTTATAGAAAAATCCACTTTTTTCCCCCCTCTGCTTTATAGAGTGACTTTCTGTAAGCAAATGGGTGGAGTACTATGGTCCCCTTCTGCCACTCTTTAAAAAGGAAAAAAAAGAAAACCAACAAAGCAGTCAAAGCACAGAACCCTCAACAGATGCCTTGGAGCCTCCCATTTGAAACACTGCACTCAAGTGCTCACTACTTACAAAGGCATTCCTGGAAGCCAAGATTTTCCTCATTTATAATGAACCACTTGTCACTGGGAATGAACTAACTACACTGCAGTATAACTGGAAGAAGTCCAAGCTGAGCAACTTGATAAAAATTATAATTCTCATTACAGACCAGAGCAGTTATCCTACTAGGCAGTATTGTCATTTTCAACCATGCACTTAAGCTCTGTTTAGCAACAACCTCTCTACCATTTAAGTGAGGCCAACTCCAAGCATGGGCAACGTCATCAGTAGCCATGGCCCAGCAGACACTGAGGGAAACACAGGGGCTCCTCTTGCCAGATGATGAGGATGTAAACAGCTGTAAAGACACCTTTGCAGAATGAGGAAAGGGGAAAGAGAATACAGGCTCCAGGGGAAGGAGGAAATGTCCTGAGAAGACAAGCTGAATGCAAGAAAAAACCCTCAACATGTTATCCTTTCTGCCACGCTGTTGTTCACTCTTCTTCCAAACGCCAACTGCCCTGCCCTCTGTTTTCCTTCACTCCTTTCCCATATAAATTTTGGGTTGGCTTATGGTAATTAGAATTCTTGAGTCAGCTCTTTAAGCTAGGATGAATTGCTTCAGAGACGGCAATGTGGAAACTAGAAAGTGAGAGAGATCCCCAGCTACATGAAACTGCTGAAATTCTTCCTCCAGTTTCCAAACCCAGATGATAGCAGTGAGGACTCCCTGTTTGGTGGCATACCAGCTGCCAGGCATATCTGCACAATTAACATTATTTTCAGTTCTTCTCACTTCTTGCTTCCAACATCAAATCTTTCTGCATTCAGAGGACAAAAACTACCTAGCTTTTCAGGATATCCTTCAAATATTTTGTCATAACCTAGCTTACTGCAGCTGAATGCACCTCAAGTGCACAGGGCAAGGCTTGTAGTCAAGCAGAACCAGAATATGTTTCTCTTCAGACTACCCAGGAGTAAATTAACATGTCAGTGTAGCTCAGATAGAAGAACAGTTCTGTCCAGCTACCTGGCAGTCTTTTATCTTGGGCTGTTCAGTGTAGCCTCTGCTCCAGGGTTTCCTTCTTACTGGAGGAAAGTTAACACATTTGAGACTAAGCTTACATAATTTTAAACACAATTTTCAGACCATAAAATGGTCTGCTACGCTAACCATCTCCTTTAACTGCTTTTGGCCTTACTCTCGAAATGACCTGAAAGTTGGAATTCACACTTCTATTCTGACAGAGCAAAATAGAGAACAAATTTTTGAAATCTCACATTCCCTGGAAGTAAGCATTTCTCTAGCTTTACCCTTTTGCCCCCCCCCCCCTCCTCCAGGTGCGCTCACT